>CM060972.1:63879604-64479604 GCA_030765045.1 Tenodera sinensis
CCTCCCTCCCTCCCTCCCTCCCTCCCTCCCCCCCCTCCCTCCCTCCTTCCTTCCTTGCTTCCTTCCTTTCTTCCTTTCTTCCTTTCTTCCTTTCTTCCTTTCTTTCTTTCTTTCTTTCTTTCTTTCTTTCTTTCTTTCTTTCTTTCTTTCTCTTTTTCTTTCTTTCTTTCTCTCTTTCTTTCTATTTATTTTGTTATGTGTTCCATCAAATGCAAGATCGTTTTCTAAGACGAGATCTGCTCAGATTTACGTCTCTTTGTACTACAGTGGAAGCTCACTTATATGAGATCTTCATGCAGTGGCGTAAATAAAGGCCCCGCAGATCCCGCGGCGCGGGGGCCCCGGATCTTTAGCGGCCCCCCAGAGTGCCTTTTATAGTTTTCTTAAAAAGAGCATTTTAAATTCAATACAATCATGGAAAATCGTTAGGAAGAAGCGCTGGAACAGATGCAGTTCACTGCTGACGTACTGACAACAGAAGTGTACCATGTAAGCATTTCCTACTCTTTCTTGCTTAAAAGTGTGAAACAAGTTTACCTCCAAGTGTGTATGCTCTCAAAAGCATTCACGATCATATAGAGAAATTCATTAAAGCACGGTATTTTATTCAATGCGGTTGTTCTAAAAACCGAACAAACTACATATTAACATGGGCGTCACGAATGGGGGGCAAGGGGGGTCGCGACCCTCCCCTGAAAGTTGGTCAACTTAATGTGCAATCAATTACTGACTATTAAACTGCCTTTTTAATTTTAATATAAAGATCAGTTTTTATTTAATACAAATTAATACGGTTATCTGCAACAAACAATATAAATTTTTACAATACATTAATAAATTAATATTATCTGATCGCAAATTTCCAGCATGTGGCCCCCCACCCCCCGGAAAAAAGTCTGCCGACGTTCATGCATAGGAAGTACGACTAGTACCTATGCGAAAATGTGGCCGAATATGTGTTCTAACCAGTTGTTCAATGTTACTACTTCTGAACTACCAGAAATAGAAGTTTACTTGGTTAATACCTAATTTACCCAGAATATTGACAGGTAATGAAAAATCATTACCTGTCATTATTCTGGGTAAATCCACCTATGTGCATTATGCGTTTAGCGAGTGTATGCTGTTTATTTAGGAAAAATAACCATTAGTGTTGGTAATCAGGGAGTGTTATTTTAAGAATTTGCTAGTCTGTTTGCTCCAAAAAAGAGTTCTTCTTTGGGTGACTTTATTTCACTTTTATACTATTCTATGGGAATAAATAAGTAATATTTTAATCTCTATTTTTAAGCGCTATTAGTAAGTAGGGTCCCCAACATTTATTTGCAGGGGGCCCCAAAAACCTTATCTACGCCACTGTCTTCAGGTTTATTTGCCCTTTCCCACCAGTAGATTGTATGCATGGCTAACGAATCCTTAGCTACGATTCAGTGCTTTTAAGCCCGTTAGCCATGTTTGAAGCCATGGTAGACGCACTTATGATTCTGAGTTATTATAAAAATGAAAGAGTACACTTTTTTTCATGTTTCTCAAAATCACACAAGCAGTACTTAGGAAATTTCTTGTTGCAATCTTTAGGAGAAGCGCAATGGAATTTAATTTACTAGGATGGAATTTCGAAACAAGTCACCGCAAATGTTCATTAAATTTGTGGGTTTTCATCCAATCAGTGCTTTCGAACTGTTTCTCACCGATAATCACAGAACACATAACTACTCATAATGAAAATACGCGGTCAACTTTTCCCGTTCAGCTTTCCAAATCAGTATATACTCCATCGGTTCAGCTTTCTCCGCCGATGATTTTTCGTATTTTCGGCTTTGTCCGCTCACATCCGGATGACAGGGACCTTTTATGCCTAACGTTGTGTTCCTTTGGAGGGGTTTTTAGTGGTTAGGGTCATGCCGGTGAGTCCCATAATATCATCCTTTCCGTGGTCTACGTATAAAGTATTTTTCTCCACAAAAAGGGGAAGAAAAAAGAAAAACAGCATCCCCCCCCCCCACACACACACCACACATACACACTTAAACATTTTGGTTTGAAAAATCATTTAGGGGATTTTGGCCCGAGTGATCTAAGGGAAAATTATGCTTCGGTGTTGACAACACTGTACACAGTGGGAAATGTCAGATGGAAACTTCAAACATGTGTGGTCAGAAAATAAAAAATACATTTTAAAGAGTAATCTGACATAAATTAGATTAAAGTATGTTCCTGACGTATATATTACGCTTAAAAATTGTGGTGTTCTTGGTTGTTTGTTTAATTTTATGGCAAACACTCAGGTATTTTTATTCATCCTCAGAACTGAGCAATCAGGTAAGGAACAACGAAACATTTACACAGCTTTTGCTCGTGCATAAGAGGAAACATTACATTGTATTAGGTTTTTAAGCAAAACTACGAAGTTCATTATAAGCTTTGAGTAAATTACATTAGTTCTGCGTCTCATTTCCAATTTTTCATACAGATACATGTACCACTTCTTTATGCCTCTTACTCATAGCTACCAACAAATACAAATCGCCAGCTACTGATTTAGCGTAGCCGAGGGATTGAGGGTCCTAAGCTGAAAAGTGTAGCCGAGGAATGGTTTTATAGGAGTGAAGCAGTTGCAGGCGAAGTCGACTTGGGAAATGACGACAGAGTGTAGGCATAGAATCTATGTAGCCAAACCCCAGTGATAAAGCGATAAAAACAACGCCAATCTAGCGAATTTAGCTTCTCATATGGGCTGGCAATTTCCATCACGAATGCTCAGAAGTGGAAAGGCGCCTGTGTTTGTTATCCTTAGGCAATTATTTTCCTGTAAGAGAAGACATCCTGAAAAGGATGGGTGCATTACAGGTTTTCAGAATGACCACATCGACTCCCTACTACTGTCATAAGGTTTACAAATCCTATTTCACTTCCTTCACTGATTTATTTATGACATAGGAGTACAAGTTTAGTTAAATCTTTTAATATTTCAATATTAAGCTCTTGCTAGTTCTAGTTAAACTTCAAAAATAAATTACCTTCCTGAAACAATTATTAAGCTACATTTCTGCATGTTTTAAACAACTACATGAAAGTTCCATAAAAAATATTGAATTAGGGGGTAATGTTGCTGCCAAAATGTCTTAAGCTCTGCTTTCTCACTAAACCATGCCAACTGAAGATGAAGTTTGCAAAGAGTATGATAAAACATGTATGTATTTTTAATTGCAGCCATTTCTAATCACATATATCTTGTCAGATTTTTAGTGCTAAATAGATTGTTGTATTTACACAAGTATAATGCTTTTTAATATACAGAATGTTTAGAAAAAGTGTCTGATACTGCAACAGAATGTGTTATTGGCCATAAGAAGAATAAAGATTCTATGATTGTATGCCTGGAAGCAAATACCTGTGAAGATATGAACCAATTTACTTGTGTTAAGTATTTACGTTTCAGCCAATGGACTTTATCTAACAAGCTAATTCTAGCGAACATTTTACTGTCACAATGTTCAGTACAATTGCTGGGCAAACATTCCTAAACACCAAACAGGAGTTGTGATGATTTCTGCTATTCTGTCCTCTGATAACATCTGCATGTTATGTCGCTACAACTACTACAAGAGATGCTCCATGTGGATATTCCAGTTTTTACACATGCTTCAACTCTTCTTCTCCAAGAATCATGAATGCTTTTGTCACACCTGGCTCTCTCAGGTATGGCTACATGTTCTTGTAATGTATGCACATTGTGGGTGGGTTTGGCATACACCAATGTGTTTAAATGTCCCCTTGTCAAGCTGGATTCAGAGAGCTCCACTTTACAAGTGAACAAGTCTTACTTCTCAGTCAGGAAATCCTAGACTCCTTCAATAGAAAAGAAGATGAATGTATCAGTTTTTATTGCTTTCCAATGTGCATATGATTCTATATGCAGAACAAAACTACTAAAGAAAGTAAAAAAAAAAAAAATAGGGATACAAGGTCCAATGTTTTCATGGCTATGACATTTCCAAACGCAATGCTTTGTTGCTACCAGATATGGAAGGAATATATAGAAATATAAACACGTACACCGTGGCTTACCACAAGGCACAGTGCTCAGCACTACACTTTTTAATATATTTATTGATCTGCCACAACAAATACAAGAATCAGATGTGAAGTGTGCATTATTTGCTGATGACTTAGTAATGTGGACTTCAAAACCAAAAAGCAAAAGTACAGAACTAGAACAAAACATGCAATAATCCTTAAGCAACCTACAAAAGTGGACCAAAGAAAATTTAATGACTGTTAATACAACAAAATCAAACTACCAAATCTTTTCACTAAGGAAGAAACCATTAAAAATAAAACTAAATTTTAAGGGTCAACAATTACCAGAAAGAAAGGAAGCAAAGTATTTGGGAGTTATATTTGATACCAAACTTACATGGACCAAACAAATAGAAAATGTAATACAAAGAGCAGAAAGGTGCCTTTCACTGTTAAAGTGCCTAACAGGAATGAATTGGGGATGTTCCAGAGCAACTTTTAACACAACATACAATGTAAAGCCATTATTTACTTATTGCAGCAAAGTTCTTGCAACAGCAAATACAAAAAAAAGAAGAAAAAAAAATTCAAATTTTTCAAAACCAAAGTGTGAGATTAATTACTGTACTATCAAAACCACACAAATACCAGCTATGGAAATATTAACCAACCAATACCCCATTGAATATGAAATTAAACAAACAGCTCTTATTCTCTGGGAGTTGATCAGACTCCCATTCAATACATGGAACAAGAGAAATTTTACACATACACTAGAGACTCAGGAGAGCTTTCTTTCCAAAATTCAAGACATCAAGAAGAATGTAGACCTTCCTAATTCAAAGGAAAACTTCAATCTAAAGTCAGTCTGACACAAACATTAGACATTACATATTATTTACACCTGACAGAAGAAGTTAAGAAAAGTGATGTGTCAACTAGTGTTCTAAAATTATTGGCATTAGAGAATCAATACTAGACTTCCAGAACATGAATGGCTCCATATTTATACTGATGGATCATTGGTATCAAACTGAGATGGAGCAGGGGCTGGAGTCATGTGTCACCTCTTTTCCTATTACAAATCTTTAGGTTATGGAACTACAAACTTCAATGGAGAAATTGAAGCAATTCGAATGGCCCTACAAAATCTTTTGTATAGAATTTCACATTTTCATCAAACAGTTGGTCTCTCAGATTCCAGGGCAGCAATTATAGTAATTACTTCCAATTGTCACCAAAAAACCAAACAATTATAGAATGTTGGAAAATCCTTACCCATCTAACAGTACTTCAACTAACATGTTTAGCCTTAGAAACCTGTCATCCACAATTCCTGCCCATACATTATAGTACTAAAACGATCCTGATGCTTCACCTGCATGGCTGCTCAAGGATTTGCATCTACCCCACAAATGAGTTTTGTGGTAATTTACTATGCCATTTCTGATGAATCCTGCCTTATATGTAAATAAAATGCAGTTGTAAATTATGGAACTTCAGTATTCTGGCGTAAAAGCCATTAACATAATTGTGATCTGACGTGGTGGTCAGGTGCTTAGGAGCGTGCACATGTTGAACTTGGTAAGGATGCAGCAACTGCTCGTGCGGAACAAACCAAACAAGAGCATGGTTGATACCTTCAGCAACTGCAATTCTTTGCACACTTGTTTGAGGATTGCATTCTACATGTTCCAACACCCATTTCCCCATTTAGAGTGCGCAAAGGGTACGAGGTGTATTGCAATATGTTATGCTGGCTGCGAAGGATCTGGTTTCTACAAGATGCTGGAATAGCCTAGCAAAAAGCTTTTCCTATGGAATGTTGGATTCTGAAAGTCTTTCATGTATGTACATGAAACCATTTCTGCCATTACCCTTGTGGATTAGTATGACTCCACATCACTGTTCATGTTGTCTACACAACATGTAACAACTAATCTCGTTCAGGCACCTCACTACATTGCCAGCTAAACCTATATGACTAAAAATCAGACCTGTGCAAGTAACTTCAACAGAAAGATAGCCTACATCACTGAATACAACTCATGCTCAGCACGACCAAAATGGCTCACATCTCAATAGGTATTTGTTTCCGGACATGTCATTACTGAAATATGTATTCTAGTTTTGGCCACTCGCAACTCCTGTTGCAATATCTGACACTATTTTTTAAATGTAATGTAAACCCCGCGCGACAGCCCACGAAGGGCCAAGGCCTACCGCCCAGCCGCTGCGTCCCCCACCTCTGCCCACTACAGGCGTCATTGGTGAGGTGCAGTACTGGAGGGTGGGACGTGGTCAGCGCCCCGAGCCCTCCCGGCCAGTCTTCTCGACCTGGGGCCGCTACTTCTCCATCAAGTAGCTCCTCAATTGGTCCCCCCGGGACCTAACGAGGCTGAGTGCACCCCGTGATTTTTTAAATACTCAGTTTAAGAAATTAAGAGTTTAGTTGCTTATATGTACAAAGATGGAATCAACTGATTTGTAAATCAAAACTAGTTTTTCTTTGCCTGGAAAGGGGAGAAAAAATGTCACAGGTTGAACTTTAAAGGGGAACAAATCACAAAAATCATGTTTCTTGCTAAATGAAGAATATGTCTTTTAAAATGCAATGGTAAGATTGTTTTTTTACTGCACGATACCATTATCGCTGTGCAAGCGAAGTAATAAACACGTCTTGTGTCATCAACTCCTTCTGCGCGCTGCAGGCACATAGAAATTCACAACTTAGTTGCTACTGCTTGTGCTCTAGTTTGTTTTAATAAGTTGTTCTTGGTGCTATAGAAGTTCAAGAATAGTGTACTTTATGTTGGCGTTGCTGAATGTAGCAACGTGTGTACAAGCAGTGCAATACTGTGAAGAATAAAATGCCTCAACAATGTGCATATGACTGCAATGTGAGAAGCAAAATACACAAGGGAACTCATTTTCACTCATTTCCAAACAGAGACAAACCTCCCAAAAGATACAGGATATGAGTAGAATTTTGCAAAAGAAAATATTTTTTTGCCCGGACCCAGTACTCATTTATATTCCTTCCACTTTGAGGACACAGATTGCGAACAGACTCAGTTAGTAAAAAAACAGCATATGCCAAATGAAAATTTCAGAGGGCCTTCATTAAAACTTGAAACTGTTCCTACTACAAGGAAAAATGAAGATACTTTCCAGATATCAAGTCCTTGTCAGGCAATTGATCCTTTACCATCTTCATTCAAAATCAAACGACAAAGAACAAAATGATATGAAGTTAGAAATCACAAGTGCATTGTTTCTGAGTTATCTAATAGTGTTACTGGCAATAAGACAGACAATGAAGACGATGATGAGAAAAGTAGTGAAACAGAATTCAGAATACAAGATCATGAAAAAAAAAGAATTCACAAGTACAGTGTAAACTAGCTATTGAAATCATAAGGAAATGTATATTGTTGAAACTTGAAAATATCTGCAAAACAAGCAATGATGAAGAAGATCAGGATAAGCTGAATTAAAATTTCTATGAACCCGATACTTCAGATTTTGATACAAGTGATAATGACGAAAAAGAAGAAGAAGAGTTTCACCATACATGAAAATGAAGCTACAGCAGAGTACTTCATTGTTGCTTGGACATCTCTACTTTTACTTTTCAAGGTGTGTGTTCACACTTTTTTCGTTCAAATTGGCAAGGACGGATACCACATTCACTCATTTTCAAATTCAGTGCCATCACCTGCGATGCCATATGTAGTAAAAGTGGGCATTAAAAACACTACAAAAAAAAAATAATTTTCAAAGCAGAATTTGGACTCCTGTTTCTCACCTAGTAGGTATTAATGTGTGAGTTGTGCTATTCATTTAAAACACCACATCTTGTCTGAGTTCTGTTGAACAAATGATGTCACACGTCAAATCGTCAACTGCGAGTAACATGAGAAGCACTCATCTTGGGATGGTGAAACTGCCTGCATTGCTATTTATTCTCAAAGACATGCCAACTAATGTTATGAATGAAATATTTATTTTTGTGTTTTGTTCCCCTCTAATGGTGTACTCTGACTATAAGAGACTGAGTTTTATGATGCACTATTTTCCAGGGTCTGGTTCAACATTTGAGTGGTGCTGTGGTAACCTCAGTTGGATCAATTTCATCACCAGTGCGCTTATCTGTTTTCTATGAAGCACTCTGTCCTGATTCACGTAGCTTTTTCACAAAACAGCTTTTGCCAACTTTTGAGAAGATTCCACATCTTTTGGAGATAAGTCTGGTACCTTATGGAAAAGCAAAGGTATTTTTTTTAAATCAAGAATACTCATATTTCAGTTATATTTCAAGTTTTCAGATACTTTGTTTATTTCTACAAAGTAGCTATTTGTTGAACCTTTATGAATTAGTCCAAAAATTTGTGATGTTTGAAAGCATAGCAGAGATTTAATGGCTGTTGGAAACTGTGTGAGTGCAATCACAGAAAGTTCTTCCTATGGTTTCACAGTAGGTAAAACAATTGCATAAGATCTCTAGTTTGTTAAATAAGGAAAATTGAAGCTATTAACAGTGAAGCAACAAGATTCTAAAGTAAGAACAAATTAGAAACTAAAAACGTGAGTGTTTGGAATGCATAAATGTTCATACTTATATTTTAAATAAGTGTTATAATTTCAAAACAAAGAAAAATATCTGTATCTGTCACTAGCTTGCCTTAAAATGGGAAGATATTTTTCCACCAGAACACCTTTTCCAGTAGAAGAAAAAAAAAGAGAAATCTGATGTGTTGCACTCACATGACTTTCTCTACTCTTGTACTAACCATTCCTACAAACTCTTAACCCTATATCTTCCATGTATTAGTTGAGATAAATATTTAAAACTTTGTGTGCTGTAATTCCATATCATGTTGAATACTCTTAAGCATTGCATTATACCTATTATAATTTAATTTCCATTTGTTGTCTGTTTTAGACTGAAAAAGTAGGTGAGAGCTTGTCGTTCAGTTGTCAACATGGTCCACTTGAATGTCAAGCCAATAAGATTCATGCATGCGCAATCTCAAAGATTACACATGCAGAACTGCAGCTTCGATATGTCACATGCATGATTACAGACAATATGAACCCTGAGGATAGTGGTGAACAGGTAAGGCAAGACCTTTGAGTTTTATGATGGCCATATAAGTTTTGCAGCTCACAATATTGTACTTATTTTGCAATAGTTTATTTGCTTTAAAGATGTAGAAATTTATCTTTTTGGTCACTGATTAAATGCTTGTACCACTAGAACAAGTCAGCCAATATTGGTTTAAATCAGATTTGCAAGAAAAAACAATTTATCCTGTTGTTTTTTAAGATAATTTAAGTAAAATAAAAACTATTTTAATATTAAAGATACGTTTTACTTACACTATCCTCACTTTAGAAAATTAGGACGTTTCAAAAATAATTGTTCCAATCTTCAACTAATGCATAATCGTCACATTAATATTCCAACTGTTTATTATCGAGAAATATTGAAAAATAACATGCCGCCATTGCAACCTGTGAGGCCTCTAAAGTGTTTACCTTAAAAACTACTGAAGCAGAGGCAACAAGAGATAGTGCTTCACTTGTTTGCCATGGTTACAAGAACGATTGCTTAAAAATTTTTTCAATATACCAGGAGTGTATTACTAGTAGATGATGTGATTAAAAATATTTGTTATAATTGGATTTTTTAGTAGAGTATTGCGAGTAATTCCTCTGCACCTATACGACCCTGAGATGATACCCAGCTGACTAGCTGACCGGCAAAATAATGGCAAAGTTAGGATTTCTACATGCAAAAGACGCAGCAATGTGGGGCAAGTAAAAAGGCTCCTCTATACATCAAGAAGTTACTGCCGCAACCTACCGTCCTATTTCCCCCCTTGTGTTTGCAATGTGATAGAAAGCATTATCAATATATACACTGGTATGGTGGTTAGAAACTCACAGCCTATTTGCCAGCACCCACTTGGTTTTCAACGACGTAGTTCAACTGTGGACCATTTTGTATTGATATCGACACAAATAATGAACAGTTTATGAAGAACTGTCAAGCCGTTGGCATATTTTTCGACCTTAAAAAGGTTAGAGCGTCTGCCCGGCAAGCGGAAGGTCTGTGGTTCAAATCCCAGTTGTGGCGTTGAATTTTTAAGTTCCAGTTCTACCTCTTAAACTTTGCCCACACACGGCTTGTGTGTTTAAAAACACCAACAGTAAGTTTGTTGGCATAAATAAATAATAATTACCATGTGAAGATTATTTAATCCTGGGATATAAAGTACTTACAATAGTAAGTCACCATTGGGGTAATTGTTTCTGATGTGAGACTGCCTTTGTGGTTTACCAGGAGAAATACGAACTGGCTTGAGAATTTAATGCCATTCTGGCAGTTTGTCACAATAGCTCAGTGGTTAGAGCGTCCGCCCGGCAAGCGGAAGGTCTGTGGTTCAAATCCCAGTTGTGGCATTGAATTTTTAAGTTCCAGTTCTACCTCTTAAACTTTGCCCATACACGGCTTGTGTGTGTAAAAACACCAACAGTAAGTTTGTTGGCATAAATAAATAATAGTTATGATACATGTTGGCAAACAGGTGTACTATATTCCCTGTACACTTGGAATATGTGTGGATCAAATTTTTTGGTGAAATATAATACTTTCTTTACTTACTTTAATTATGTAGTAGAGAAAGTAATCACATTCATTGTTGAAGTGAAACATATGGTCAATAAATTTGTGTTTTTATTTAATATTAAGAAATTATTACTGATGATATGGTGTGGTTCTAGGCAGGATGTTCCCTGCCTGTATCCAATGTTACCACAATTGCTAAATACTAGAACACACATAATTTAAGCATCTACTAAATTAACAAGAGCATGCTTTTTTGCCCAGTTATACAGAATATGCTTCCCTCTAATTGACTATAATAATTTTATTTTGAGTTTTGATGAAAACTCTCGATAGTTACAGTTTTCAAATACTGTCCTAATGTTGACTGACTCCCTTATTTTAAGCCACTTTCATTCTATTAAAGTTTTGCAATGGTCAATATCTCCTGGGTATTCAAATCAATATGAATTGCCTCTTCCCTCCTTTGTTCCCAACCCCAACACCTTTGAATTTCCAAATCCTCAGCTTAAACCTACACAGTTTATATAGTTACATAGCTTCAAATCTATATTTTATCCATTCATAATATGTGGAAGACAGTATGAGCTGTTTGCAAAGGGGGTTAAGTAAGCAGATATCAATAATAAAAGCTGAATAAAAGCTTAAAAAAATGAGTTTATTATCTTTAACGTATGCTACCTGATGTTCACCCTTAAAGCCGAGGGAAAAATCTCAAATAGTAACACTGGTTTGACAAGTTTATCAAAGTGGGATTCAGACTTGGGCCCACAATGCAAGAGGAAAGACCTCATCTCTGCATTACATTGGTAGTAATAAAGTCTTATAAAAACCAATGTAAAATGGGCAAAACTCATTGGGAATTTCTTCTGTTTTTAAAACTTTGATGTTAATATTGTTTGTAATATTCATATAGTGTTGCCTGAACATTATCTTTTGTTTTATAGTGTGCAAAGAAGCATGGAATCCGCTGGAGTGAAGTAGCAGAATGTGTTACGTCAGGCGAAGGGGACCAGCTGCTGAAAAAGCATGGTGAAGCAACATCAGCCTTAAACCCTCATGTTTCATTCATACCTACCATCTTAATGGATGAGGTAAGCTATTATTGATATTCTGTGTGTTTATTGAGCTTTATGTCAATTGCTTCTCATGTTTTTAAAGGAAACAAAGAAGTATAAATTGGCTGAGTGTTATATATTCTACTCTTGATAAAAATAAAATGTATTCAGAGCAGTGGCGGCTCCTGGGTGATCGCATGCTCGCAAGTGCACACCCACTAATTCTTCCTGTATGTGAACATGTATTTAGTTCTATTAAGTATGTATACGAGAAGGTAAAATGTTCAACTTTCTTCTATATAAACTTGCTCGTTTAATCTTCCCGCGCCTTCTTTTGCAAGGCTAGTGCATTCGGTCAACACCGTAGTTTTTAGGTGAGAGGGCACAGGGGGAGAGGAGTAGCTTGTATTTAGGAGTACGGTGAGTTAATGTGGTACAATCGACAAACCCGAGCGATGCGATTCTTACCGCACATCCGTACTGCGCTCACGTGCAAGTCATATTCATTTCCTTCCTGAATGACCATTTCCCTCCCTCTCGTTTTGCAGCAGTTGGGATCAGCCTGCCACCGGTATAGCCAACTTTACGTTTTTAAATATAATGTAACCATTTTCTGTATTAGCTTGACAATTATGTTAATGTTGCAAACACATTGCATATATTTTTATTAAACCATTATAAATGCATACAATTGATCTTTACAATTTACTAAGGTCAATGCTTCAGTTTGGGATAATTGCTTTGTTACTGTGTTTATAGTTTTTGTTTGTTAGGTTTGTGTTTCTGGTAGCGAACTGTATGCATATGTGTGTCCTTGGCAGTAAATTTCAATGTGTGCAATTGTGGAAATTAATGACTTTGTGAAACTAAAGGAGATAAACCTCTCCATTTTATCCTTGGTAAAGAAGCTGAAAATTAAAAATGTAGGCAGACCGCTGCCACCAATCTGTTTAGTTCAGGTGACTAATTGTAAAGGGAAAACTCCTACAAGAAAATTTAATAAAAGTGTGTACTCAACTTTTTCATGCGTATGTGCTTGTGAAGTAACCAACCGGTTCTTGTTTTAAATGTTTATTATTTACGAGCGACAGAAGCGGCACCTGGACAAATAATGGTTGTGGTGACATCGGTCGCTTGTTGGACGTGCTGATGGTCCATATGAATTGGAATCAGAACTAAATGTTCTAGGAAAATATATCACAGCAGTTAGATAGTGCTTTTAGGCATAACGTGAAAAAACACAATGAGGAAATTACTAAGAACAGATATGTATGTCGCAGATAATTAAATGCATAAAATTCTGCAGAGCATGCGAGTTGGCTCTAGGGGACACGACGAAAGTAAAAATTCATTGAATCCCAGCGTGTTTCAAGGACTGATAAACTTCTCAGCAGAATTAGATTCCACGGTGAAAGAACATCTTAAGCAAGCCTGCATTTTTCGGGGAACGTAGGAAGAAATACAAAATAATTTATTGCAGTGTATGCTTGATGTATACCAAGAAGAAATTAAGGGAGAAATTTCTAAAGCAGAGTACATTGCTGTAATGGCTGATTCAAATGGTGATTGTGTTTCGTTACCTGTTACCAAATGGCAAGCCAGTGGAAAGATTCTGGGCATTTTTAAATCCAGATGGACAAGGTGCGAACACTCTCTCCCTGTGTGTGAACAATGCACTGTAGTACCATAGTATCTGTGAAAGTGAAAAAATAAAATCATGTCTCCTACCAGGGAAGGAGAGCAATTCTGCGTGTGACTAAGTGACATTTACACTACATTTTCTTCCTAAAATGTCTCTCTAATGGTCAATATAGGTGTAAAAATGTTATTTTAACGACATACGATGACAGAGAATACATTGGCGGTTGTGATAGGAAATATAAAAACCTTAAAAAAGTGAAACAATTATTTAATAATGAGCGCTAAACTTTTCGTGACTTACTGACATTTTTGTTAACTGCAGATCCAACTTCAAACATTTGTCCTCCATTTTAGTTTTCTTATTTGATTTGTTCTGAAAAATCACTTGAGAGAGGAACTTATAAGCTTTCAAATGACCTGAAAAAAGGTTTGGCATGTTATTCTCATCTGGAGATATTTATTCAAAAGGTCAGCGTTACTGACATGAGTTTGTGATTAACTGACACTTGCGAAAATTGTAATACTTTCTTTGTTTTACATGGTATAACATATGGTAAATCATAGTGATACGTATTATACGTTACATACATGTAATACATACAGGTGTGTAATTGTATTTATCATTTTGAGAAGAATCATATCCTTTGGAGAAGCATTACTGTCATGCAACATAAACAGAATAAACATATGTTGGCAGCTCTCATTTCTTATTACAGTTACGTCGTTGCAAGTATAAAAAGCTGACTCAAAACCATAACAAAGATGACACATGAGAGCACACAGCACACAGCACATAACCTGTATCACATGATTGGACTCCTTATAGTGCAGGAACGCTAGATGCAGTAGTCTCATAGTACACGCGCATATCACTACACTGTTTTTATTTCCGAAAGTTGTGCATCATTCTGACACTTTCTGCACATGAAAGAAAAGCATATTCCACAACATTTAAACCTAATACTTTCACATAATGAACCCGCTGAGTGGACGGCATAGGTGAAATACGTTCAAATCTTTTGTCGAGAAATTCTTTTGCTTCTTCAATTTCAGGCAGAGAAACTTCAAGAACACATATTTTGGTTTTCTTTCTAACAGTATTAACAAATTCTTCAGCACTCTGAATCCTGCTTCCTGCTTTTGCAGCTGTCCATGCCATCCTCCTCACTTGTCCTCCAATCGCATCTACTGTCCCCTTTCCGTGATAGGATTCGAAGAATTGCCATTCAATTTGGATTCCAAATACTTCGGAAAGATATGTCACATGGCTCAATGTGTATTTCTGCTTAAAATGACAAGGAGCTCCATCAGAAAACACTTTCACAAGTTCAAGATTCGGAACAATATCCAATATTTCTGAAAATATATTCCTTAAGCAAATATCAACTGCATATTTGTCATGCGATACATAATCAGACACCAAAGCAAAAGATTGTTTCTGAATTTCACCAATATCTTCTTTCCTATACCAGGCAACAGCAGTAAATATTGAGATCTGTGTATTGTTCCAGTGGGCAGCTCCTTGTATGTGTAGTTCTCAGAGAAGTCGATCTGTATCACAGCTTCACTAATTGCAACATTTTCCCGAGCCTTCTTAAAGGCCGTGATTTAGGAAACATGGCAGGCAATTGCAAAGACTTCAATGCAGTCTTTTACAGACCCATTTTTAACTTCTATTTCCATTCTTCCATTACGTGAACTTCACAGCTTCCATTCGCATGGAGAATTAGCAAGTTTATCCGAAATGTCTGCTCCACTCAATCCCGGGCAGTTGGAACATCCTCCCTGCACACATTCACTCAATTTCTGATCACAAACCACTTGTGCTATGAACTTACGAAATTCAGTTTCAGTGAGTACATGATTTTTACACAATGCTTTGAGAAGAAACTTCGTATTTTCATGTATAATGCATGTGCACACATTATGTGGGATCTGACTTTGAAGACGCACGTGAGCAGGGCGTAATTCAGCGAATTTTGTCAACCCCACGTACATTTCTACTCAGTCTTGTAGAAAGAGTGCATGTGCTTCTTTTAATATTATCACTAGATACCTAATGCGAACTTCTTTTGTTTCTCCCTGAACATGGATTTCAATAAAATCATCTCTTCCAGGAGCTTGGTAAGATATTGAATCATCCTGACAGAACTTGATGATTGCACTTTTAAGTTCCTCTGATAGTTGTTTTCCTGACACCGGGACAGAATGCTTTGGTTTTACAACATGTAATCCCTCTTCAACTGCTAATTTACGAATCATTTCTTTTCTTTTACGTGGAGATTGCGGCAATGCTTCCTCAACACGTTTTCTGCACTTTCCGAAATACCGTTTGCTTTTGAAAGTGGTTGATGTTGATGGAGTATCCTTATCAATCCCTTCTTGGTCTCTTATCTTCTGTCTTGCCCGCTGTGCTTGCCTATATCTCCTATATTCAGCTTTGAGGTGTTCTCTTCCTTGTTTGGTTTATTTCAGTATTGCTCTTCCTTTCCTCATAGTCACTTCTATTGTTTCCTTCCATTGTGCATAACTGCCTTGCTCCTTCAGATGTTGTTTGTATTCACATTGTCTTTGGGCTGGTGTTTTAGTCATGGAGTGAAAAACAGACTGATACATCTATCCTGACTGAAGTCTCAGAAGCACTGTATGCGTATGCGACCACAGGGCACCAGCACTAATTGTCCGTTAGTCACATGTTTTGTGGGAAAACTAATGACTATAGAGGAAAACTTTCTGATACTTTTTTATTTGTTATATTGTAATGACGCAGAATCAAAAAGGATATTTATTTCAGTCTATTACTTTTCCCTCCAGAAGACTTTATCCTTATTTACCGTGACTAACTGACATTGACACACAGTAATGATTAAAGAGGCTCTAAGGATTATTTATAAATGTCGAAAATTATTAGCCATACACACGTTTCGAAGACAAAGAGTCATTGTGTGATGTACAGAACAAAAAAATTAAAACAGTTGTACATAGCTCCTGAAGTATTGATATGAAAATCACCGTTATTCGCGCTTATTTTTAGTGCTTTGGAAATATATGGGTAAGAAGTGAAATTTGAACCCATATTCACGTTAAAAACATTTATTTTTCACTTCATAAGATACTTTGGAGTATCTAGCATCATCTTTCCTCAGTAAAAAAAGTGAAACATTAATTTCAAATTTTAACACTCGGTATGACATGTTCACGGAATTGCTCAGGAATATTCTTCTTTAACAAGCTAGGGAAATTATTTAATGGGAAGGGAAATCTCCCCCCCCCCCTCCCCCCCCAATAATTCAAACCCTACTGCACACCCCCTGTGAAAAGTCACGAGCCACCACTGATTCAGAGTATATTCTGTTCTTCGTTTTTACTTTCTCTACTTCTTACCTGTGGTAGGTAGATGTAATGTTGCATTTGACCCAAGAATATGATTTCACTAGAAGTGTGTGTTTTGATATCCCCAAAAAAGAAGTTTTAGAACAATGTGTATGTATATGTGAGTATGTGTAAGAGAGAGAGAGGGAGATGAACACCAATGCTCAGATAAGTTCCAAACTTGATATTTAACTTCAGCATTTTCCAAGGATGTGACAAAGATTTTCACAACATTTCCATACAGTAAACTGCCCTTTATATGAAAAAATGTTTCTTTGTATTTCTTCCCCCTCTCTCCCCTCTCCCTCTTTTCTGCTCATAAATTGCTAAAGTGATTTTGATTAAAACACCAAAAATTGCAAAAATGATTCTGATTGAAATACCATGTGTTTGAGGTTTTTTTGTGAGTTACTTATTAATTCTTTTATGCCCACGTTCACTTTTAAAATGCTGGAAAATTCATAATGTTTTAAAAGTAAAGTTGGGTATAAAAGTATTAATAAGTGACTGTAAAAATACTCAAACATGAGAAATACTTCACTGTTAATAGTGTTTCTGTTATTATTTATTTATGCCAACAAACTTACTGTTGGTGTTTTTAAACGCGCAAGCTGTGTTAAGTAAGTCACCATTGGGGTAATTGTCTCTGATGTGAGACTGGCTTTGTGGTTTACCGGGAGAAATACGAATTGGTTGGAGAATTCAGTGTCATTCTGGCAGGTTGTCACAGCAGCTTAATGGTTAGAGCATCTGCCTAGTAAGCAGAGGGTCTGTGGTTCAAATCCCTGCTGTAGCATTGAATTTTTCAGTTCCAATACTACCTCTCAGTGTTTGTGGTTTTACTTTCTCTACTACATATAGTAAAGTAGAGGAAGTATTGTATTCCACCCAAAAATTTGATGTCAAGATATCACAGGAAGTATATGTTTTGAGACCCCTGAATCCAAAAGAAGCATTTTTAGAAAAAGGTCTGTGTGGGTGGGTGGGTGGGTGTGCGTGCGTGCGTGTGTCTCTCTCTCTGTGTGGACAGCATAACTCAAAAATGAAAAGTTGGTTAAAAGCCAAAGTTGGTATTTAAGTTTAATGTTTTTCAAGGGTGCGACATGAAGATTTTGAAGAAAATTCCTCCACCCTAAACTACCCTTTACATGGAAAATTTTTTGAAAATTTTGATTTTCTTGAAAATGGCTGTAATGATTTTGATTAAAATGCCATATGTTTAAGACATTTTTATGGCAAATGAAATGTATATCTTGAATTTTCTGACTATAGACCATGTAGTCAGTTATATTTACTCTGATGACTTTTGCATAACTGCTAAACTCTAAGAGATAGACAAAATCTTACTGTACAAAAAATGTAGATCTTGCTAAAACACACAGTTTATGTACAAATACATTTTTTGTAGAATGAACCATTTTGGAGATATTCCTTGTTATTTGTGTGAATTTTGGAGAACTTATACTTCTGTTAAATGGAACAGCGTTATTAATTTTTTTATATGTTAACCATGCAAAGAGAACGGAATCTGAAAGCTTTAAAAGATTTGACTATCACTCAAAACCTACTGCGTTCCCATATTCTCCTTGTATCCACAAGAAGATAATAAGATAATTTCTGCAAATGTTTATCTCAACTAACACGAAGAAGGTATAGGAGTAAGTTTGTAAGAATGGTTAGTACAAGAGTAGAGAAAGTCATGTGAATGCAACACATCAGCCCTTTTTTGTAGTACAAAGATCTTCATAGACAAGGTGTGATTCCCCCAGAAAAGCAAACCATAATTAGCATGCGAATGAATATGAGCATAATACACTTTCATCAGCACATCCTTAGTTACACTATGGCTTAAAATTCTCTTAAAATTTCTCTTGTCATTTTTTTAAAGATGTGATTAATATGTGTTGATCATCCAAGGTCTGAGTCAATATAAATACCTAAAAATGTTATGGAGCTTCCAAGACATTACATTTAAACTGAATGTCAGTAGTTTTTTCCAATGTTTATGCTCAATTTATTGGCATTACACCAATTGTTAACTACTAATGTTACCGTGTGTAGTCTAGGTTTTAATATGTGTTCAGCTTTGTCATAAAAGGTAATTGCTAGATCATCTGCATAGAAATGAGTAAACTTATCACTAATTGAAATGGGAAGATCATTAATATGAATAATAAAAAAATACAGGTCCCAAAATTGATCCTTGAGGAACTCAATAATTTACAGGTTTGAACTGAGATAAACTTCTATTAAAATAAGTTACCTGAGTCCTATTGCTAAAATAAGATCTTAGAAATTGAATGCTATTATTCTGAAAACCATAAAAATTCAGTTTCTCTAAAAGAATATTTGGTGAGGCAGTGTCAAAAGCTCTGGAGAGATAAAAAAGCCTAGGTGACACAATGTTACCATTATTAATATTTTCATAGCATTGTTTCAGAAAGCTGGTGACAGCCTTTATTGTACTCATGCCATGTCTGAAGCCAAATTGGTTTTTGTTAAACAACTGGTTGGTTTCAAAATAAGTTACAATTTGCTTACATAACAATGCTTCAAAAACCTAGCCAATTATTAGAATTATACTAATAGGACTATAGTTCTCATAACAGGTTTTATCTGCTTTCTTAAATACTGATATTACTTTGGAAAATTTAAAAGCATTGAGGCTTTGAGGCAACTATTAAAAACATAAGTTAATGGTTCGCATATACATGGAGCAGCTAATTTAAGAATTTTAGAATTAATTCCATATACATCCACACATGTATTATTATTCAGATTCACAATACCAGAGTAAAAATCTTCAATGCTAAGTTCTAAAAAATCAAAGTTACACTTAGGCTTGGGCAACTTGTTTAGAAAGGACATTGATTCATTAGTAATGGGTAAGCTGTTCACAATGTCATTGACCTTATCAATAAAGAAAGAATTAAATCCCTCACAATTTAGATTAGGTGGGAATATATCATACTTAGAATTAGAATTTAAATCTTCAGATATTACAAACCAGGAGGATTTTGATATATTATTAGAGTTCTTAATGAATGCAGAATAGTAGTTCACTTTAGTCAGCTTTAAGGTATGTTGGTATTTATTTTTCAACTCAATGTATCTGCTTTTGTATTCATACATACCAAAATAAACACAAAGATCATAAAACATCATACATCTGTCCTTTAAAATTTGGAGTTCATCGTTGTACCACTTTTTATTGTTACATTTGTTATTCGGTTTGGGTCTAAAAGTTATAAATGGAAAGGCATTATTAACAACCCCATAAAAATTATTTAAAAAATCTGATGTGTTGCACTCACATGACTTTCTCTACTCTTGCACTAACCATTCTTACAAACTCTTATTCCTATATCTTCTTCGTGTTAGTGTAGGCTTTGTGCGATAGTCAAATGTTTTAAAGCTTTGAGATTCTGCTCTCTTTGCACACTTAACATATAAAAAAATGAACAACGATGATCCATTTCACAAAAGTTCTAACTTTTGCAAAACTAACACACATAATAAGGAATATCTCCGAAATGGTTCACCCTACAAGAAAATTTATTTGGACATAAATTGTGTATTTTAGCAAGATCTACATTTTTTGTATAGTATGATTTGGTCTATCTCTAACGGTTTACCAGTTATGCAAAATTCGTCCAGGGTAAATACGACTACAGGGGCTACAGCCAGAAAATTCAAGATATACATTTCATTTATAATAAAAATATCTCAAACATATAACATTTTAATCAAAATCATTAGAGGTATTTTCAAGAAAATCAAAATTTATGAAAAATGTTCCATGTAAAGGGTAGTTTAGGATGGGGCTATTTTCTTCAAAATCTTCGTGTCGCATCCTTGAAAGACATTAAACTTTGGTGCGGTTTTTGCAATTATTATCGTCGCTGTGTCTTTAAGCTAATGAGATCTTTGTGATCTCAGGGCTTGGTAACGGATGGAATGAAAAATCACACAATGTTTCTTCACCACAATGTATTAATTTATTAACACTTCATCGATACTTTACATTAAATAATTCCTCTCAGTGCCATTCTAAATGCTTAAAAACCTTTCCACTTTTTCACTTAGTGGAACTTATGCTTGATGAAAGTTTGGTGAAAGTTCCATGTTCACACTACCTAAATATGTCTTTTCAGCTCGAACACGCACACGCGAGTGAACAGTTTTTGGCGTTCTTTGACGCGACACCGCCTTTTTCATATACATCCGCGTATGCGTCCATCAAATAGTTCTTTCTCGTTAGGGAAGCGATCCCTAATCATTCTCCCCTACTTTTATTATGGAACACATATAATTCTAATATTTATACATATATATTAAAATCAAATATGGAAAGATTTATGACGTCTTTGGGCAAACTTAGTTGTTCGTAACAATGAACCTTATCAACATGTTTTCGTCATTTAACTATCTCATACCAACATCAAAAAACGAATTACACTTTTAACAAACATTCACATGAACGATTTTCTTTTGGGGTCTTCTAATATTCTGTCTCACATGCCCCTTGTTTTGTTTTTCAAGTTGTCACCTATATTTACAATCTTGAAACACAATACAATACTTCTCCCTACTCCTCTGATGCAATCACTTTGTACAATATTTTTTTTTCTTTACAGTCTTCTTCGCTGTTTGTCTTTGTCTTTTGTTTTGGCATGACACAGCACATATTCAGTTACTACACAATACATGTTCAGTTATTATACATCACATATTCAGTTATTATACAATACATATTCAGTTATTGTACAACACATTTAGTTATTATACAACATATCCAGTTATTATACAACATATCCAGTTATTATACAACATATGTTCAGTTATTATACAACACATATTCAGTTCTTATACAACACATACTCTTAAGATTTCACATTTGACATTGACACAAATATAATTTAAGTGTATCATGGTTTATTGTGTGGCTTTTGACTTATGTTCCTTGTTATGAGGAGAGAAAAACAGGATACAGATCTTGAGCTAATGATTATGATCACGTTTATGGCAATATTTTATTCAGTTCTTTGCCTTCTTTGTCTTGTAAGCTTATTATGTATAGGCAGGTCGTTGAGTCGGTTCTTAAACTCTGATGTTACTAATGGTACCATTTTGTAATTGGGTTCTTATTCATTATTATTTGGTTCAACATTTCTTCAAGCTTAGCATTGGCTATATCCATCTTAATTCATGGGCATTGCTTTTCTGATTATGGTTTTGCTTACTTCACTAATTGTCACCTCTTTGTCTCTTATCTCTATAAGAGAAAACTTCTATACTTATAATTATTCTGCAATTGTATTATTTTTCTTCTCAATTCACCCTCGACATCTTTGTGTCGAAATATTTTATCTTTGTCATCACAATTGATTCCTTCTTATTTTTGTCCCTGACATCCTTATGTCAAAAACACATTATTTTCCGTCGCTATAATTCATTTCTTTAATGACAATCAGTGTCCTCATCTGTCTTTGTCGACAATGCTCTTTGTGGTCGTTATAGCCAATGACTATGTTGATTTTCTTTCTTGTTGTATTTTCTAATCTGAACATAATCTTCTATTCCGGAGTTAAAACTGTCCCCCAATCGGATCTCCGGGTGGGGCCATCTTTAGGCAAATTTCATCACAATTCCAATACTTTAAGAATTCTACAATGGAATGCAGGAGGCATGTCCCAGCCTAAAAAACAAGAGCTAATGAAAATATTAAAAGACCAAGATATAGATGTCTTCACAGTACAAGAAGCCAATATATCAGAAGAACAGGAAATATACTTTGAAATGGATCAGTACACTACACATATACTTCCAAAGGCTCGACAAATAGCAACTCAGTCTCACCAATATGTGTCCTGTGTAACGATCCAGCAGAAATGAACGAAGACCACTTGAAGACCTGTGAAGCATTAAGATCAGAAGAAACTACAGTTCAAAAGTATTGGAAAGCACGAATGCTAATGGCTTCATTGCCAGATGCAAGGCATTAGAAACAACAACAACAACAACATAATCTTCTATAAGTAACCCATTAAAAATGATTATTTTCCATCATCTCTATTATTCCTGCCTTACATGGTTGTTGGCAAAGACTATTTGGTCCTTTCTTTGTATGGTTCTAACTTATTTTTATGGTATCTTCCTACCAACTTGCCATTTGTATTCTGTAGCTCATACGTATGGTCACCCAGCTGTTTTGTTATGACCAGTGGTCCAGTGTACAGTAGTTCTATCTTTCTCTTCGTGTAGCCATCACGGTGTCGATGTCAATTGTCAGTTGCTTAAGGTTTGTGTTGTTGGTCATCCAGTCAGTTGGGACGAACTTAGTTGTTGTAACTTCCCTGAGTGTTGGTGGTGGTTGTTGTTTCTGTATTCTGTGCAGCATCTGCCCTATTTGGCACATTTTCATCTACTTCCTGCTGTCTTATGTTACCAGTGTACCATTGGTCTCTGCCCCTTTGGCGTGAACCCCTGTTGTATGATGGTCTTTGGTTGTTGAAGTATTCCCTACAGAACCGTATGTGGTTCACTTGATGGGTATGATCTCCTGGTCTTCCACGATCATATGTATACGTTCTGTATCTCGATTCACCCCTCGGTATTGTGTCGTGGTACCGCTGTCTTGTGTTCTCCATCCTCTCGCCATGATTGTGTGGTTGTGGGAAATGGTGTGCCCCTCTCCCCTTTCATGGGTACTCCTAGTATTTCTATCTTCTCCCTCATTCTGGTTGTTCGTAGCCGTGCTCCGGTTTAAGATGGGTGAGTTTGGGTGACCGTTCCTATGTCTATGCTCATTAGGTCGACCATTTTGTGTTTCGAAGGCTGTCAGCAATTCTATCATATCTGCAAAATCTACTGGCCTCGCAACAATTAACCCTGTTCTCACTGTGTCTGGGAAATGTCTTGTTATGCTGGTAATTAGCTCTGCTTCCGACAGGTTAGGGTCTAACAGCTTTCCTTTGTTGGCTACTTTCATAAAATAATCGACTAGCGATAACCCTTTGGTTGGATCATATCTACCTGTCGCTAGCTCTACCCTAGTTTGGTTTTGCTTAGCTGGGCCCCAATACCTTGATAGGAATAGATTTCTGAATGAGCTATACGATTCATGACCAGCTAGTGTTAGCCTAAGCCATTCCAATGCCTTGTTTTTTAAGCTTTTCTTAACTATCATCATCCTAAGCTCATTTGGTATCCTTTTCATTTTAAAATACTCTTCCATCTCTTTAACAAAGAGTTTTGGATCGTCTCCCTTCTCCTCGTCAAATGTAGGTGGTGTGATTTCATGTAATATGCTGTTGGTGTAGCATGTGTTGTGTGTTGTGTCATTGTTTGATTGTGAACCTCTTTCTCTGTATGGTGAGTCAACATTTTGTACATTATTCAAATAACTCTCATCTTGTACATTACTTACATCTAAATCATCTTGCCTTTGTAGTGCATTCACAACATCATTTACATTAGCCAAATTTTCTTTTCCTTTTTTTCATTTCTTCACAAATTGATTTTAAATCATTCTTTATTTCTAAGTGACTTTGTTTCATATCATTTATAGCATCCTGTTGCGAATGTACTACATCAGTCATAGCCTTAATTTTAGGAATTACAATTTGTTCTACAGTTTCATTAATAATGTCTTTCTTTACTACTTCAATCTCTTTCCTTGATTCCTCAGTTATTTCTGCTTTTACATTTGTAATCTTACAGTCTACACTCGTGTTACATTCTGTTATTTCATCTCTACATCTACCAATTTCTCCTTCTAATGCAATCTTATTTTCTCTCATTTCTGATTCTATTTTTCCCATCCTATCTCCTATGATTTCTATCCTAGCTTCTAAGGCTTCCTTTGTTTTATTTAAGTTTTTATGTACTAATTTCAAATTAGTTTCCATTACTTTCATATTTTCTTTACACTCCTGTCTTCCTAATTCTATTTTCTGTTCTAAGTCCTTTCTCACTTCCTCCATTTTCTGACCTATCTCTTCCTTATTCTGTTCTAGTTTCTGACCTATACTCTGACCTAAACTTTGTTCTATGTCCTGTCTCACTCCCTCCATTTCCTGACCTAAACTTTGTTCTATGTCCTGTCTTACTCCCTCCATTTTCTGACCTATCTCTTTTTTATTTTGTTCTAGTTTTTGTTCTAGTCTTTCAAACATGATCATTAATAAACTTTGGTCTTTTCCTATTGCTACCTGTTCCTCACTTTCTGGTTCTATTTGATAACTAGGCCTATCTGCCCCTTCCCCCACTCCTGTTTCTATCTCTTTTTGCGACATTTTAGTTTCTTTATTCAATTCACTTTGTTTTAAAAGTCCCACTATTTTGCCGCTTCGCAGTAACATACAAATAAAAATAAACTGGATGTAAAAATAAAAATTTTTGATCCTACTTTTTTTTCCGTTGATTTGTCCAGTTATGTACGTCTCCTGGGCAGTTGGCTTTGCTAGATGATCTCTGGTGTTTTCCCGTGTTGATTATCCGTTCATCGGTGTTCTGATGTATCGTTGATTATCCGTTCGTCGGTGTTCTGATGTCGGTATCAAACGATGGTCTAATGGCATCTTCTTTCTTTTTGGCGCAATGATATGGCGTCACTTGGTATTTCGCGTAAGTTCATTTCCCATAATTTCCATTCCATCCAAAATTCGTGTTCCACGTTGGGCAAGCCATTTGGTGCGGTTTTTGCAATTATTAATACGGAATGTACTGTGCTATGAGACTCCTTTTCTGTCTAGGTCGTGGTAACGGATGGAATGAAAAATCACACAATGTTTCTTCACCACAATGTATTAATTTATTAACACTTCATCGATACTTTACATTAAATAATTCCTCTCAGCGCCATTCTAAATGCTTAAAAACCTTTCCACTTTTTCACTTAGTGGAACTTATGCTTGATGAAAGTTCCATGTTCACACTACCTAAATATGTCTTTTCAGCTCGAACACGCACACGCGAGTGAACAATTTTTGGCGTCCTTTGACGCGACACCGGCTTTTTCATATACATCCGCGTATGCGTCCATCAAATAGTTCTTTCTCGTTAGGGAAGCGATCCCTAATCATTCTCCCCTACTTTTATTATGGAACACATATAATTCTAATATTTATACATATATATTAAAATCAAATATGGAAAGATTTATGAAGTCTTTGGGCAAACTTAGTTGTTCGTAACAATGAACCTTATCAACATGTTTTCGTCATTTAACTATCTCATACCAACATCAAAAAACGAATTACACTTTTAACAAACATTCACATGAACGATTTTCTTTTGGGGTCTTCTAATATTCTGTCTCAACTTAAATACCAACCTTGGTTTTTAAAGTACTTTTCGTTTTTGAGTTATGCTGTCCACAGACACACAGAGACACACACAGATCTTTTTCTAAAAATATTTTTTTTGGATTCAGGGGGTCTCAAAACATATAGTTCCGGTGAAATCTCGACATCGAATTTTTGGGTGGAATACAATATTTCCCCTACTTACCAGTAGACAAAGTAAAAATATTGGCTTCATTAACTATACTATACAAATAAATCCAGTTAGTATTCATGAGTAAATACACAAAATATGTTATATTACGATTATTGATATCCCTTACCATTTTTAATTTCCTTAGCAAATTATTGTCATCATAATCAATATAGCTGAGAAAAGTATTTGATCGTGGTCAGAGAATATGGAAGGAATAACTTCCACAGTACATGTCAGGTGTATTATTATTTGACCACCTCTGTAGCGCAGTTGGTAGCGCGCTTGCCCCTGGCATGAAGGACCCGGGTTCGATACCCGGTACCAGCATGGGTATTTTATCCCTTCTGGGAGGTCTGGCACAGGGTGCAGTCAGCCTCGTTAGGTCCCAGGGGGACCAATTGAGGAGCTACTAATAGAAAAGTAGCGGCACCAGGTCGTGAAGACTGCATAACTGGCCAGGAAGGATCAGGACGCTGACCATGTACCACCCTCCAATACTGCACCCCACCAATGATGCCTGTAGTGGGCCGAGGTGGGGACGCAGCGGCTGGGCTGTAAGGGTTGGCTCTTCATGGGCTGTAGTGCCGGGGCTTAGCTTATTATTATCATTATTTATTATTATTATTATTATTATTATTATTATTATTATTATTATTATTATTATTACTACTACTATTGTTATTATTGTTATTATTGTTATTATTATTATTATTATTATTATTATTATTATTATTATTATTATTATTATTATTATTATTATTATTATTATTATTACTATTATTACTATTATTATTACTATTAGTACTATTAGTACTATTATTATTATTATTATTATTATTATTATTATTATTATTATTATTATTATTATTATTATTATTATTATTAATTATTAATTATTATTAATTATTATTATTGTTATTGTTGTTGTTGTTGTATTTGTTATTTTTGTTATCGTTTTTATTTTTGTTATTGTTATTATTTTTGTTATTGTTATTGTCATTATTATTTACAGACTAATGTATACCATGTCTTATAAATGTTGTGACACAGCACCATTGACATTGTGATAAGCTGTTAAGCAACAAAGTGGCACATTCTTGGAATATCCCAAGACTTAATATGAATCATTTCTACTGCAGCTGTTATACATTATATTTATATGCATTCATTTTAAAATTGGCTTGTGATAGACTATTTCCTTCATGTTAGCTCAGATGAAAGAAATCATAAGGTATCAGTTTGGATAAATGCAGAATGCATTTTACTTACACCAGTCCATCACATACCAAATGTTTTATTTGAAAACTTTCCTATAAAGCCAAGCTTTTAATGATGATAAAACAGGGTATGCTCATAATAAATGTTAATAGTCTGATTTCTTTGTATTAGACTACATGTATCAAACTTCACATTTAGTACCTCTAGTTCGTATCAAAATTTTTTGGTCTTCATCCTTAAATGTTATGTATGTAATTTTTCCATATATGTGTTGGTTAATTTTGCACTTTACATTCAAACAGTGTTCTTATGTTTTCAGAGTCAAGACAATCAACCCGGAATACTTAAGAATCTTTTCAAAGAAGTGTGTAAGAGAATACAGGTATGTTACTTATCTTATTTGATCTCAGATAAATGAAATCAAGCAGTAATGCAGTAAAACTTTCTATCTAACCCAAGTCCCTCATATTCTTCATATAAATTTTCTAAATTTTCATTGTTCTTATCTTCATATACCTAATAGAAAACAGTTTTGTAGAAATCATTTAAAAGTTAAAACTTAGTTGATTAATGACACAGAACAACACTTACTCTTTACAACAGAGTTGAAGATATCTTTGAAAAAAATCACATATCATGTGGAGATATTTGGTAAATTCAAAAACGTTTGCAGAGATCACAACACCCAACTGACTTCAGTTAGCAAAAATACCACACTTGGCTCAACCACTAAAGTTATTGTCCATCCCAATAAAATATCCTGCATATACCATGTAGAATGCAGTACTGCAATCAGGTTTATGTAGGAAAAGCTTGAAGGAACTTGGAAACAAGGGTTGAGAGGCTTTTCAGAAATATAAAACACGACCATTTAGAAAAGTCAGTAGTTTTGAACAAAAATCACAAAATAAATCCAGAACCAAAACTGTTAAAACACACAAGAAGAAAATAAAAACAGGCCACATTGGAACAAATTTTCAGCTGAAAAGATAAGAACCAAGTCTTTCATTTCAATACTCTCCAGAGTGAGCATTTGCACAAGTTCCTAAACTGCCGTCGAAGCAGACTCTAGATAGAACATTCACCACTTGTAATCAATGTTTAGTTGATAATCGGAGGAATGTAAACCTCAAAACAGGTACTGAGAAATTTAAAAATTTAATGTTCTTGAGCCATTAATCAACTCTCTTTTAACTTTTAAACAATTTCATTCCTTTGTTTATTTTAAATACAATATATTTGAGATTTGCACATTTTGTTGTGGCTCTCTAATCAAAATATGGAGTAATTAAGGCTAGTATTATAGCAGCTGGTGTTCATTTGTTTTAATCTTGACTTTCTTCCTTAAAAGCAACAGAGACCTAAGCAACTCTCTTTTCAGATTGACAAATAATTAAAATAGCTTTATTTCAGCACTCTCCCATAGCTATTTTTACTTTCTCTACTGTAGTAGAAGGAAGTATTGTATTCCACCCAAAAATTTGATGTCGAGATTTCACTGGAAATATATGTTTTGAGACCCCCTGAATCCAACAAAAGCATTTTTAAAAAAAGGTCTGTGTATGTGTGTGTCAGTCTGTGGACAGCATAACTCAAAAACATAAGGTCGGTTAAAAACCAAAGTTGGTATTTAAGTTTAATGTCCTTCAGGGATGTGACACAAAGATTTTGAACAGAGTAGCCCCACCATAAACTACCCTTTACATGGAAAATTTTTTGAAAATTTGGATTTTCTTGAAAATGGCTCTGATGATTTTGATTAAAATGTCATGTGTTTAAGATATTTGTATGACAAATGAAATGTATATTTTGAATTTTCTGGCTGTAACCTATGTAATCCTGTTTACTCTGGATGACTTTTGAATAACTCGTAAACTGTAAGAGATAGACAAATTCTTAATATACAAAAAATGTAGATCTCACTAAAACACACAATTTGTCTAAATAAATTTTTTTGTAGAGTAGACCATTTCGGAGATATTCCATGTTATTTGTGTCAGTTTTGGAAAACTTAAAACTTTTGTGAAATGAAACATTGTTGTTCATTTTTTTATATGTTAAGCGTGCAAAGAGAACAGGACCTCTAAGCTTTAAAGGATTTGACTCGCTCAAAGTCTACTGTATTCTAATATTCCTGTTGCACCTACAAGGAAATAAACAATAAGATAATTTGTACAAATGTTTATCTCAACTAACACGAAGAAGATACAGGAATAAGAGTTTGTAAGAATGGTTAGTACAAGAGTAGAGAAAGTCATGTGAGTGCAACACATAAGATGTTTTAGAAAAAGGTCGGTGTGTCTGTATGTCTGTCAGTCTGTGGACAGCATAACTCAAAAACGAAAAGTAGGTTAAAAACCAAAGTTTGCATCTGTTATTGTTAGCTAATGCTGGATTTCTGACAATGAAGTCCTCTTGCTCTCCAATATTTTTCACCGATGGATGGGGTGCTAGAAGTGGCCGGGCATATTTGAAGGTGGTGTTGGTCCATTTCCTCTTGCAGATCACATAGAGGACAGAGTGGTGAAAAATATATCCCAATTCTGTTTAAATGTTTTGTCAGACAATCATGGCCTGTAATCAACCTGAAGGTTGCAACTGTTATTTTTCGAGGATGCTCAGGAATTACTGTTTGAATGTTTGGTAGCTCCCATCTTTTGTTCTTTGATTTTTCATAGTAATATTTTGCAATAATTTTTTTGAATTCAGAGTTGACTAATCGTTTAGCTGCATAAAATGGTAGATTAACTACCATTTGTTCCCGAGGTCTAGGGAGTCTTTATTTATCCAACCTCTCGATTTCTCTAATTTATCTATAGAATATTAACCCCTAACATCCTGACCTGTCATGGCATGTAATACGTCCTCTGATTGGTAATCAGTGGATATGGTCAGTGAATTTATTTTGATAACCTCCCGGTCAGGTCGGTGAGACCAATAAACCAACGACAGGTGTGGTCCTCCAGACATTCTGAGGATTGTGAGAGAGCGATGTGACCACCAAAACATAAAAATATGTTGTTAGCTAATGCTCGATTTCTGACAATGAAGTCATTAATCCTCTTACTCTCCAATATTTAATATATTGATAGAGCAATAAACATAAAAATATGGTGCTCTCTAAAAAGTGGTTACTATTACTGTTACTGGTATTGCCCTCTTCAAAGTTGGTATTTAAGTTTAATGTCTTTCAAGGATACGACACCAAGATTTTGAAGAAAATAGCCCCACCCTAAGCTACCCTTTACATGGAAAATTTTGATTTTCTTGAAAATGCCTCTAACGATTTTGATTAAAATGCCATATGTTTGAGATATTTTTATGAGAAATGAAATGTATATCTTGAATTTTCTGGCTATAGCCCCTGTAGTCATATTTACTCTGGACAAGTTTTGCATAACTGGTAAACTGTTAGAGATAGACCAAATCATACTATAGAAAAGATGTAGATCTTGCTAAAATACACAATTTATGTCGAAATTAATTTTCTTGTAGGGTGAACCATTTCAGAGATATTCCTTGTTATGTGTGTGAGTTTTGGAAAACTTAAAACTTTCGTGAAATGGAACATCATTGTTCATTTTTTTTATATGTTAAATGTGCAAAGAGAACGGAATCACAAAGCCTACTTTATTCTAATATTCCCCTTGCACCCACAAGGAAATAAGCATTAAGATAATTTGTACAAATGTTTATCTTAACTAACACAAAGAGGATATAGGAATAAGAGTTTGTAAGAATGGTTTGTACAAGAGTAGAGAAAGTCATGTGAGTGTAACACATCAGATTTTTTAAATTGTGTTTATGCTGTTCTTGTCTAACATTATGGACTGTAGGCACTGTGGAGTTAAATCATGCAAACATGTTTCATTGCCATTTTATTAACTCTCTTCTTCTTCTTCTTCTTCTTTGTCTTCTTCTGCTTCTTCCTCTTCTACTTCTTCATGTACTACAGAAATAGTAGATTAAATCAAAATACTAAAATGCTAGATCTGTGCTGTAAGCTAATAGTATTATTAATAATGCTTAATAGTATAATTTCATATTGGAGAAAGATTAATTACGGCTGAGTGGGAACAACACATTTGCATTTCAGCAGAATATTTTGCAATAATTATAGTGTGTACCTCATTCTTTTACAGTGCATAATTTTACTAAATTAAGGAAATATAGAATAATAATGTATGCTGTTTGTTTAAGAATACCATTCTTTCATTGTATATAGATCATTCAATTTTGTGTGCATTTCTAATAATGAATTTTACACTGCAAATGTGAAAATCAATTTTTAAAAAAAAATATTCACCTTGAATAGTATATTTAGAAGCTATTGAGGGATTATCCAAGCTGTTGTTATAGCTGGAGATCTAAATCTCCCTTGCTTTAAAAACAGTTTCAGTGCTTTATCCACTGGCCATAATTACTTATATGCCATTTTCTGCAATAGCTAACTTCAGAAGGATGAGGAGATCAGCTCATGGCACTAAGAGGGTCAATATACTTAAAGATTTTTTAAAGTATGAACTCGATATCTAATTTTATGCTTTACAGGTCAAAGAAGAGTATCTCAGGATTAACGAATTCTAAGATCTCTATAAAGAATTTTGAAGGAAAGGGCATGGCACCCATATAAAATTTATCTCAACCAACAACTCTATGGCATTAATTTTTTCCTTTAGGATTGATTATACAGAGAGATCCAAATACATGTGAACTGCTACACAGTGTTTTTTCACTGTGAACGCGGAAATAAATTAACAGCAGCTGATATACACAAGGTCACGGGCATTACTTGTTTTTCTCTGCTCTGCTCACAATCAGTATTGAGTTGGCGCGATATCATGCAACTGCATTATTACCAGTGTGCTTTATTATTAGGCTTTTTTCAAGTCAACAGTTGTCGCCCATACATATGTGAGTACAATTTTGCACCCTTTTTTTTTAGAGAATTAGACAATAGGGAGCATGATTTTGCCTTTTTTCAACAAGACTCTGCAAAAGCTCTTACAGCCAATCTTTCGATGAGAACAATTGAAAGTGTGTTTCAGGACAGAATTATTAGTAGAAATTTGTGGCCCCCTCGGTCCCCAAACCTAACCCCCTGCGATTTCTATCTCTTACCCTTAAAGCATAAAGTGTACAAGACAAACTCACACATCATGAAAGAATTAAAACAAAATAGCAGTCAGGAAATTGCCAGCATTTCTCAATGTGAACTACAGCGAGTGATGAACAACCATTTAAGCAAGAATCAAACTCATAAATATATTGATTTACTAACTAATTAATACTTTCCTAAAGGGGTGCCAAAAATGTATGGACAATGATGGTGACCAGTTTCAGCATCTGCTATAATTATATTGGTAAGTAAAGCCTTTAAAAGTAGTTTTAAAATTCTCTATGGTTTTATCCGTCCTGTTCTATGACAGTGGTAGTCGGCAACGAGCGCAGCCGGTTCACAGTCTTTTGGATCACCCATTAGTATCAGGGTTAGGCAAATACTTGTTGACATCTGACTTTCTTAAAAATTTGCTCTGTAGCAATGAGTGCTGTTTCAGCAACAATGCCACTGTGAATAGATACAAGATGCATTACTGCATCCCTCATACTATCCTCACTTTTAAACATCTGGTGTGATATTCTTGGAGACAATGTTCTCATACCTATCTTTTCCCTACCCAAACGTAGAGGACCATAATATTTGATGTCCCTGCAAATTGAGCTTCAGGATTTTCCTGAGAAGGTTTCAGTATGACTTGCATATAACACTGGTTCTAACATGATTTATCATCTAACCATTACGAACCTGTCAAGTCTATTCGAATAAAGAATACCCCCGATACTGGTTAGGCCCTTATCTGAGTCACCAAGATATCCTGATCTAACCCCATTACATTTTTTTCTTTTGGAGTCGCTTCAATAATCTTTTCATTAGATCTCCTCATTGTAGAGGTCTTTGTCAAAGGATTGTTGAAACACATGCATCTGCCAATCAACAGTTCCAGAAACATCCATATGGATACACAGAAATGATCGGCACATTGTATCAATCAACAGAGACAAAATTTCAAACATGTGTGGCGGGGTTTTATTAAATGATGGTTAACACATATTATCGTGTATATAGCAGCAAATGGAGCACTGTTTTTGCTAAAAGGTGGAAAGTTTGTTAGAGCAGACGCGATTCCTATCTGCAGGGGAGGTGGTCGTAGAATGGAATGCATAAACCAACGTACTTTTATTAGAAACACATTTATTCGCTCATCTACACTTCTTTTCACAAAGCAATTAGTTAACAACTCTTAAAATTGGATAGCGTCCATGTTGTTTAAAAGTTTTGGTGTAATTCACATATTCACACGCCATCAACAATTATACGTCCTTACACTTTGAAGTCACAGACGCTAATGAAAGTAGTTTCTGAGCGTCCTATGACGCAACACCGCCATTCTTATGTATTCATCCGCGCAACAGTTCTCATTGGTCGAACTCAAACAGTTGAGAAGACATTGTCTATTTTGAATATTAAAAAAAATAGGCCCTGATACATTCAAATTAAAAGAATTAAAAATTTACACACTCTTACAAAAATATTTACATGAACAATTTTCTATTAGTCAATATTCTGTCTCATATGCCCCTTGTTTTGTTTTTCAAGTTGTCACCTTATTCACAATCTTGAAACACAATACAATACTTCTCCCTACTCTTATGATTCAACCACTTTGTACAATATATTTTTTTTTTTTTTTACAGTCTTCTTCACTGTTTGTCTTTGTCCTTTGTTTTGACATAATACAACATGTCTTTATAAGTTTCACATATTCGGTTACTACACAATGCATTTGGTTATTATACAATACATATTCAGTTATTGTACAACACATTTAGTTATTACACAATATGTCCAATTATTATACAATATATATTCAGTTATTACACAATATATCCTGCTATCACATCACATATGTTCTGTTATTATGCAATACATATTCAGTTATTACACAATACACATTCAGTTTTTGCATAACACATTTAGTTATTACTCAACATATTCAGTTATCACACAATATATCCAGTTATCATACAATACATATTCAGTTATTGTACAACACATATTCAGTTCTTATACAACACATACTCAGTTATTGTACATTTGACATTGACACAAATATAATTTAAGTGTTTCATGTGGTTTTTTGACTTGTATTCATTGCTATGAGGAGAGAAAAACAGGATACAAATTTTGAGCTAATGATTATAATCATGTTTATGGCAATGTTTTATTCAGTTCTTTGCCTTCTTTGTCTTATGAGCTTATGTATAGACAGGTTATTGAGTTGGTTCTCAAACTCTGATGTTACTAATAGTACTAATTTTCTTGATTGGGTTATTATTCATTGTTGTTTGGTTCAACATTTCTTCGAGCTTAGCATTGGCTATATTCATCTTAATTCATGGGCATTGTTTTTCTGGTTATGGTTTTCCTCACTTCACTAATTGTCATTTCTTTGTCTCTTATTTCTATAAGAGAAAACTTCTATACTTACAATTATTCTGTAATTGTATTATTTTTCCTCTCAATTTACTCTCGACATCTTTGTGTCGAAATATTATATCTTTTTCATCATAATTGATTCATTTTTATTTTTGTCCCTGACCTCCTTATGTCAAAAACATATTATCTTCCGTCGCTATGATTCATTTATTCAATGACAATCAGTGTCCTCATCTGTCTTTGTTGACAATGCTCTTTGTGGTAGATATAGCCAATGACTATGTTGATTTTCTTCCTTGTTGTAATCCTAATCTGAACGTAATTTCCTATAAGTAACCCATTAAAAATTGTTATCTTTCTTTCATCTCCACTACTCCTGCCTTACACATTTGTTGACAAAGGCTATTTGGTTCTTTCTTTGTATGGCTTCAATTTATTTTTGTGGTATCTTCCTACCAACTTGCCATTTGTATTCTGTAGCTCATACGTGTGGTCACCCAGCTGTTTTGTTATGACCAGTGGTCCAGTATACAATAGCTCCATCTTTCCAGATCTCTTCTCAGATGCCTTGGATGCTTTGTGACTTTTTAAGAGCACCTTTTCTCCAATTTGTGGGGACCATTTCCTGACGAATCTTTTCACCTTGTTCCTCCCTTTTTCAGCCTTCTGTTGTAATCTTCTGAATGCCAATTGACATTTTTCTTTCTCTGATAATTCTCTTTGGGCAGCCATGGTAGTGTCAATGTCAATTGCTAATTTTCTTGGTTTCGTGTTGGTCATTAGCTCGATAGGTGCGAACTTGGTCGTGGGGTTCACCGAATGGTTAATCACCTCCTCTATATATCCGCATTTTTCCGTCCAGGAAGTGTGGTCTCTGTGGCAGAGCAAACGAAAATAAATACTAATATCCCTCATGATTCTCTCGGTCGGGTTTCCCTGGGGGTAATATGCTGAGGAATAGTACAATTTTACTCCTAATGTTTCTAAGGTGTTCTGAAACAACTTGCTCTTATGCATGGTCGCATTGTCCGATAAAATACATTTTATTCTCCCATATTTTGGGATGTAGTCCTTGACGATTTTATCTAGGCATGTTCTGCTTTTGATGTTCTTTATGGGGTATATTTTGGTGAATTTTGTAAAAACATCAAACATGACAAAGATGTATCTGTTTCCATCTTTACCCCTTGGCAGCTCTCCATGCTCGTCAATACACACCAATGCATTTTTCTCGTTCCTCACAATGGATTGTGGGATGACATCGTACTTTACATTAATTGGCTTGGCCTTTTGGCATAGGTCGCATGAGGAAATTAATTTCCTGACCTTCTTGCCAAGATGTTTAATGTACAATACCTCCTCGATGGCAAGCATTGTCCTCTCAGTACCGGAGTGAAGCATCGAGTGGTGGAATGCTAAAATGACCCTGTCCTGTAAGGAATTTGGTACCATCATTTTCCATTTCCTTACGTCGCGACCATGCAGTTTAAATAGGATGTTCCTAAATTTGCCTATCTTGGCATCCAATCTTGGTATTATGTCTGGAGCCTTGTCGAATAGCCTCTTCAATTCAGGGTCTTCTTGTTGTAGCTTTGCTATGTTCTTGAAGTCTTGCAAGATCTCGTTGCTTTCTTTGCTACTTATCTGCATAATTTTGATCTCATGGTGCGGACTGTATATCGTCTCGGGTATGTGACTCTCCGACCTTAATCTTGACAATAAGTCACTGAAGATATTCTCCTTCCCCGGGATATGTTTGACCTCTATGTCGTATGACATGATCTCATGTATGTACCTTGAGATTTTGGAGTTGTTCAGCTTGCATTTTTGAATGAAGGACAGGCTTACGTGATCTGTATATATAATTATTTTATAAAGATATATATATTGTCTGAACTTCTGCAACGCAAAATGGATTGCACCTATTTCCAGTTCGGTTATGCAGGCATTGGCTTCTATTTTATTTAAAAATCTAGAAGCTGTGGCAATCACATGTTTGTTGCCATCTGCATCTTCTTGTGCTAATATCGCACCATATGAGTGCGCACTAGCATCAGTGTATACTAGAAAAGGTGAATTTGGATCCGGTCGTTCCAGGAGAATACTGTGCTTGAAAAGTTCTTTGATATTCTCAAAGGCCACCTGGTGTTCAGCATTCCACTCCCACTTAGTATCTTTTTTCAACAGTGCTCTAAGGGGTACCAATTCCTTAGCGTAGTTGACCACGAATTTCGACTGGTACTGTAAAATGCCCAGAAACCTCCTCAACTGTTTTAAGTTACGTGGGGGTGGTATATGCTCTATGGCCTTGACCCTCTCCGGATTAGGTTGTATACCATCAGGTGTTATGATGTGGCCTAGAAATTCAGCCTCTTTGACGAAAAACTCACACTTTTCTAAATTTAGGGTCATGTTGCTTTCCTGGAACCTGGATAATACATAATCTATGTGATGTAAGTGCGACTCGGGATTCTCACTGTATATTAAAAAGTCGTCTACATATTGCGTCACAAAAGTCTCGATGGTATCTCCAAAAACTTTGTCCAGAGCTCTCAGTAGTGCACTGCTACTGGTCGATAGTCCAAAGGCACATTTTGAAAAATGGTATACCTTTCCTTTGTGCAAGAAACAGGTATATTTCCTGACATCTGGATGAAGAGGAATTTGCCAGAATGATGCTGTCAAGTCAAGACTAGTGAAATGTTGACCTCCCTTCAATTTCGATATTAGTTGGTCTACCCCCTCAGGCCTGTAATGATCCGGCAAGGTATGTGCATTTATCTTCCTTGCGTCGATGGTCATCCTCAATTTTCCCCCTTTCTTATGGACCCATACTACTGGATTCACATAACATGAGTCCGACGGCTCAATTATTCCGTCCGCTAACATTTTCTGGATTACTCTGTCAGCTTCCTCCCTAATGGAGTTGGGGATGGGCCTGGATTTGTGTGAATAGGGGGTAATATCTGTTACTGTAAAGGTATGTACGTACTTGTTACACGTACCTGGCTTTTTATCGAAAACTTTCCTGTTTTTAACCAGTATTTTCCTAAGTTGGCTTCTTTCCTCTTCAGAGATGCCATGTGCCCCCCAGACCTTCTCATCGATTAGCTGTAGCATCGATTCTTCTCCATCTGTTGGTAGTGGTTCAGGTTGGTAGTTGTCCCAGGCAACATACTCGTCTTCTGTGCAGATCCAATGGCTGCAAACGTTAGTTTCTTCATCGCTCGTCCAACCTGTTTTCTTCTTATGTACCCTTAGGTCGACCAATCTATTCTCGTGGACATTGATGTTCTCCACAAAGAATTGTTCATCCGGATGGATCCCTGTCTGGTCTGGTTCCTCCTGGCACGTTTCTTCCTCCAGGAACTTCGCAGTGCATTCTGAGGCTCCTTCCTTAATGATAAATTCATGTAGGTCATAGTTAATTACTGATCTCCAAAGGTTAAGCAAATCACTGCCAATGATTAGGGTGGCTGTTAATCTTGGTATTACCAGGGCAATAAAATCGAACTTCCAACTTCCGATTTCAATTACCAGCCTTACCTGGTATTTAACATGTTCCTTCTTCTTGCCAATTGCTGTGCTGCAATATACTCCACACACAGGCAAGAATTCAGCATTCCTTTTAGTTATCAGTTCCTGGAACAGCTGTTCGTCACATACTGATGTGCTGGCTCCTGTATCAATCATCGCTGGCAATTCGATACCCCATACCTTCAGCCTAATCATTGGTGGATTGGTTATTTCCTTTCTTTCACTCGCCTGTCTTCTCAAGGTACCTACATTACATTGGTCAATATCGCCCCTACTGCCACACAGGTCAACTTCCGGGACACAAAGTTGACTTGTACTTAGTTTTCCTGGACGTTGGAGGTGATCGTAGTTTCTGTGTTCTGTGCAGTATCGGTCCTATCCGGCACATTTTCATTCTGTTCCTGTTGTCTTATGTTGTCGATGTTCCCTTGGTTTCTGCCCCTTTGACGTGAACCCCTATTGTACGACGGCCTATGGCTGTTCATGTATTCCCTACAGAATCGTATATGATTCATTTGATGGGTACGGTCTCCTGGTCTTCCACGATCATATCTATGCGTTCTGTACCTCGATTCACCCCTCGGTATCGTGTCGTGGTACCGCTGTCTTGTGTTCTCCATCCTCTCGCCATGATTATGTGGTTGTGGGAAATGGTGTGCCCCTCTCCCCCTTTCATGGGTACTCCTAGTATTTCTATGTTCTCCCTCACTCTGGTTGTTCGTAGTCGTGTTTCGGTTTAGGATGGGTGAGTTTGGGTGACCGTTCCTATGTCTATGCTCATTAGGCCGACCATTTTGTGTTTCGAAGGCTGTCAGCAGTTCTATCATATCTGCAAAATCTACTGGCCTCGCAACAATTAATCCTGTTCTCACTGTGTCTGGGAAATGTCTTGTTATGCTGGCAATTAGTTCTGCCTCCGACAAGTTGGGGTCTAATAGCTTTCCTTTGTTGGCTACTTTCATAAAGTAATCTACTAGCGACAACCCTTTGGTTGGATCGTATCTACCTGTCGCTAGCTCTACTCTAGTTTGGTTTTGTTTAGCTGGGCCCCAATACCTTGATAGGAATAAATTTCTGAATGAGCTATAAGACTCATGACCAGCTAGTGTTAACCTGAGCCATTCTAATGCCTTGTTTTTTAAGCTTTTCTTAACTATCATCATCCTAAGCTCGTTTGGTATCCTTTTCACTTTAAAGTATTCTTCCATCTCTTTAACAAAGAGTTTTGGATCGTCTCCCTTCTCCTCGTCAAATGTAGGTGGTGTGATTTCATGTAATATGCTGTTAGTGTAACATGTGTTATGTGTTGTGTCATTGTTTGGTTGTGAACCTCTTTCTCTGTATGGTGAGTCAACATTTTGTACATTACTCAAGTAACTCTCATCTTGTACATTACTTACATCTAAATCATCTTGTCTTTGTAATGCCTTCACAACATCATTTACATTAGCCAAATTTTCTTTCCCTTTTTTCATTTCTTCACAAATTGATTTTAAATCATTCTTTATTTCTAAGTGGCTTTGTTTCATATCATTTATAGCATCCTGTTGTGAAAGCATCACATCATTCATTGTCTTAATTTTAGGAATTACAATTTGTTCTACAGTTTCATTAATAACATCTTTCTTTACTACCTCAATCTCTTTCCTCAATTCCTCAGTTATTTCTGCTTTTACATTTGTTATTTTACAGTCTACACTTGTATTACATTCTGTTATTTCATCCCTACATTTAGCAATTTCTTCTTCCAACACTATTTTATTCTCTTTCATCTCTGATTCTATCTTTCCCATCCTATCTCCTACCATTTCTATCCTAGCTTCTAAGGCTTCCTTTGTTTCATTTAAGTTTTTGTGAACTAATTTTAAATTAGTTTCCATTACTTTCATATTTTCTTTACACTCCTGTCTTCCTAATTCTATTTTCTGTTCTAGGTTCTGTCTACCTAATTCCATTTTCTGTTCTAAGTCTTTTCTCACTTCCTCCATTTTCTGACCTAAACTTTGTTCTATATCCTGTTTTAATTCTGCATTATTTTGCTCCATTTTTTGACCTAATTCTACCTTGTTTTGTTCCAGTTTCTGACCTATACTCTGACTTAAACTTTGCTCTATGTCATGTTTTAATTCTACCTTATTCTGTTCCATTTTCTGTTCTAGTCTTTCAAACATCATCATCATTAACCTTTGGTCTTTGCTTATCTCCGCCTGTTTCTCACCTTCTAATCCTTCCTGATAACTAGGCCTATCTGCCCCTTCCCCCACTCCTATTTCTATCTCTTTTCGCGACATTTCAATTCCTTTATCTAATTCACTTAATGTTGAAAGTCCTGTTGTTTTGCCGTTTCTCAATAACATGGAAATCAAATGTACGTAAAAAAAAATAAAAAGTTTTGATCCTACTTTCTTTTCTGCTGGTTCTTCGTCCGGTTATTTACGTCTCCTGGGTAGTTGGCTTCGCTAGATGATCTCCGGTGTTTTTCCCACGTTGATTCTCCGTGTATCGATGTTTTGTTGATATCAGACGATGGTCTAATGGCGTCTTTTTCCTGTACGATGAGATAGCGTCCTTTTGATATTAGCACTTTATTCTCGTAATTTTGCATTCCATTCTAAATTCGCGCCCCACGTTGGGCAAGCCATTTGTGGCGGGGATTTATTAAATGATGGTTAACACATATTATCGTGTATATAGCAGCAAATGGAGCACTGTTTTTGCTAAAAGGTGGAAAGTTTGTTAGAGCAGACGCGATTCCTATCTGCAGGGGAGGTGGTCGTAGAATGGAATGCATAAACCAACGTACTTTTATTAGAAACACATTTATTCGCTCATCTACACTTCTTTTCACAAAGCAATTAGTTAACAACTCTTAAAATTGGATAGCGTCCATGTTGTTTAAAAGTTTTGGTGTAATTCACATATTCACACGCCATCAACAATTATACGTCCTTACACTTTGAAGTCACAGACGCTAATGAAAGTAGTTTCTGAGCGTCCTATGACGCAACACCGCCATTCTTATGTATTCATCCGCGCAACAGTTCTCATTGGTCGAACTCAAACAGTTGAGAAGACATTGTCTATTTTGAATATTAAAAAAAATAGGCCCTGATACATTCAAATTAAAAGAATTAAAAATTTACACACTCTTACAAAAATATTTACATGAACAATTTTCTATTAGTCAATATTCTGTCTCACATGTTAAGTCAATATAACAGTACCCATTAAATAACAATAATAATGATATTAGTGATAAGAATGATGATGATGATGATGATGATAGTTTAACAGTAAATAATGCTAATACTAATACAAAATGCAAGAGAACAAATGTCTGTAAAAAACTAGTGCTCTCACATTTGCATGAATTTTATTATTGCACCTTTATGTTTTGATTTACCTCTATAATGCATGTAGTCCATAATGTTAGACAAGAACAGTACGAGGGTCCTTCAATAAATAACCGAACTAATTTTTTAATTAACACATAATGGCTTTATTTCAGTAACATTTACCTACACACTTTCGAAGTATTCCCCCTCTGATGAAATACAGTTATTCCAATGATTTACCCATTGTTTGAAACACTCATTGAACCCATTTTTGGACAGTTTGTTCATAATACCCGTGACAACATTGTTCAACTTCTTATCACTTTGAAAATGGCAACCATGAAGCTCCTGTTTCACTTTAGGGAAGAGGTGAAAATCGCATGGTGCGAGATCTGGAGAATAAGGTGGATGAGCATGATCTCAATGCCCATTTCTGTGATGACATCTTGAGTTGCACGAGCTTGATGAGCAGGGGCATTATCCTGATGCAAGATCCATCCTCTCCTTGCGAGATTGGTCGCTTTTCGGCAATTTTTTTCTTCAGTGGCCCCTTCAGTACGTCACAATAGTAAGCAGCAGTTACTATGCGTTGATTAGTTACAACATGATCATACAGAATGCTCTGTTTGTCAAAGAATATGAGATGCATGGCTTTCCTGCACTTTTCTGAACTTTTGCTTTCTTAGACCTAGGGCTCGATGAATGTTTCCAGTGCGAACTCTCCTGTTTTGTTAACGGGTGTAATGGTAGAACCAACTCTCATCACAAGTGATGACCCTATTCAGAAAGTCTGGCTCCCGTCGTAACCTTCTGAGTCATTGTTGACATGTCATGACGCATAACTGGTAAACTGTTAGAAATAGACCAAATCATACTGTACAAGAAATGTAGATCTTGCTAAAATACACAATTTATGTCTCAATGAATTTTCTTGTAGGGTTAACCATTTTGGAGATATTCCTTGTTATATGTGTGAGTTTCGGAATACTTAAAACTTTTGTGAAATGGATCAGCGTTGTTCATTTTTTTATATGGTAAGTGTGCAAAGAGAACAGAATCTCAAAGCTTTAAATGATTTGACTATCGCTCAAAGCCTTCTGTATTCTTTCTCCTTGCACCTACAAGGAAATAAGCAATAAGATAATTTGTACAAATGTTTATCTCAACTAACACGAAGAAGATATAGGAATATGAATTTGTACAAATAGTTTTTACAAGAGTAGAGAAAGTCATGTGAGTGCAGCACCTCAGTTTTTTTAAATCTGTGCAGTAGGCGAGACAAGTCTGAAAGTCCCAGGGAATATAGGTCTGGGTATAGTAGCAGTAAAATTCCTAGTCACCTACATTTTCTGCTTGGACATTAAAGCAGCAGTAACAATGGACACTCCCCTCGCTCTTACCGCTGATTGCGAAGTTTGCACTTTTAATCTGTTTTTTGACGGAAAAAATAAATGTGCAACTCAAGCTCATCACGGGTTGTGCAGTGTTTATGGAAAAGATGTTCTGTCAAGACCAGTGGTTTCTCATTGGCACCAATCATTCATTGAAGGGAGAATAACATTATACGATGAGCAATGAAGTGACTGACCCTCCACCTCCTGCACTCTGGATATTCTTGACTTCTTTGGGCCTCCTCTTTGGGAGCACTAGCTGTTCTACCCTTGTTCTTTTGTTTACAGACTCTCATATTTTCTTTAACACACTGTTCTTGACCACCAGGAGTCCCACTGCATCCAATAGCTCTCATGGAGTGGACACCTTGGAGCAATGTCTTCCATGTCATTTATCAGGATCCTGCAGGATCGGTTCTATGTCGGGATCCTCCAGCCGGTTGCTCCTCAAGGTGTCTTCATCTCAAATATGATTGTGTGTATAATGCTGCAACACACTACTTTATATTGACCTTCACAGTAGTTGCAGTTTTTGTAGCATGGTCTTTAGGAAAGGCATTGGCAATAGAATGGCGTCCTCTTCTGTGCTGCTCCTAGCTGAAATGAGGGGTAGACAATGATGGCAACAATTTGGTCCTCTTTAAGTCAGCTCTTAGAATATTTCCTGATCTCTTTTACCCTTAGGTGTCAAGGCTTTCCACAACTCCAGCCCTGCTTCTATGTTGGTTAAGCTGCTGTTATTGGTACCAGTATTGTCATGTGGCTGGCATAGGGGTGGCTCATGGCTCTTCTGGCAGAGGCAGCTTCCAGGATATTATTGACATAAAGGTGTTCCACCAGGACAAGTTGCTGTTTCACCTCCCAGTTTTCTTACTCCACTGATGAATGGTATGGAGTGCCTCTTATCCTCTCGTTTTCCTTCATCAGCTCGGCTAACCATTTTTTGCTGATTTGGATGCTCTCTATTGCACTAATTCATACAGGTAGAAGATAGCGCAAAAATTTGGCATAGAGGGATGTAAATCTCAATCAGTTGTAATCTGGCAAGAATTTGCACTTGTAACAGTTGTTTTTATATACCTGCTCAGGTAAATCTCATTTGATGTTCCAGCAGTAGTTCCCTATCCCATCACCCTTGATAAAGCTCTTCAGGTCTTAAATGGAAGCAAATGTCCTGCTCATTTGGGAGATCTTTTCTTTTCTTTTTTGTGTAGTGTTTAATGCCCATTTTTACTACATATAGCACCAAAGGCAGAGACACTGATGATACATGGAACGAAGATGGAGCACTGGTGGAATGAGATGGCAAGGGAAACCGGAGAAAACCTGCCCCAGCGCCGCTTCGGCCATCACAAATCCCACATGCAGTTGCCTGGGATTGAACCCTGGCCACTTTGGTGAGAAGCGGATGGTCTAACCACTTGGCTACTGTGCAGCCATATTTGGGAGTTAGTCAGGAAGTGCACATAATACTTATGTTCTATCCAGGGTCACAAAATGCCATTAGCATCCTTTGAACCAAAACTGTATAATTTTAGGCATTATATGGCCAAGGAAGTTCTTCATAAGTACAACAAACAGCTGCTTTCTGCATTTTATCTATCTTTGTGACTAATTCCTGGTCACTTACTAGTGCTCAGATTTGAGGTGCATCGAATACTTGTACATTTATTTTCCCAAATGACAGGCCTGGACAAGCATTCAAGTAACATTTTCTCACAATTGTTACAATATTGTTTTTTTCTTAGTCACCAAGTGCAACTACAAAATTGATTTCCAGAACACGAATGGCTCCATATTTATACTGATGGATCATTGATATCAAACCAAGATGGAGCAGGTGCTGGAGTCACATGTCACCTCTTTTCCTATTACAAATCTTTAAGTTATGGAACTACTAACTTTGATGGAAAAATTGAAGCAATTCGAATGGCCCTACAAAATCTTTTGTACATAATTTCACCTATTTAGCAAGCAGTTATTCTCTCAGATTCCAGGGCAGCAATTATAGCAATTACTTCCAAGTTGTCACCAAAAACCCTAACAATTATAGAATGTTGGAAAATCCTTACCCATCTAACAGCACTTTAAAAACACTTAGTCTTCCAATGGATACCACCTCACTGTGGACTGAGTGGTAATGAGAAAGCTGATTTTCTTGCAAAAATCAAAATCTGTAGTTAATCTACCATTTTATGCAGCTAAAAGATTAGTCAACTTTGAATTTAAAAAAATTGTTGCAAAATATTACTATGAAAAATCAAAGAATAAAAGATGAGAACTACCAAACATTCAAACAGTAATTCCTGAGTAAACTTGAAAAACAGCAATTGCAACCTTCAGGTTGACTACAGGACATGACTGTCTGGCTAAACATTTAAACAGAATTGGGATATATTCTTCACCACCCTGTCCTCTATGTGATCTGCAAAAGGAAATGGACTGAGACCATCTTCAAATATGCCCTAGTGCCCCATCCATCAGTGAAAATATTGGAGAGCAAGAGGATTAATGACTTCATTGTCAGAAATCCAGCATTAGCTAACAACAACAACAAAATTGGTTGTATATGCATGTGTGAGAAACGATTAAATATTTGACAATGAAGTGTAGAACAGCTTAACAGAAGACATTAGAGCTGTTTTTACATTTCTGCCAACAATTCACTCTCTAAAGAGAAAACATTTAGTGAGATATTTTTATATTTAAACAATAAAAATGGTATAAAATATTCTTTTTAAATCATTAATTACACCTTAGTTATGCTCAATCTACCAACAATTGTCCTCTAACTTCAGTATGTGCCAAAATCTGCAAAATAAAATCAAATCATATTGCATGAAAACTACAGCATTCACTAGAAAAATGACTTCATATTTGGATTCAGGAGTGCGTAATTACATGGAAACAGTTAAAAAATCCCTTGCAAGAGACAACAAAACAATATTAATTGTTCCCCTGTAATACTTACAGTGGCCTTTCATTACTCTTATTTAATGTTGCAGGTGATGCATTCAGTTCCAGAATGTGGCTGATAATACAAAAAGGCTCTCTCAAGATAGCTTTTATCTCGTCCAAGACTGAAATTGATTCCATTGACTTTTGCTACCTTTTATCTGCTGTTGCTGCTTGCCTCTTTTTGTTAGGGGCAGAGAATTGTTTTAATTCTTGTTTCACCTTTGCAAATTCTTCTATTATATTATATTTTGTTTTCTTTTCACTTTGTTAAGTATTACTTATTTATTGTTAGAATATGGGATCCAATTTTGTGCAATGAATACATGTGGAAAAGTAGTACTCAGGCAAATTGTACTTGAAAGTTTTGGTGATGGACTAAGAGTTAAGGATGACTTAGTCCATGCCATGTATTTTAGGACTAACTAAATTTGTAATTTTATAGAAATATTGGTCACAGGAAACTTCTCTATTTAGTTGAGGTAGAAAGTTTTTACAGTACAATACTTGAAGCTTTCGCAGCACTGGTCTGCAATTTTTGCTTCTCATGAAATCAGCCATGTCAAATTTGTAAAAGTTTGTCTTTTTGCCACTTCCTGATGTCATTATCATGGCCATAGAGCAAAAAATAGTCAACAGAATGGCTTTTGTAAACTTAACACAGTTGATATCTCAAGAAGCCATAGTTTTTGTAGTTTTATAACTCCCTTTTATGGATTGCATGTAAAAAGGAAATGTATGCTGTTTATTTTTCAGAGATTTCATGCTCTCAATGTACACTGAAACATTTAAACGCATGTCCTTTCTCTGTTTGAGAGAGGGAATGCTTTTCTTTGAATGATCATTCTGGTGCTCATTGTTTTAGGTACTACAAAGTTATTAAAAGCCTTGAAGGTGATTAAGGATATACTTTTTGCAAATTTGAAGCTCATTTAAAACACTGATGATTTGTTAATTTTAAGTTAAAAAAGTAACATTAACTTATTGACATAATATTGTAGTTACATAAGAATCTCATTTATCTGAACTAGGTAAGATCGGAGGTAATCCTGATTAATAAAAACTGGGATAACATGGAAACGAACTATTTAATGCAAAATTTATATCAATAGTGAAATTTGGAATACTGCAAAAGAGAAAAGAATTGAAAGATGTCCGGGCGAGACATCTGCATCTACTATGTAGTGTTTCCACTTGGGATTCTGCTCTCGGAATCCAACAATGTCCTACATTGAATTTGTTGAAAGGCTAGGAGGGCACTTACCCTCCTCAGGGTCTATCTATATGTTGGTTGCTGTGGTTGTGAAGATAATGTAGATAATTTTATGGGGAAGGAGCGTGGAGTGAGGTTTTCTATGAGGTTCACCTTTTTTTGAAATTATCACACGAAATTACAATGTTAACAGAACCCCCATCACCATCAAATTCTGCAAGTTCTACTATTCTAATGTATATGCTGTTATTCTTATATCACACGATTTAGGTTTTGTAATCTCCACTTCCCCTTACTATGCGCGTCCACTTATGGGCATTTTCTTTTATCCCAACGTATTACATGTTCATCCTTCCAATGTTTAAGTTGAATTCCCTTTAAATGTCCCAAAACTCAGCTTATCAGCATTTGTCTGTCTACATAATTTTCTCCCTCCCGACAAATATTCCAATCTCTTGATTGGGTCTCTGGGGAGGACTTTAATTTTCATTGGCTCTGGAGTCAAACTTTTTAAACCTTAACAGTAGCAAATTAATCATTGGAAATAGCATCATATGCCCACCATGATGCGGCTTCCGAAAAATCTAAAGATGTTTTTACTAATATTTTTAATTGAATCTTGCAAAATTCCCTACGTAACTGTGCTGTTATTTTATCCATAGATATTTGTGAAAATAAAAGCAAATACTTGTTTTCTTGAGGGCTTTTAAATTATATAAATTTCAAACAGATTGAACCAAAACTGTAGATAATTTTCAGTTTGATGAATAATTAATTGTAATAACTTGTTAATTAGTCCTTTGTAAACATTACTTTTCATGTAGGGGAGTGTAGATGGAAATAACGCTACAACTATAAGAACTGTCATGATAGCTAATGAAACATAATCTCACACAGTTAAGCTTTTCTGTGACACTGATGAAAATGGTACTTACTGTTAGTTTGAAACTGCAACTGAGGGTGGTCTCTACACTACCTCTGTCAACATTACAATGATATACAGTTTCATTAAAACATATAGTAACCCATTCGCAGGCTCTCAAACAAGAGCTGCCAGCAAATGGTACCAGCAGAGTCGCTACAATATCTCTCATTGTTTCATTAAACAAAATATTTATTATTTTTCAAGCTCTTATCGCACGCACTTTAGTTTTCAGGTCATAGTAAGGCATTTCATATGATTTAACCAATTTGAAGCTTCTGGTTCAGTGTGAGACAAAAAACCTTCTTAGTCAGTTTTAACAGGAAATAAACTAGATGAAATGGATGCCAGTTTAGAGTGATTACCTCGAAAATCACAAACAAATTAACTCAACAAATTAATATGAACACAGTCAATATTCAACTTCAGAAAAACCTATGCTATTCCCTCACTGAGTAGTGTGGTGTGCAATAAGTATTAGAAGAATCATAGGACCATATTGTTTAAAGAAACAATGAGATATATGCTGCCTGTTTGATAAGTAATGATTTTAGTATGTCTCTGTCAGCAACATTTCGTTGGGGCAAAAAAACCTGAATTAATTAAAGACAGAATAGAAACAGCCCTAAACAAAGTACATGAATGGAGCTCCAAAAACCTCATGACTATCAATGTGAAAAAAACAAATTATGAATTATTTACACTAAAATACAAACCAGTTAATATTAACATAAATTATAATGGTAAACCACTCAAAGCAGTTGATGATGCCAAATACTTAGGCATCACTTTCGACAGAAAGCTAAGTTGGAAAAAACATATAACAAACATCTCAGAAAAGGTTGAAAAGAAACTGCAAATCCTGAAAAGGTTAGCTGGTGCTAAATGGGGCTGCTCAAGGAGAGTCCTTAACACAACATACAAAATTAATGTTAAACCAAACCTCTTGTACTGTTCTGAAGCTTTAATAACAGCAGCAAATGCTAACATCAATAAACTTGAACAAATACAAAATCAGGCTCTTCGCCTAATCACTGGAGCAGTTAAATCCACACCTATTGATGCCATGCTTGCCTTAACACGGACCCCATCAATAGCAACAAAAATAGAAGAACAAGCATTGCTCCAACACAAGAAAATGTTACAACTGCCAAATTCTAAATGGACAGAAGAGAACTTCCCCCCTTCAATCCTTAAAACTCATAGTAGTTTCCTAGAAAAGGTAACACAGATTAAATCCAAATTGAACATTCCTAACACCAGAGAAAATCTACTTATAAGAGAAAATTCATTGGAATTATTGCAACTTACCTTCAGTTTGGAATTAATAGAGGAAATAAGTAAATCAGACACACCAAAAGAAATACAAAAACTTCTAGCTCTGGAAACAATCAATACTAGGTATCCCACAGAAGAATGGCTGCACATATATACTGATGGATCCTCCACGGAAAACCTTACTGGAGCTGGAGTTATATGTTCACATTTTTCCTTTTATCATTCTGTTGGCAGAGACACAACAAATTATGATGGAGAAATAGAGGCTATACATATTGCTCTCCAACAATTATTAAATCTTCCCTTAAATAAATTTAACAAGGCAGTAATTCTTTCAGATTCTAAAGCTGCAATTCAGGGAATATGTTCAAATACTACAAAGAAGTCAACAAAAATTAGAGAATGCTACAAAATGTTAACACAACTCCAAAAAGTTAATAAGACTGTTCATCTCCAATGGATTCCAGCACACTGTGGAGTCATGGGGAATGAAGCTGCAGACTCACTTGCAAAGAAAGGCACAACAATAAAACAATAGTCTAAATTCAATTTCTCATATTCCTCAATAAAACACTTGATCATTAAAAAATTTTCTCATTCATACCTACAAGAAATAGAAACAAATGCCAAAGATAAAAAATGGATTACACTACTTTCCAACCCAGATATAATCCCCCAGAGACCAAGGAAAACAGCGGTTGCAACCTTCCAACTACTGACAAATCACGACTGCTTAGCAAATCATCTCTACAGAATGGGTATCTCAGCTTCACCAATATGTGTCCTGTGTAACGATCCAGCAGAAATGAACGAAGACCACTTGAAGACCTGTGAAGCATTAAGATCAGAAGAAACTACAGTTCAAAAGTATTGGAAAGCACGAATGCTAATGGCTTCATTGCCAGATGCAAGGCACTAGAGAACAACAACAACAACCACAACAACAACATTTTGTTGGGGACTCTCGGTTCCCTTGCACAGTGGAAAGAGCCCGCATGTGGACCATGTTTTAATGAACCTATACATTCATATGGGATGCATATGCATGCACATATTTCGTGAAAATATAAGCAAAAGTTAATCTGGATAAACTAGAAATAAACATTAAGGGCCAGGTAAAAGAGGTTCTTGTGTACTCTAAATGTTTGATCATAGGAAACTGTTGTTGTTGTTAGCTAATGCTGGATTTCTGACAGTGAAGTCATTAATCCTCTTGCTCTCCAATATTTTTCACTGATGGATGGGGCACTAGAAGTGGCCGGGCATATTTGAAGGTGGTCTCAGTCCATTTCCTCTTGCAGATCACATAGAGGACAGAGTGGTGAAGAATATATCCCAATTCTGCTTAAATGTTTTGCCAGACAGTCATGTCCTGTAATCAACCTGAAGGTTGCAATTGCTGTTTTTCGAGGATACTCAGGAATTACTGTTTGAATGTTTGGTAGTTCCCATCTTTTATTCTTTGATTTTTCATAGTAATATTTTGCAACAAGTTTTTTGAATTCAGAGTTGACTAATCTTTTAGCTGCATAAAATGGTAGATTAACTATAGACTTTTGTACACTGCTGGTACCCTTTTTTGCAAGAAAATCAGCTTTCTCATTACCACTCAGTCCACAGTGAGCTGGTATCCATTGGAAGACTAAGTGTTTTTAAAGTGCTGTTAGATGGGTAAGGATTTTCCAACATTCTATAATTGTTAGGGTTTTTGGTGACAACTTGGAAGTAATTGCTATAATTGCTGCCCTGGAATCTGAGAGAATAACTGCTTGATGAAAATGTGAAATTCTGTACAAAAGATTTTGTAGGGCCATTCGAATTGCTTCAATTTCTCTATCAAAGTTTGTAGTTCCATAACTTAGGAAAAGAGGTGGCACATGACTACAGCCCCTGCTCCATCTCGGTTTGATATCAATGATCCATCACTATAAATATGGAGCCATTCATGTTCTGGATATCTAGTGTGGATTGTCTCTAATGCCAATAATTTTATTTTAGAACACTAGTTGGAGTATCACTTTTCTTAACTTCTTCTGTCAGGTGTAAATAATATGTGATGTCTAATGTTTGTGTTGGATTGACTTTAGATATGAAGTTTTCCTTTGAATTAGGAAGGTATACATTCTTCCTGATGTCTTGAATTTTGAAAAGAAAGCTCTCCTGAGTCTTTAGTGTATGTGTAAAATTTTTATTGTTCCATGTATTGAATGATCAACTTTTGGTGTTGAGTAAGAGCTGCTTTTTCTATTTCATATTCAATGGGGTATTGGTTGGTTAGTATTTCCATAGCTGCTGTTGGTGTGGTTTTGATAGCACAGGTAATTGGTCTCAGACTTTGGTTTTGAAAGATTTGATTTTTTTATTTGCCGTTACAAGAACTTGGCTGCAGTAAGTAAATAATGACTTTATATATACATTGTATGTCGTTTTAAGAGTTGCTCTAGAACATCCCCACTTCAATCCTGTTAGACGTTTTAACAGTGAAAGGCACCTTTCTGCTCTTTGTATTACAATTTCTATTTGTTTGGTCCATGTAAGTTTGGCATCAAATGTAAGTCCTAAATACTTTGCTTCCTTTGTTTCTGGTAATTGTCGACCCTCAAAATTTAGTTTTATTTTTAGTGGTTTTTTTTCTCAGTGAGAAGATTTGGTAGTTTGATTTTGTTGTATTAACAGTCGTTAAATTTTCTTTGGTCCACTTTTGTAGGTTGGTTAAGGATTGTTGCATGGTTTTTTCTAGTTCTGTACTTTTGCTTTTTGGTTTTGAAGTCCACATTACTAAGTCATCAGCAACTAGTGCACACTTCACACCTGATTCTTGTATTTATTGTGGCAGATCGTTAATAAATATATTAAAAAGTGTAGTGCTGAGCACTGTGCCTTGTGGTAAACCACGGTGTACTAGTTTGTATTTAGATATATTTCTTCCATATCTTGTAACAATAAAGCGTTGTGTTAGGAAATGACATAGCCATGAAAACATTGAACCTTTTATCCCTATTTTTTTTTACTTTAGTAGTTTTGTTCTGCATATAGAATCATATGCACTTTGGAGATCAATAAAAACTGATACATTATCTTCTTTTCAATTGAAGGAGTCTTTGATTTCTTGACTGAGAAGTAAGACTTGTTCATTTGTAGAGTGGAACTCTCTAATCCAGCTTGACATGGGGATATTAAATTTTGTGATTCTAGAAAACAATTTATTCTGTTTGACACCATTCTTTCCATCACTTTTGCTATTATGCTAGTAAGAGCTATTGGTCTATAATGTTTTATTTCTGATGCTGTTTTATCTTTCTTCAAGAATGGGACAATTATTGCTTTTCGCCATTCAGCAGGTATAGTGGTGTTCCAGGATAAATTGTAGAGTTTTAGTAGTTGTTTTATTGTTTTTCCAAGGTTTTTTATGAACTCTAGATGTATGTGATCTGGTCCAGGAGACTTTTTGTTTTGTTTTTTTGTTTTAGATTACTTATTGCAATGTTCAGTTCTTGCATATTAAACTTTTGAAAAAAGATATTGCATTGAGTGTTAGGATCATATTCTCTTTCTTGTTTCAAATCTTTCTTAAATTTGAGAGGTAGAACTGGAACTTAAAAATTCAATGCCACAACTTTGCCCACACACGGCTTGTGTGTTTAAAAACACCAATAAGTTTGTTGGCATAAATAAATAATAATTACTTTCTTAAATTGTTTATGTTCCTTTTTATTATTTCTTGTTAGTTTATGTGAATTAGCATAATATTTATTGAGTGTTTCGGCTATGACTGCATCATTTACTAATATTTTATTGTTGTGTATGATAGGTGTGCTGTTGTTGCCTCGACATTTTTTATGAACTTATGGGCTTTGTTACCATCTGTCCTATAATCCATTTTTTCTAAGAAATTATTAAAGTGATTCTTTTTAGCTGTATGAATTTCTTTTTTTAGTGAGGCACATTTCTTCTGCCATATTTGTGTATATGATATGTTTTTTGTTTGTTCAGCTGTATTTCTAGCTATATCCCTTTGCTTTTTCAGTTCTTCTAACTGGTGGTTCCAAAAGGGTTTGAAATTTTTAATTCTTCCACGAGGAATATGTTTTCTTTTGCAGTTAGGATGACTTTACAGAAAATCAGCAATTACTGCTCCGTGACCAGAACTTGGGTTCTTCTATAACTTGTTTTTTAATTTTTGAAACAATATCTGTTGTAACTAATAAGAGGTCTGGGTTACTGCCTGCTCCAGAGTAATGTATGAAAGTTGTGGGATCTTCTTTACTATAAATCAGTTCAAAAGTTGTGGTATTAAAAAATTCTCCCACTATCTTCCCTGTAGAATCCACTGTTTCATAACCCCATCTTTTGGAATGGACATTGAAATCCCCAATTACGATTGTTTTATTTAATTGGTCAATAAGTGAGAGATCTGGTTCATTCCTGGGAGGATTGTAAATACTGTAGACATGTAGATGTGTTTTGTTATCCCAAAAATTTAGCTTTGTTAATTCAGCTTTATCTGTGTTATCCATTTCTTTAACAATTTCAAAGGAGGATTTAATATCCTTTTTGACTCCAACTAATATTCCACTTCTTATCTGTCTATTTTTGGGTAGTAGGTGTAGCAGGAAACCATTAAAATTGAAGTCTTTAAGTTGATCATTTGTTAGATTTGCTTCTTGTATGAAAAATATATTTATGTTATAGTAAAACAAATTTTATTGAGTTCTATCCTTTTTGCTTGGGTGAGACCACCATGTTCCATTGTAGAAGTCTGATGTTAGATCTTCTATTAATATAATGTTTTGGTTCTTGAGAAGTAGTTCCCGCCTGGAGATATCTGCCAAAATATACAGTAAGCTGCATGGACTCCAGGCTCATGTGATCATCATTTTACCATTTCATTCATTGTTAGATATGATCTACCTGGTTAAAGGACATTAAACCTTAAAAAAAGTTGTGTCAATTATCCCTCTTGTGCAATATTCTCCACTGGCTTTAGAGCACTGAAACATGACAAAAGTACATTAATTTGGAAGGAGTGATTGTAACATTGATGTGGTTTCACTTGGAAATTGTTTCAAACATTGAAAATGAAGAGACATACAGTTGGATATCAGTTTATGTACCTGATTCTTCCCAATTTTTTTGCATTTATTTCACTGTGGTTTTTAGACCCAAACAACTGAGAAAGATAGAAAAATTTACTTTGTGCTGTAACACTTCATCTTTTGTTTGGAAATATTTCTGGCCACTCTTTGGCTTTGCTCAAACATGATAATAGGTACTTTTATGCAAGTACATTATATCCGTAGTGTTGATCATGTGTGGCACAGAGAGCAATTAATAGTGTGTTTGTGCATGGGTGTCGGCAGACAGTTTTTCAGGGGGGTCTGCATATTGGAAGTTTGCATTCGTACAATGTTGATTCATTATTCTGTTGTCAAAATTTATAGTATTTGTTGCAGATAAACGTCTTAATTTGTGCTAAATATAAATTGTTTTTACATCAAAATTAAAACAACAGTCAAATAGTAATGGACTACACATTAAATTCATTACTTTCCAGAGGGGGGGGCCACGCCCCCCCCTCCCCCCCTCCCCTTGACTCTTCACAATGCACATGTGTTTGTGTAATAACAGTAATGACATGTTCAGTTGGTGAAAAAAAAAAGGTTGCAGAAACAGTGCAAAGCAAGCACAGTAAAGTTGCATGAAATGCAGTGTGTAAGAATGAAAATCACTCAAAGGCAAGTGTAATAATGATGATTCAGAAACAAAAATATAACGGGAGATCAGGAAAATAAATGTGCAGCTAAGCTATCCATCAGCATTATACTGTCTGCTTGTAGCAAAACCACATCAAATCCACAAACCCATTAAGAAAAAAATAGGGTTTTTTAATTACCAAATAACATGTTTCCAGTGCTCCCCTTATAGCCAATTATGACTTTCACATAGACTTCATCTCACCAAGCAATGATTGGATCCATTTATCATTTGGAAGCATCCAGCAGACCTTGTCATTACTTCCAATAGTAGGATGGTAATGAAGCAAGAAGGTCTTTATCTGATTACACTCCCCTTATGTAGACCTTACACCCCCTAGGACTTACAAGCCGGTACCGAGGATCAGACACCTGTTGGGGAGCAGAGAACCTATGGACCAGACAGACCTGGAAGCGGGTGCTCAGCCAAGCACCAAGTATGAGAATGATCAAGTGGATGATATGAAATGCAGACAAGATGGATGAATGGAAAGGGAATTATGGAATGAGTGGTGGGGGAAACCAGAGAACCTGGAGCAAATCTGCCCAGATGTCACTTTGTCCACCACAAATACGGGTCCCTGGGATCGAACCCAGGCCTCCTAGGTGGTAGGCGAACAGTCTAACCGCTCGGCCATGGTGCCACTGCAAGGAGATCTCCAGGTTTTATTTTGAACTGAGAACCAAGCTGGGCCATGGGATTACTTTACATGATCTAGTGAATGAAGGCCTTAATAGGGACAGCTTAAAATTGCATCCAATAACTAGAAATTACGTTTCACACCTTTAGTTTGAGAATCACTGAACTATCCTGCCATCCTTCCAGTAGGAAAGTTTGTTGGCCAGCAACCTTTCAAGGAAAAACATCAATAAAATCACACAAAGAAAACACAGGTTGACACTTTCTGAGTGGAGTGCAACTGACAGATTTTATTTATCAGTTATACTTTGAAAAATTACATTTTGAGTGCTTTAAATAGTGTAGTATTGATTGCTAAATTTAGCTTTTACTGGAAAAGGTCCTAAATAAAACTGTGACATCAGCCTATCTTTTCTTGTCATTGGGACAGTGGGAGCTGCTGTATAAGAGCATAAGAACACGTGAACACCGAAACTTTTGACACCTTGTGGTATTATTGGTTAATTTTACTTTAAATGCTATTGAATACTATACAGATGCAGTAATGTAAAACCTACTGCATTTAAATCTACTGCACTATTCCTCTGAACTGGATGACGTTTGGCATCATGGTTGCTAGCACATTTCCAGTGGTACACATTTTTAGGAGCATTTGCAAATGCGTAGGTGGCATTACATCATTGTCTTATGGGCCAAATGTCGCTAAATGTGCATGCAAGACAGTGTGAATGCACTGGTCCTTACCATCATCTCCTGTCTTTCTCTCTTCCATCAATGACACTAGGTGGTAGCACACTGTGGCAGACATTAGAGTCACTGGATGTGATTAGCTGATGTTTCATGCAATGGGAATCCCAGTTTGCTTTTCTGTTTGGTATAAATCTCACTAGGTGGTAGCACACTGGTCAGATATGCCAATTCACTCACTATACAGTGAAATTTAGCTGACATGAGTAAAAGCTATGACTATGCAAATAGAAAAATCTATTTCTCAGGCTAGCAGCCAGGTCAAATCTAGGAACTACCCAAGCTTTCAGCAACTAATTCTGCCACCATCCTCAGGGGAACTGAAACTAGATTACTGATGTAATATTTATACTTAGCCAGCAACAGATAAGATCCACCTACTTTCTTCCCATTGGTCGAGCTCCAGCCAAAGGAGACACAAGTGTGGAACCAATCAGGTAGCTGCTGGTTCTTCTTTGCGCTATGGTGGAGGGACATGCTGAATGACTGATGTCCATGCTTTGCTGATTTTATATAATACAGATCACACAATCATACATTAAAGCTAATAAAAACAGCTTCAACAGGGATGAAGGCCTTCAAATCAGCAAAGCATGGACACTAGTCTTTCAGCATGTCTCTCTACCACAGCCCAGCAGTCACCTGATTGGTTCCACACTTGTCTCCTTTGGCCAGAGCATGACCAATGGGAAGAAAGTAGGTGGCTCTTATCCACAGCTGGCTAGCCATGGCAGACTTAGTCGCAGAAAACTTGGGCAGTTACCCAAATTTGATCTGGCTGTTAGCCTGAGAAACTATCAACTTCTGCTGCTATTTGAGTTTAACCGCTTCCACAACTGGCAATTTGAAGGTAATTGTTTACATGTGCGGTTGATAAAAATTGAGATTTTGTATTCAGGTACAGTGTCAACATAAACTATTGAAGCTATTTTAAGTACCAACAGAAACTTAAATTATCAGGAAAATTAGCCACCAAAGAATTAGTGCCTCCTCTTATAAGAAGTTACACCGTTTTCCTGCTTCAGAAAATGAGATTTGGTGAGTGATAAATTGGTAATATTAATGTTTGGCTGGCAAAACAGTACAAATGGGAGTAGGAAAAAAGCTTACATATTACTTAATTCTTGCACTAAACTAAACTTAATTATGTACAATTCAAATAAAAATGCACAAAAATAATTCTATATTTTTTCAGACAAGTTATGCATTATTTTATCATCATCATCATCATCATCATCATCATCATCATCATCATCATCATCATCATCATCATTTTTGTTGTTGTTGGGAGCAGCTACACTTGTATCAATTGTTATAATCATATCTACTATAAAGCATATTATTTCACATTTACTGGGCTATCTAAATCTAAATTTTGTGAACATCCAAGCTATACTCACGAGCTGCCACTGCATTGGGAAAAATAATTTCTGTGGCCTTTCCCTGAAATTAATGGTGCATTCCCCTCTCTGTATATATGGTTTTATTCTTGTTATAAGAGCTTTCCAAAATGTGTACAATCTAATATCTATATATATGTATTTATTTTAACTAATTGAACTACTGATAGTTGTACTATATTTAATTAATGAGCTATATATGAACCTATGTATAACTAAAGTTGGAGCTATTCTAGATTGCTACAAGTTACAAAAGTGATAGTGAGATATTTTCATGAAATGAATGTGTCAAAGTGCTACATAATAAATCAGATTTGCCTTTTGAGAATTTGGTCTGCAACAGTAGTATTTGTATGTATATAATGGGATTGACTCTTTACATGTTTGGGTAGTTACATATTCATTCGTGTTCTTGGACACCAAAGTTGCAATTTATTTGGAAAAGTTAAGTGTATATAAATGTTACTGGTGTTGAGTTTTATGTATTATAGGTAGCTTCTCATTGAAGAGCATTGGGTTTTATTTGTCTGTGATGTACTCTTGTTTTACTTAGGGTTGAAAATGTCCAATATTTGTTATTAAAACATTTATGCAAGCTCAGCATTATAAACATGTTACTGTAACCAATATTGCGTATAATTGGCTCATTATGGTGTCTGTGCTAGTAAAAGCCATGAATGATGAACGTCCTATAGCAGTGACAATTCCAAATTGCCATGGCTTTTAGAGGGAAGATGAAACCATTTTGATGTATTCTTTTCTATGAGCAACAAAGATTAAATATAGAATAATACATACTGCGCTACTATAGACTACATCACAGTCCCTAACATCATCTCACTTTGTTCTGGGAAGGGTATCATGCCAGTAGCTGTCTTCTTTATCCATGCTTGGTAATAACTCATTACTAGCATTTGAAGACACTCCCACTTATGTCACCTATGGATGCCAAGTTATTTTGCGATTCAGTTCCTATAATAATTTATAATGCTAAGATTGCGTAAAATATATCCAACTTGTGGATAAACTTAATATGATAGTGGTGAAAATTGTTGCATGAACAATAGTGAGTGCCATAGTCATCAAGATTATCCACTTGCATAAATTACTGTTATTTTAATATAATAAAAAAGATGCATAACATCAGAGATAAAAATTGCGTTGATTCAGATACATGCTACAGTAATGCAATATCCTGATAAGGTTCTTTCATTTTTATATAAGATGGTAGCTTTTGCAGATGTATTACTAAGCTTAATATGGTAATAATGCAATTCTGTATTAGCACTAGTTGTTCCTGCTGTAAAATTCATCATGGTAACAGAAAGATAAAACTAAAACATGTTCCATGTAATAGCATGTTGCCACTCACCGTATCTCCTAATGCTTCTAATGAATGCTCATTTATGTCATTATATTATATACGTTCCTTTATATTTCTTCCTGTAAACCGGGCACTAGCAGGGTTTGCCTGATTGAGCCTTGCTCTAGCTCGCTGTTAGCTTAGAGACTCAGCGCGGCTCTCAGGTAATGTCAGTTAAATTAAAATTATTTTGTTGTTTAACAATGCTGTCAATTGCTAGGATCACATCAGCATCGCCAGTGTGCTGAAATTTCGTCCTGCAGGAGTTCTTTTACATGCCAGTAAATTTACTCACATGGAGCTGCCATTTTTAAGCACACTTAAAAATAATCGGTCTGGGCCAGATTTGAACCTGCAACCTTGGGATCAGTAGGCCAGTGTCTAACCAACTGAGCCACCCAGACCGATGGGTTATGCCAGTGACACGCTTTACTGATGACATAACTAACCACACAGTAGATCAAATTTATCTATTCTACATTTATAGCTTTACAAAGTGCGTGTATGTAATTACAGACATATTTATGCCAATTTGTCAGATAATTCATCATACATAGTTCTGTGTTACATTTGCAGCAGAATACTTTCACTCTGTTTATCTACTTCATGAATTTAATTATTTTATATCTATATGTATAATGACTTAATTAGCAAAACATAAAACAGAAATGGCTTTTCTACATTTAATTGATGAACTCTTAAGCATAACAGGAACAAAATTATATTTCATAATACAAAAATCCAAGACAGATAATACAATTAGAACAGTGCAAGTTCCAAATGATGAGAAATTATGAATAAGTAAAATATGATTTGAAGCTTTCCTGGCGACGAACATATTCAAGATGCTCTCGGGCTTCGAGCCAGGTGTAGTGATGAAAAGACATCGACGCTGGATTGCAGTTTAGTCCATCTTGGAAACCAGCCTTAAAATTGGAAATCGACTGACTCAGAAAACACAGATTCCAACGAGCGGTGAACCACCTCCACACTAGATTGGGTGATTTCTACTCGGTACGTACGTACTGGCTGACAGTACTGGTCCCTTCACTCTTGCTAGTCATTCATCCTGAAGATGGGAGAGATGTACACTCCCGAAACGTCGATGTCTTTTCATCACTACACCTGGCTCGAAGCCCGAGAGCATCTTGAATATGAATAAGTAACTTATATAAATTATAAAATACAAGTCAAACTGTAACTTATATTAAAGTTTTATTTTTTGTTGGTTAGTTTTCTGTTGGCCAGCCTATGAATATTTGGGAAGATATTTCATGCTGCCTTAACTCTAAGCACTGCATTAAGATTTTCATCAAGAACGCATATACATGTGTTACTGTGCCAAACGTTGAACCCTCACTGCTGTGACGTGATGTGTCACTGGCTTGGCAAGCGAGCTGTTGGCTCCGTCTGCTGCCCTCCACTCTAAAGTAGTGTATCTTTACTTAGCAAAACAATATTCCTAATATTTTGCTTTTAATGGTATTTGTGTTATTGCATGTATCCTGTATAATACAAAGTTCCCACTCTTAAGTTTTATGCATATTCAATAGCATATTTCCACATGAAAAATACAGCTTTTAATGTGTGTCTTCAGGTGTTTGCTACATACTCTGCATTAGGAGTTCGTATGTTGCTACAGAAGTTTCCTTGGCCACATGTCAGTCAGACAACTTGTCAAAAATAAAATTAGTGGAACTTTGGCATAAGTTGCATCACAAAAGTATGTTCTATATAGTTGAGAGTATGTTTTCATAGATTACAAATAAATGACCCCTTAATATTGAGATGAAACAACTTTTGCCTAATTTATTTACCTACTACATAACCTCAAATAAGTATTAAATCATAATTATTATTTATTTATGCCAACAAACTTACTGTTGGTGTTTTTAAACACACAAGCCGTGTGTGGGCAAAGTTTGAGAGGTAAGCGGAAGGTCTGTGGTTCAAATCCCAGTTGTGGCATTGAATTTTTAAGTTCCAGTTCTACCTCTCAAATATTAAATCATAACCTCACTGAATTCTGCAGTAGGTAGATAACCCTAAAATGTGAATGTTGTTTCCCAATATATACACCCTAAGACAAAAGAATGAGCAGACTCTGGAAGCGTATATTTGTCTAAGTCCAACCATTCGACCATCCGCTCACATTGAATAGTTGAGACTCAATATGAGAAATGACAACAGAATAATGCTAAAGATACACATTCTATGACACCATTGTAAACCGGCCGTGGAAACGACATGAACATGGTGTGTATATATTATGGCTATTTCCGTGGCCGGTTTACAATGGTGTCACGGAATGCGTGTCTTTAGCATTATTCTGTTGTCATTTCTCATATTGAGTCTCAACTATTCATGTGAGCGGATGGCCAAATGGTTGGACTTAGACAAATGAGGCTTTGAGTGCAACAGTGGCCCAACCCACAAAAATTCAGAAACTGAGTTATTAGCACAGACATGTTCCCCATATCAAAATCTAGAAGAGCAGTAGTGGCCTATACCACATTTCTACAACCACCGGCAGATGGCATGAGAAGTGTGTTATTGCATGGAACTGAATCTGGCTTCCTGGATAGAAACAGTGATCCAACCTTCCTGCATGTATGTAACTATGTATCACAATGTTGGTGTTATATTGATTAAAATTTCCAAATATCATGACTCTTGCTTAGTTATTAAAGTCAATATAAAACTTTCAAATCACAGATATTTTTTTACACTCCATTATCTCCATTATGTACATTTAGTGGTTGGGCCACTGTTGCACTCAACGCCTCAAATATACGCTTCCAGTGTCTGCTCATTTTTTTGTCTTAGGGTGTATATATTGGGAAATAACATTCACATTTTAGGGTTATCTACCTACTGCAGAATTCGATTCAATATATATTTGTTTATCAAATAGACACAAAGGTTTATTTTTTAGTGTTTCTGTTGGAAATAAAAACTCATAAAAGTGGAACAGAAGGATTTGAAAAAATTAATATGTATTAGTGGTAATAAAGAAGCATGCAGTAGTCATACTGGCATACACCACAATATTTTATATATAATGCCCATATTTCCAACTATATCATTGAGGTTTAGCTACACATTTCCTACAGCTATGCTCTATCATCTCCTCACAGTTAAAACTGCTTTATTTCTCTTATAAAAAACATCCTCCCACTACACATTGAGGCTTAGGACCCTCAGCCCTTCAGGTCTCTCAGGTACTTCTGCAGCAATATTACCAAAGTGATCTGTAGAACACTGATGCAAATCCTATTGCAGTGTACCTCACTCCCCCCATTTTAAAGACCTACATGAGATAAATAAGGAAAAATTGAAGCTATTCACAGTGAAGCAACAAGATTCTAAAGTAAGAACAAATTAGAAACTAAAAACTTCACTTATCTTATTGTTTTGGTGCTAACCCTGGGGTTTCAAGCTGTGTCCAGCTCATTCTCAAAACCATATGGCAACGAGTTTGTTTATATGGCTTTGAGAATGAGCTGGACACAGCTTGAAACCCCAGGGTTAGCACCAAAACAATAAGATAAGTGAAGTTTTTAGTTTCTAATTTGTTCTTACTTTAGAACCTACATGAGAGTTTGCTATTTTTATCTCTGATGTGCGTTAGACATTTGCAAATTAGAAATCTGTTGTTCATCAAGGGAATAATTATGAACTTTTAATGTTAACAGAAATATTTTTTATAATTACATGACAAGCATTTGGACAAGACAGCATTTTACTATTTGTTAGTGTGATAACACACATACAATATTTCTGGCCAGTGACTATTTACGAGTGGAAAACTCATAATCATATAGTTTTAGTATGCAAATATGTGTTGTAGTGGCATAGATAAAAAGATTTGGAGGGAGGAGGGATGTCCAGTCAGATTTCAGTATGTGTATATATATACAATTATGTGTGTATGCATATGAGGAAAATCTCAAGAACCACTACATCGATTTTCATGATTCTTTCACCATTGTAAACCACTGTTCTTTGATGGATATGAGCTGTGAAACACTTTATAATTTCAATTAATGAATTACTGAATGACTAAAAAGAATTTACTTGTAAAGAAGACTTTGACTTTTAGCGGAGGTTGCAATGGAGTTGAAAATAATGTACTCTATAGAAAATGCATGTAAAAGAAGACAGATGCCATCAACATTGTATTCCAAACAATATATGTGGTCAAGATTTAGCAACTAAGAAAACAGAAGATGCAGCAAAAGAAAGAGAATTGAATCTGCTTATAATGCTAGATATACAGTGATACAAAGGTCAAAATATTTTGCTAATCCTCATGTAAGAAAGAGTTGATCTATATCCTTTGCCCTTATGTTGTAATTAAGTTCCTTTGCAGGACATGCTAAATAATTCTATTACTAAGATTAGAAATCAATGAAGTGGTATTTTATAGTTAACAACTGATCTTGATGATCGCAGTTTGTTTTTTTCAAAGACTTGCTCACATGCGAGTATGAAATATTCGTATTCACCAGCTTCAGTCTATTTCATTGTCTGTGTTACAGATATATGTATTATGTGAAAACCATGTATCTTTTATGTTAATAAAGGTAGTTCTTTTATTCTGGTTAATGTTCCCCTTTGGGAATAGCAGGGTTGCATGTATTAAACATCTATGCAACTAAAGAAAAAGTTTCAGTATTTAAAATTTCACTTAATATAACTTTCTAAAGAATTACTCAACCAACCGATTGAAAATTGTTTCATTGCCAAAGCATTGTGTTGGCTATGCAGCATTCCCAGAACTTGGAAGATTGTCAGGTGAAGCGGGGAAGCTAAGGAAGTCAGATGTTTTGCCATATTTCACATCCTTTTGTATTAATATCAAAAAGATATTTTACCTGTTGTTAGGAATACCCGGGGCTGTGTGAAATTACAATTATAAGGGGTAACAAAGAGAATGAACCATAAAAAATCGTGCACAGTAATTTCATAAAAAATGGGGAGGTAAATTAAATGAATTTGAGATTAAAGTGTAATAAAAGTTGTTGTTAGCTAATGCTGGATTTCTGACAATGAAGTCATTAATCCTCTTGCTCTCCAATATGATATTGAAGAGAGCAATAGCAGTAATAGTAACCGCTTTTTAGAGAGCACCATATTTTTATGCTTTGGCGGTCAAATCGCTCTCTCACAACCCCCAGAATGTCTGGAGGACCACACCTGTCGTTGGTTTACGGGTCTCACCGACCTGACCAGGAGAATTATCAAATAAATTCACCGACCATATCCTCTGATCACCAATCAGAGGACGTATTACATGCCATGACAGGTCAGCATGTTAGGGGTTAAGATTTTATAGAGAACTTATAGAAATGGAGAAGTTGGAAAAAATAAAGACTCCCTAGCCCTCGGGAACCCTAATAGCATCGGGGTCGAAAGAGAACAAGAGATGACCAAGGTAAGGTCAGATAGAAAAGTTACAGTGAGGAGCAAAACACCAGTAAGTGGAAGTAATGTTCTGCTCAGCTTGGGTACCTTGTGGTCGCTATTCACATATCCCCTAGACGGAGACCCCTGAGTATGCAATGTGCACACACCGTTTTTGGCTCCTTTCTTCCACAAAAACTATGCATTCCATATTTGTCCATCATAGCCACCTTCCTTTACTGAATAACAAAAACCCGGTGTTCCTTCACCATGCACTCTGTTCACAACTACCATCTAGTGTCTGTGTGGTGTACTATTTTAGCAATAGTTCATCGTCCTACGAGAGGACATGCCCATAAATGGAGCGGTATTTTTTAAACAATACAATTGCAAATCATTTCCGAACGCCCCTCTTAAAAATGCATAGTTTACGTTGTAAGTTACCTACTCAGAGACAGAGTGTTTGTACAGCCATGATCAGAAAATTATTTTCTGTCCAATTATGAGATTAACACTATAATTTTGAGTATTTATCCGAGCGTAATAAATGCAGATAATGTTCTCAGTTCAGGTGCGTAAGATGGTGTATCCATACTGTGCATCGCTGATAGGAGATGCGAGTATATCATTTGCTGGTCTTCGGAACGGCCCACTTAATGTGCCTTCAACTTTTGCAGTTCCCTTAGCATGTTCTTCCATAGTAATGATATCTTAAGTGCAACTGATGGTTTCCAGCCTCGCGCCAAAACTGTCATTAAGTATGAGTCATTAAGTATCTCATATTATTTCTATCATTTCTAGGATCTAAAGCATGACATAAAAGTTAACTCTGCAACATTGGGTAAGCCAGCTAGTATATATAAATTGTTGAAAAATTTGACATTTTCAATTGCACAGTAATCAATTATGTTATCTCTTGCCTACTTGATTATTTTTAATACTTGACATTAAAATTATTAGAATGATTAAAGTGCAGATTTTTGTCAGCACATGAAATACAAAAAATTCTGTTTGCGCAGGCTTTCCATCATCTGGCTATGCATCCACCTTATTGGTCATACATGCATTTTGCAAAAGAAATTGTTACAGCAGCAGGTTGTGTCACTATCAAGCTAATGCATGCAGTTTCTTTTATCCTGAAGAATTTTACATATAGTCAGATATATTATGTTTTGCATTGTCCCAAATATTTATTTCGCAGCCTAGGGTTTTTAAGCTATACAGATCAATGAATATATATTTAGCAGGTTTCATACTATTGCTTTACTGCTATTTTCAATTTTTTTCCCTATTTTGTTATATTTTGTGAAATTGCTGCCCCTCCTGGACATCCCCCTTCAGCTACACCTCTGGTTTTGGAAAATAATTTTATAAGTAAAGGGCTATGTTAAATGTTTAATAAAAGAAAGATTTGAAGGAAGTTCCTGTATAAGGATTCCTGCTAATGTGTTTTCCAATGTAAAATATTAGTTACGAGGGTCCTTCAATAAATAACCGAACTAATTTTTTAATTAACACATAATGGCTTTATTTCAGTAACATTTACCTACACACTTTCGAAGTATTCTCCCTCTGATGAAATACAATTATTCCAACAATTTAGCCATTGCTTGAAACACTCATCGAACCCATTTTTGGACAGTTTGTTCATAATACCCATGACAACATTGTTCAACTCCTTATCACTTTGAAAATGGCAACCATGAAGCTCTTGTTTCACTTTAGGAAAGAGGTGAAAATCGTATGGTGCGAGACCTGGAGAATAAGGTGGATGAGGCATGATCTCAATGCCCATTTCTGCGATGACATCTTGAGTTGCACAAGCTTGATGAGCAGGGGCATTATCCTGATGCAAGATCCATCCTCTCCTTGCGAGATCTGGTCGTTTTTCGGCAGTTTTTTTCTTCAGCGGCCCTTCAGTACGTCACAATAGTAAGCAGCAGTTACTGTGTGTTGATTAGTTACAACATGGTCATATAGAATGCCTTGTTTGTCAAAGAATACGAGATGCATGGCTTTCCTGCACTTTTCTGAACTTTTGCTTTCTTAGGCCTAGGGCTCGATGAATGTTTCCAGTGCGAACTCTCCTGTTTTGTTAACGGGTGTAATGGTGGAACCAACTCTCATCACAAGTGATGATCCTATTCAGAAAGTCGGGCTCCCGTCGTAACCTTCCGAGCCATTGTTAACATGTCATGACGCGGTGAGCCTTCTGTTCGTCCTTCAGCATTTGCGGCACCCATTTCGCTGCAACTTTTCGATAGCCAAGATCATTGCAAATTATGTCGTCTACAGACAAATGCATTATGGCTGCAACTTTCAAAATTATTATGCAACTATCTTCTCGCACAATTACATCAATTGTGTTAATGTTGACTTCCATTTTTGCTGTTACGGGTCTTCCAGGGCATGGACAATCTTGGTCTTCATGACCCCCTTTGAAACGTTTATACCACTCAAAGACTTGTGTTTTGCCTAAAGCTTGGTCCTTGTATGCTTGCTGCACCATTTCAAAGGTTTCTGTAGGAATTTTATCTAACAGAACACAAAACTTTATTGATGCGCGTTGCTGCAATTTCAGTTCCATGGTGGGTGCAATAAACACGACCTCACGTGTCGGGCTCTAACTCCCAACTGATTCACTCTGCATGACTGGCACTCACAGCACTGCTAGAGGAAGGATTCACCTTTTCACCACTAGTAGCCATGGCGCTCCAGGGTGGTTTATTTAAATACAGTTAAATTAGTTCAGTTATTTATTGAAGGACCCTTGTATAATTATAAAGGATAATAAATTTGTTACTTAATTATCTGTGACACTTATTTTGTGATATTTTCTTTCCTTTCCATCCTTTTACCAAAACCATAGTTTACATTTCTAAATGAGCAGCTCTGTGGCATGCTTCTCTTAGAATTCTGAAATGTGATCATATTTAGGATTGTTTTGAAGTACAGTTCTTAGCACTGTAAATTGTACTCCTTGACTCCAGTGTTCATTGTAGCATATATAATGTGAATTTGTCAAATGTCCTATTCCTAGATACACTGAAACAACTTTAGTATACAAATGTATGATTAAGTGTTAAATCAAAGAATCTCAATTTATTCCAAACAGTTCTTTAACACTCTGCCAATACATTCTTGATAATGTAACAATTCACATTGAACTACCTAATGAAATTTCCACTACTTAAAAGTTTCTAAAATGTGAACATTTATTTTTAGTATGGTTGATATAAAAACATCTGAAGTTGCACTCACCTGACTTTCTCTACTCATATTTGTATGCACTATTCTTACAAATGCTTATTGTTTTATCTGTTTTATGTTGAGATAAACATTTGCAGAAATTGTCCTATTGCATATTGCATATTTCCTTGAAGAGTGAGTGAAGTTTAAGGGTCTGTCGACAGCTAGGTCATTTGGGCCTGTTGTAGTTACAAAAGGAATAAGGAAATACAGCAGGCTTAAGAGATAGTCAAATCATTTAAGAGCTGGTAGCTATGTGATGACTTGAAGATCTGTTCTCTTTACATAGCCAAAAAACAGCAACCCTATTTCAGAAAAAATTATTAGAACATTAAAACCAATAACAAGGAATAACAGAAAAACACAAAAACCATTTGACATAAATTGTGTGCTTTAACAAGATCTACATTTTTTGTCTCTCTCTTACCATTAACAGTTATACAAAATTTATTCATAATGAAGAGGACTTCAAAGGTTATTCCCAGAAAATTCAAGTAATACATTTCATTTTTGAGGAAATCAAATATTTTGTCCATGTTAAGGCTAGTTTGGGGATAGGGGACTTTCTGTAAATTTTCCATGTTGCTCCTTGGAAAATGAAGGAAAAAAAAAACTTCATTGTATAGCTCTTCCAGATAACTCAAGTTTCTCACAGAATGTGCAATATTCTGGTGGAATCCATTGCAAAAGTGCCAGTAAATCACTATACTTTACCATCAAAGCAAATTGGCTCTAAGTATCTTGTGGCAAACTAAAAGTTGAATAATCTGATCCTACACATCCTTTCCTCTTTATACTGCTACTTAATGGTGATGCGAGTATGAGATTTCCAAGACAATAGATTTATCTGAAGAAGTTCTGTAGACAGCTGCTTCAGAAAATCAAAAGAGCAGGCTTAAAATGTCCTTGTAGTCCAGTTGCTGCATTTGAATAATATGGAACTTTCTCTTGGCTCTAGGTGTCCACTTAGGGATGTAGGTAAGTCTTTCCTACAATGAGGGTAAGCAGAGAAAGAAGATGAGAAAAGCTTAAAGAGCTAGCATGAAAGGATTTTTGTTTATCTTTACAGTTGTCATAAACATGGAGTTCTTCTCGTTCAGTGTTGTTATTCTGCAAAGTTCCAGTTCACATGGCCCTGATTTTGTAAGGTTTTCACTCCCAGAAACATAAAACCATTGTCAGGGTCACAAATATGACAACCACAATTCAAATTCCATAGTTTCTTTCTGTTACATGCTGGTCCAAAAGTGAGCTTCAGCTTAGGAAGTGCTTACTGTAAATCAGCCACAAGCAACTTATTGCACTGTGCTCAGGAACTTGTGGTGGTCGATTCTGTTTGTGATCATTTTTTCACATTGAATTAAAATTAAACATAAAACAAATGTGGCACCAAGGATAGGAATGAATATTCCAGAAACTGCAGTCTGTCTTTTATTTCAAGAACTTGCAGCAGGTACTAAGATAAGTGAAGCTTATAGTCTCTAAGTTGTCATTACATTTATAGATTTACATCTTTTCACTGTTAATAGCCTCAGTTTTTTCATTATATAATTGTAAGAGTTTGAAGCATTGGTCCTTTTAAAATACAAAATGATCATCCAGGCTGGTGGGTCGTGGTCTAGTGGAAATTCTCCTTCCAGATGTTTCATTTGAAGCTGTGTCGAACATCCTCAGTGGTGTGACCATAGTACTCTGCTAGTCTCGGCGACATCTGATACGGATTGGTTTCACAGGTTCTATACGCTTAGTGTGTATGGGTGTTGGCGGTTGGTCCGGTCTTCGTTTACTGATTTGACTGCTGCGTGGGATGGGTTAAAGTGGGGACTGCTAACATGGGCTGGCATTTACTGTGGCTGAAGCTGTTGATGGTGTATGATCTTGAATTTGTCTCCGGTCAGGTTTTTTGCGTGTTTGTATAATGCTGGATGCCAAGCTTTATTTAAGCTCTTTGTTTCTTCCTTCCTATTGAAGTTATCTTTATGTTTGAAAATTTCTATGGCTTCATGACTTAACCGGACATACATAATAATAAACTTTGGAAAACAGGATAGGTGTCTGAATACTGTATAACGTGTTCCCCTGGCGCTAGTAATGAGTGTTCTGCAACTGCAGAAAGTTCACATTGGGAAAGTTCTCAGAAAACAACATCCATGCTATCTACAAAACCACACAACAAATACAGAACATGTTACATTCAGCAAAAGATCCAAAATAACCACTCTCTTCTGCCAGTGTTTACAGCATTCCGTACTCGTGTGGCTCTGTCTATATAGAGACCACACAATGTACGGTAAACACATGTTACAGAACACAAGAGATGTTGCCATTTGGGACACACAAATTTGTAAGTCACTCTTGAGGTATTTATCTCTGATGTGAGATTTCCTTCTGGTCTACCAGGAAAGTACGGCTCGGCTTGGGAATTTAATGTTGTACTGCCAAGTTGGCCATGGTAGCTTAGTGGTTAAAGCAGCCACTCGATAAGCGGAAGATCCATGGTTTAAATCCCGGCTATGGCATTTAACTTTTCAATACTTATTCCACCTCTTAAACATTGCCCACACACGGCTTGTGTGTTTAAAAACAACAGCAGTAAGTTTGTTGGCATAAATAAATAATATTACATGTCATTAGAGTTTCGCAACAGAACAGGCTAAGTCATGCATTCAAAACCAGCCAAGTTAATGAGGTAAGTTATTGTACAGTAACATCCCACTTCGGCATTTTTGCTTTGAAACCTAATTATCACCGGCTCAACAAACCATCTGCTCTAAATGGATATGCAGAAGTTACAAATAATTTATTACTTTAGTTGCATATATTATGTAGGATTTGAAGCTTTCACGGCGAACGTTAGTGATAACAGCTTCACGGGTGATCAGCCGTGTTAAACTTAAAAAGGTCGAGCTTTCGGCCATTATACTCTCCATGGCCATCTTCAGGACTAAAATTCATTTTAGTTGGTACAAATGACCTTTTTAACTGGCGCAAAAGCATTTTCCTTAATGCCATGTTATCACAAGATCACATACCAAGAGTATGCCAGATATTATAATCTAATATAAAGTAGGATTGAGGCGTGTAAAATTAAATCTATCAAAGCACTGTCTTAGTAGAGAATTCGTATTATTTTTCATGCCAAATCTCCCCTGAAATATATATACTGAAAGGAAGTGTAATTTTTTTTTAATTTTCTTATGTTCTTACTAATTTTTGTTATACCTTAATATTATACTGTATTTTTTATAGTTAATGAATAAATTATTTTGTTTTTTAATTGATGTTGAGTACAGATTCAAATAAAGTCATCCTTATTTGAAAGATTTAAAATTACAAAAAAAATGTCTGTCTGCAACAAAACCAGCAAGTCGAAACTTCTTAAAGTTTTGAAAAAATATAGTAAATCTATAAGATGATTTTCCATATTAATACAACATGAATGCATCATATGGAGCATAATAAAAGTGAAACAAAAATATTACTAACTTTCATTGGTTTGTCTGCAGAAGTTTTTAATGAATACCGAAGAAAACATTTTGTGACTTGGTTGGTTTTGATACTAGATGACTCATAAATTGTAGAAGAGTTAGTAGAGAAAAAATTGTGAATGTGTTAACTAAAAGTGAGTAGAGAAAAAAGTGTGAATTGTATGACTTATTTGTAGAAGAGGGAATAAAAAAATGTTTATTTTCTTGTGCAAAACCAAAGGAAAGACAGCTATATAAACTTAAAAGTAAAACCTTAACTGAATACAAAATTTGATCGAAATCATTAGAGCCATTTCCAAGATATTCAAAATGTATATATGCAGGATGGAAGGGAAATCATTCCATTTCTTCTGATGTGCTTGATAGAAGCATTACAAACAAAACAGTTGAATGGCCGATTTCGAAGAAATAGATGGTTTTTTATCCAAATTGTATGCGTGGTTCCACAAGAATGTGTAAAGATAACAGTTTATTACTTGTAAAATGCATAGAGTAACTTATTTCTGACATAGCTTCAGTAGTAATTATGGGACAGCATACAGGGTTTCAAAATAACTTTCAGACATGAAATCAACAACGTTGCGTTTAGGTTGGTCAGGGAACTGACCTGGTTAGTGCATGTAAATAGGTCTGACGCTTTCACTTTTGGTAATATTTTGGGAGTTAATGCTTGTGATTAACCTACACTTGCACAGTAACATGGGAGGACAAGGCAGGGTATCTGTTTATGTTCTCAAGATGCACCTTTATGGTGTTTGTTTATGTACTGACCTATGCTCTGTACATCAAGAGATTAGAGGAGACGTAAACAAAGCCACGTGAGTTTTGACCTCTTGATGCTTTCGCCGTCTAAGTAGTCCCCTGAAGAAATACTGCTACTAAGATCTGAAATCTCAGTTAATGTTTGCTAAAGCACGAACTAAGTGTACTAAGCATAGTTAAAGTGTAAGAATACGTAGTTAAGTCATTTGTGTATTTTAGCAAGATCTACATTTTTTTGTATAGTATGATTTGGCCTGTCTCTAACGGTTTACCAGTTATGCAAAAGTCGTTCAGAGTAAATACGACTACAGGGGCTATAGCCAGAAAATTCAAAATATACATTTTATTTATCATAAAATGTCTTAAATGTATGTGATTTTTATCAAAATCGTTAGCACCATTTTCAAGAAAATAAAATTTTTTAAAAATTTTTCAGTTAAAGGGTAGTTTAGGGGGGAGCAATATTCTTCAAAATATTCGTGTCACATCCTTGAAAGACATTAAACTTAAATACCAACTTTGGTTTTTAACCGACTTTTCGTTTTTGAGATATGCTCTCCACAGACTGACACACAGACACACACACGGACCTTTTTCTAAAAATGCTTTTTTTGGATTCAGGGGGCCTCAAAACATATATTTCCAGTGAAATCTCGAAACATCAAATTTTTGGGTGGAATACAATACTTTCCCTACTTACCAGTAGAGAAAGTAAAAATGTTCTACTTTTTAGTTCGGTTTTTTTTTAGTTATCCAACCTGTTTGGATCCATTGTGATTGAGTTGCATCTAATTTTTTCATCCAACAGCCAATCAGCATCAGTAACGTAACAATATGGCAGACTGCACATGCAATGTGTAGGTTGTTGTGTAGGTATTGGCTTTGCACTTGTGTGTTGCGTTTGTAGTTTTTACAGAGCTTATAGAATTCTAGAAAAGAAAAACTAGACTCAGGAGGCCATTGTATTTCTCATTCATCCATACAGATTAAAACCAGAATAAAAGAGCATTTTAGAAATATTAAATATAAACAAACTGATAAATCAGCTGTGGCAGATCATTTTTGGTCATTTAATCATGAAATTAATCCAGATGTTAAATTATTAAAATAATTAAAGTGGATCTATAGATTTAATGGTTTGGGAAAAGATATTTATTTTAAAAAACAGGAACTGTATTATGCATTTTGAAATACCTCCAATAGATTGTATTTATTGTTTTCAGACATTGGTGATTAAAATGAACATCAGTAGCTATGCTAACTTTGTATAGCTTTGAGAATGAGTTGGAGTCAACTTGAAACGTGTCAGCTGCATAAGCTAAGATAAGTGAAGCTTTAAGTTTCTAATTTGTTCTTACTTTAGATTGTTCTGTGGCGGTCACTAGTGGAAAATTCCAGAAACATTCTAGTGAAGTTGATATTCTATGTTGCTATCTTTTGTTTTTCCTTTGTTTTAAAAATCAATAAAAAACGTTTTGGTAACACGCATCATAAAAGGCTATTCAATAAACAGCATCTTAAAAACCAAACTGGATATGTTCGGGTGGGATAACTCGAATTGATTCTATGCCTGATACCTGAATCATTGTGCCAAATGTTGTTGCTGAGGTCATGGAATCAATGAGTCGCCTATTCTTTAGATCTACTAAAAGATTGTAATGGTGAATGAAATGATTGGGGATTGTATGTCTGCAATCACGAAGTTCCATGTAAAATTTTACCGTAGACGAAGGCTGAGTCCTAATAAGTGCTCTCCATAAGTATTTATACAGGTGCCGTTTGCTGTGTAAAGTTTACATTCTACTTTCTTGCAACGATCACTATCTGAAGGGGGTATTACTGATATGTCGGCTCCGGTGTCGACTATCTGCACCCACTGTTTCTGTCTGTAAAATAGGCGGCGAGAAAAGTGTCTTCCATCACCTGCCGCCGCTAGTGTGGAGCGTTTGAGTTTGACTGCTTTGTAGAATGCTGGGAGGTTGGTGGTTGGTATGAGTATGGACTCTTGACATTACTTTGTTCTATGGCAATATTTAAAGTGATACCAACATAGTGTTCCATGAGGGTTAAAACGTTGAGGCGATCAAAAGCTTGTCGGGAGACTTTGGGTCCACTCAATCTTTCTGTTATCATTCTTCTTGGCACCATGAAGAAGGTTACAAAGCTCGGCTTATTTGCTTGCCGAGTCTGGGAGTGCTCTTCTATAAAAATTAATGAGGCCAAGAAATCTACGCAGTTCCTTAATTGTAGCAGGTAGGGGATAGTTGACAATGATTTGCACTCGTTCAGGTAGTGGAGTAATTCCTTTTTCAGATATCACCTATCCCAGGAATGGTACTTCTGTGGAACTGAAAATACATTTGCTCAAGTTAATTCTAATGTTGAATTTACTCAAGCGCTCAAATAGCAAATGAAGGTGTTTCTTGTGCTCTGCTTCATCTTGTGATGCTACTAGGATGTCATCTATGTAGCAGTAGACGAACTCGAAGTCTATCAGTATAGTGTCCATGTATCTTTGGAAAGTCTGGGCTGCATTTCTAAGTCCGAATGGAAGACGTAAGAATTCGAACAACCCAAATGGAGTTATCACTGCTGTTTTGGCTATATCATCTGGATGTACAGGTATGTGGTGATAGGCTCTGACGAGATCTATCTTTGAAAATATTCGTTTCCCATCCAATTGGCTGTTGAAATCTTGAAGATTAGGTATAGGGTATCTGTCTGGCTTGATGATGTTGAGAGCTCGGTAGTCTCCACAAGGCCTCCAGGAACCATCTTTCTTTGGTACTAAATGGAGGGGACTCGCCCAAGCACTCTTTGACGGTTGGCAGATTCCCATGTTAATCATCTGCTGGAACTCCACTTTGGCTGTCCTCAGTTTATCTGGAGGTAATTGTCGTGCTTGTGTCGCTACCAGATGTCCCTCAGTGATAATGGTATCATAAATGGTTGTATCTGGAATGTTGAAATGAATTGCTTTAATCACTATTCCTGCAACTATTACAATGGAACAACTTGCAGAGAATCAACAAGGTGACGAAGAGCTCACACACCTTAAGGATTCAACTTCACTGACACTTCGGACAATAATATTACCAAATGGTAAAGAACTTGTTTGTGATGTGTCCGAAGGTATGGTTTGACCATATATACCTCACCAACTCCGACAAACAATTTTCAACACAATGCACAATCTAGCATACCCTGGTATTCAAGCTACTATCAATTTAGTCAGAAAACGCTTCATTTGGCCATCACTAAAGAAGGACTTGAGGAACTGGACATCAGCATGTATACCGTGCCAACGAAGCAAAGTCTGGAAGCACACCAACAGTGCAGTAGGACGATATCCAGAAATTACCTCTAGATTCAATCATATTAATGTTGACATCGTGGAGCCCTTACCTCTATCACAAGGATATCGCTATTTACTAACAATTATTGATCGTTTCTCAAGATAGCCGGAAGCACTTCCACTAGGAGATATTACAGCAGAAACAGTTTCGTTTGCCATAATTTCAACATGGATATCTCGTTTTGGAGTGCCACAAATAATAACCACCGACCGAGGAAGACAGTTCCAATCTCAATTGTTCAAATGTCTAACCAATGCACTGGGCATTGTCCATATCAAAACTACAGCATATCATCCTCAAGCAAATGGGAAAATTGAGCGCTGGCATCTTCAGTTAAAGACTGCTTTAAAAGCACAGATGTCTGATGATTGGGTTTTGAAGCTGCCTTTAGTCTTGTTAGGTCTTCGCTCGTACGTAATTCCACAAGTTGATACCACACCAGCGGAAATGACATACGGTTCAGCAATCCGATGACCAGGAGAATTCCTCAATGAACAAAAATTAGTAAATGACATTCCAGCCTTCGTATTCAAACTGAAAGAACAAGCCAGTTCCCATTGAACATCATGACAGCAAAAAGATATTCATTCACCCAGAACTCATGACAAGCAAATTCATTTTCGTTTGACATGATACAGTTAGAACCCCGCTTCAGCGACATATGATGGACCATATCAAGTTCTATCTCGCAATTACAAACACTTGAAATAGAGACATCAAGTGGAAGACAAACAATTAGCATCAATAGATGCCTGCTTTCATTCTAAAAGAATATTCTTCTCACAACATGAAAAACACATCAGAAGGATCAACATTGGATATTCCCTCACCTTCTCCATCTAACAATCAACCGTGTGCACCTTTACCACAAACTACCAGATCAGGTCGACAAGTCGGAGGGAGTGTGTGGCGGTCACTAGTCGAAAATTCCAGAAACATTCTAGTGAAGTTGATATTCTATGTTGCCATCTTTTGTTTTTCCTTTGTTTGAAAATTTATAAAATGTTTTGGTAACATGCATCGTAAAAGGTTATTCAATAAACCGCATTAAACAAACCAAAGTTCCTTTGCTCTTTTGCGCTATAATAGACTATCTCCTATTTGAGCCCTGGTGTGTAATTTTGTCTTCAGCACTATATAACAGGATGAGAAATAAATCATGACCAATTCCTAGAAAATTGCTATAATTTCCTGGGTCCTCTAAACTAAATTCCTTTTGTAGTAGGCCCAATATAGCTTGGCTCTTGGCCTGTTCTCTTCTTTGTAACCATGACCATGTCCACCAATGTCTTTTACTTTTAATACATCTTTTCTTCCTAGTCAGACTCCTGGAAATACATTCCAAACTTATACTAATAGAGCAATTGCTAAATTAATATTTGCATCCTCCATGTTTGTTTATCACACTTGCTAAGTAAGTAGTCATTTGTTCCAAAATGCATCATAGAGTAACAGACACTTTTCTTTTGTGTGCAATTCCATTGAGTATAAAAAGTTGGACCATGGGGACATAGGTTTTATGATTAACATTAAGTGTTTAGAACAGTGGAGCATGTCATTAAAAATCTATAAAACTTGTGTTTGTTGACATTTAAAAACACCTTAGCTCCCTTTACTTTAAAACTCCTTCAGGAATAGTTCCAGAGAGAAGAGGAGAGTTATAAAACATAAGTTTTATAGATTTTATTGCCTGATGGGTGTTCAAAGTTCCCAAACAACTAGTGGTCATTTCATTTCTAAAAAATCTGATGTGTTGCACTCACATGGCTTTCTCTACTCTTGCACTAACCATTCTTACAAACTCTTATTCCTATATCTTCTTTCTTGATAGTTGAGATACACATTTGTACAAATTATCTTATTGCTTATTTCCTTGTAGGTGCAAGGGGAATGTTAGAATACAGTAGGCTTTGTGTGATAGTCAAATGTTTGAGATTCTGTTGTCTTTGCACACTTAACATATAAAAAAAATGAACGATGACCCATTTCACGAAAGTTCTAAGCTTTCCGAAACTCACACACATAACAAGGAATATCTCTGAAATGGTTCACCCTACAAGAAAATTTATTTAGAGACAAATTGTGTACTTTTGCAAGATCTACATTTTTTTGTATAGTATAATTTGGTCTATCTCTAACGGTTTACCAGTTATGCAAAAGTCGTCCAGAGTAAATACAACTACAGGGGCTATAGCCAGAAAATTCAAGATATACATTTCATTTGTCATCAAAATATCTCAAACATATGACATTTTAATCAAAATCGTTAGAGCCATTTTCAAGAAAATCAAAATTATCGAAAAATTTTCCATGTAAAGGGTAGTTTAGGGTGGGGTTATTTTCTTCAAAATGTTTGTGTCGCATCCTTGAAAGACATTAAACTTAAATACCAACTTTGGTTTTTAAACGACTTCTCGTTTTTGAGTAATGCTGTCCAGAGACTGACACACACGGACCTTTTTCTAAAAAGGTTTTTTTTTTTTTATTCAGGGGGCCTCAAAACATGTATTTCCGGTGAAATTTCGACATCGAATTTTTGGGTGGAATACAATACTTTCCCTACTTACCCTTACACCAAAAGTAAAAAGCATGACTGAAGGTATGAAAAGGTTACTAAACACAAATATTTGTTATTTTTGTTTCAACAACTGATAAGTCTGAATAACCAGTCATTTTGATAACTGATACATTGAGTTCTATTGGTTCAAATTTATGAGTAGGACGATTACACTTTAATATCACTTACTAGGTAATGTTACCTTGGGCAATTGTTTCAGTCATCTGGAACCATATTTGAACCACAAATGGTGCTGCCCTCTATTTTAATTGTAAACTTTATATTGTAAAGCAATAGGATTTAAAAATTAATCATTTAGTGTGTATTTTTAGTTATAAATATTTTTTCTCATATATTAAGTTCTGCATTGGTGGACCAGAAATAATGAGCACATCTGTTCATTTGAATTTTACATTTTAACTATTCCTTAAGCCTGTTTTATAGGTTTCTTTTTGAAATTCCTGAGGTTATTTTGTTCTTGAAATAATTTGTTAAACTAATTGAAAGTCTTGGAGTGAAACATGAATCTGGAGTATTTTTGTCGCATTTGATCCTTTTTGTGAAGCATGCAGAGATAATGGTGGCAGTTGCAGTCAAAACAATTGTTAACTTAATAAGTGAAACCAAAGTGTAATCATCCTGCTCAAATTTTAACCAAGTACCACTGTTATAAATGTTTTAATAAATAATATAAAAAATTTGTATTAAATACTTGAAACATCTATATACTATATGATAAAATAAGGGATATATAAACTGTCAAACACATTGTATTTTATATTTCAGTTTTAATATTTTCCATACCACTATTTTATATACACATATATTTACAAATGTGTCATTATAACTTAAAATAATAAGTCTAAACAATGCTTGTTAAAGAGCATATCTATTCTGCATTAGATACTTCAGATCCTGATGATTCCATAGCTAGAAACTAGTGTAAAGTATTTAACCTATAAACTGTGCCATAGGATCCTCATCTCTTCTCTTCTTCATGTAATATGCCTCCATCTCTTCGTCTGTTGGCTTTTTCACCTCAAACATGCTGTTGTATGGTCTCTTTCGTTCGTCCATTGCAAGAAGTCTGTCGGCTTCCTTCTGATGAAGCTCTTCCTGAGCCAAAGCCTGAAACAATTTTATTATTTGACTGAGCAGATTGGCTCACATAGGCTACACTAGATCTGTATATAAGTATAGGCTGAGGAGGTAGGCTAGTATAGGCTCACATAGGCTACACTACATCTGTATATAAGTATAGGCTGAGGAGGTAGGCTAGTATAGGCTGAGGAGGTAGGCTCACATAGCCTACACTAGATCTGTATATAAGTATAGGCTGAGGAGGTAGGCTAGTATAGGCTCACATAGCCTACACCAGATCTGTATATAAGTATAGGCTCACATAGCCTACACCAGATCTGTATATAAGTATAGGCTAAGAGATAGGCTAGTATAGGCTCACATAGCCTACACTACATCTGTATATAAGTATAGGCTGAGGAGGTAGGCTAGTATAGGCTGACATAGCCTACACTAGATCTGTATATAAGTATAGGCTGAGGAGGTAGGCTAGTATAGGCTCACATAGCCTACAGTACATCTGTATATAAGTATAGGCTGAGGAGGTAGGCTAGTATAGGCTCACATAGCCTACACTACACCTGTATATAAGTATAGGCTAAGAGATAGGCTAGTATAGGCTCACATAGCCTACACCAGATCTGTATATAAGTATAGGCTAAGAGATAGGCTAGTATAGGCTCACATAGCCTACACCAGATCTGTATATAAGTATAGGCTGAGGAGGTAGGCTAGTATAGGCTCACATAGCCTACACTAGATATGTATATAAGTATAGGCTGAGGAGGTAGGCTAGTATAGGCTCACATAGCCTACACTACACCTGTATATAAGTATAGGCTAAGAGATAGGCTAGTATAGGCTCACATAGCCTACACCAGATCTGTATATAAGTATAGGCTAAGAGATAGGCTAGTATAGGCTCACATAGCCTACACTACACCTGTATATAAGTATAGGCTAAGAGATAGGCTAGTATAGGCTCACATAGCCTACACCAGATCTGTATATAAGTATAGGCTAAGAGATAGGCTAGTATAGGCTCACATAGCCTACACCAGATCTGTATATAAGTATAGGCTGAGGAGGTAGGCTAGTATAGGCTCACATAGCCTACACTAGATATGTATATAAGTATAGGCTGAGGAGGTAGGCTAGTATAGGCTCACATAGCCTACACCAGATCTGTATATAAGTATAGGCTAAGAGATAGGCTCGTATAGGCTCACATAGCCTACACTAGATCTGTATACAAGTATAGGCTCACATAGCCTACACTAGATCTGTATACAAGTACAGGCTCACATAGCCTACACCAGATCTGTATATAAGTATAGGCTAAGAGATAGGCTAGTATAGGCTCACATAGCCTACACCAGATCTGTATATAAGTATAGGCTGAGGAGGTAGGCTAGTCTAGGCTCACATAGCCTACACTAGATATGTATATAAGTATAGGCTGAGGAGGTAGGCTAGTATAGGCTCACATAGCCTACACCAGATCTGTATATAAGTATAGGCTCACATAGCCTACACCAGATCTGTATATAAGTATAGGCTAAGAGATAGGCTAGTATAGGCTCACATAGCCTACACTACATCTGTATATAAGTATAGGCTGAGGAGGTAGGCTAGTATAGGCTCACATAGCCTACACTAGATCTGTATATAAGTATAGGCTGAGGAAGTAGGCTAGTATAGGCTCACATAGCCTACACTACATCTGTATATAAGTATAGGCTGAGGAGGTAGGCTAGTATAGGCTCACATAGCCTACACTACACCTGTATATAAGTATAGGCTAAGAGATAGGCTAGTATAGGCTCACATAGCCTACACCAGATCTGTATATAAGTATAGGCTCACATAGCCTACACTAGATATGTATATAAGTATAGGCTGAGGAGGTAGGCTAGTATAGGCTCACATAGCCTACACCAGATCTGTATATAAGTATAGGCTAAGAGATAGGCTCGTATAGGCTCACATAGCCTACACTAGATCTGTATACAAGTATAGGCTCACATAGCCTACACTAGATCTGTATACAAGTACAGGCTCACATAGCCTACACTAGATCTGTATACAAGTATAGGCTGAGGAGATAAAATAATAAGTCTAAACAGTGCTTGTTAAAGAGCATATTTATTCTGCATTAGATACTTCAGATCTTGATGATTCTATAGCTAGAAACTAGTGTAAAGTATTTAACCTATAAACTGTGCCATAGGATCCTCATCTCTTCTCTTCTTCATGTAATATGCCTCCATCTCTTCGTCTGTTGGCTTTTTCACCTCAAACATGCTGTTGTATGGTCTCTTTCGTTCGTCCATTGCAAGAAGTCTGTCGGCTTCCTTCTGATGAAGCTCTTCCTGAGCCAAAGCCTGAAACAATTTTATTATTTGACTGAGCAGATTGGCTCACATAGGCTACACTAGATCTGTATATAAGTATAGGCTGAGGAGGTAGGCTAGTATAGGCTCACATAGCCTACACCAGATCTGTATATAAGTATAGGCTAGTATAGGCTCACATAGCCTACACCAGATCTGTATATAAGTATAGGCTAAGAGATAGGCTAGTATAGGCTCACATAGCCTACACCAGATCTGTATATAAGTATAGGCTCACATAGCCTACACTACATCTGTATATAAGTATAGGCTGAGGAGGTAGGCTAGTATAGGCTCACATAGCCTACACTACACCTCTATATAAGTATAGGCTAAGAGATAGGCTAGTATAGGCTCACATAGCCTACACCAGATCTGTATATAAGTATAGGCTAAGAGATAGGCTCACATAGCCTACACTAGATCTGTATATAAGTATAGGCTGAGGAGGTAGGCTAGTATAGGCTCACATAGCCTACACTACATCTGTATATAAGTATAGGCTAAGAGATAGGCTAGTATAGGCTCACATAGCCTACACCAGATCTGTATATAAGTATAGGCTAAGAGATAGGCTAGTATAGGCTCACATAGCCTACACCAGATCTGTATATAAGTATAGGCTGAGGAGGTAGGCTAGTATAGGCTCACATAGCCTACACTAGATATGTATATAAGTACAGGCTGAGGAGGTAGGCTAGTATAGGCTCACATAGCCTACACCAGATCTGTATATAAGTATAGGCTAAGAGATAGGCTAGTATAGGCTTACATAGCCTACACCAGATCTGTATATAAGTATAGGCTAAGAGATAGGCTAGTATAGGCTCACATAGCCTACACCAGATCTGTATATAAGTATAGGCTGAGGAGGTAGGCTCGTATAGGCTCACATAGCCTACACTAGATCTGTATACAAGTATAGGCTGAGGAGATAGGCTAGTATAGGCTGAGGAGATAGGCTAGTATAGGCTCACATATAAGTATAGGCTGAGGAGATAGGCTAGTATAGGCTCACATAGCCTACACTATATCTGTATATAAGTATAGGCTGAGGAGATAGGCTAGTACAGGCTCACATAGCCTACACTACATCTGTATATAAGTATAGGCTCACATAGCATACACTACATCTGTATATAAGTATAGGCTCACATAGCCTACACTAGATCTGTATACAAGTATAGGCTGAGGAGATAGGCTAGTATAGGCTCACATATAAGTATAGGCTGACATAGCCTACACTAGATCTGTATACAAGTATAGGCTGAGGAGATAGGCTCACATAGCCTACACTAGATCTGTATACAAGTATAGGCTGAGGAGATAGGCTAGTATAGGCTCACATAGCCTACACTACATCTGTATATAAGTATAGGCTGAGGAGATAGGCTAGTATAGGCTCACATAGCCTACACTACATCTGTATATAAGTATAGGCTGAGGAGACAGGCTAGTATAGGCTCACATAGCCTACACCAGATCTGTATATAAGTATAGGCTAAGAGATAGGCTAGTATAGGCTCACATAGCCTACACCAGATCTGTATATAAGTATAGGCTGAGGAGGTAGGCTCGTATAGGCTCACATAGCCTACACTAGATCTGTATACAAGTATAGGCTAAGAGATAGGTTAGTATAGGCTCACATAGCCTACACTAGATCTGTATACAAGTATAGGCTGAGGAGATAGGCTAGTATAGGCTCACATAGCCTACACTACATCTGTATATAAGTATAGGCTGAGGAAGTATGCTGGTATAGGCTCACATAGGCTATACTAGATCTGTATATAAGTATAGGCTAATGAGGTAGGCTAGTATAGCCTCACATAGCCTACACTAGATCTGTATATATGTATAGGCTGACGAGATAGACTAGTATAGGCTCACATAGCCTACACTAGATCTGTATATATGTATAGGCTGAGGAGATAGGCTAGTATAGGCTCACATAGCCTACACTACATCTGTATACAAGTATAGGCTGAGGAGATAGGCTAGTATAGGCTCACATAGGCTACACCAGATCTCTATACAAGTATAGGCTGAGGAGGTAGGCTAGTATAGGCTCACATAACCTACACTACATCTGTATATAAGTATAGGCTGAGGAGGTAGGCTGGTATCGACTCACATAGGCTACACTAGATCTGTATATGAGTATAGGCTAAGGAGGTAGGCTACTATAGGCTCACATATGCTACACCAGATCTCTATACAAGTATGGGCTGAGGAGATAGGCTAGTATACGCTCACATAGCCTACACTAGATCTATATATAAGTATAGGCTAGTATAGGCTCAGGAGGTAGGCTAGTATAGGCACACATAGGCTACACCAGATCTCTATACAAATATAGGCTGAGGAGATAGGCTAGTATAGGCTGAGGAGGTAGGCTAGTATAGCATCACATAGCCTACACTACATCTGTATATAAGTATAGGCTGAGGTGGTAGGCTAGTATAGGCTCACATAGGCTACACCAATACTTTATGTATATACAGACTGAGCAGATAGGCTATACCGCTTGCAAAAGTTAAAGGCATGTGAACACTGGCCAATGGTCAAGCAGAGCGCTGTTGCCAAGCGTAGTGTGTGTACTGACAGAGGTTCTGTACATAACAGTGTGTGAGATGCATGCACCACATTCGGCAGTGCTGGTAGGAGGGGCAAGCATAGGATTTGCTGGAGTCTAAGGTATGCCCCGCCTCCATATGCCATTAAGTTTAGCGAAGATTATAGTATAGGCTCAGATATGCAACACCAGATCTGTATGCAAGTACACACTGAGCAGATAGGCTAGTATAGGCTACACAAGATCTGTATATAAGTACAGGCTGGGCAGATAGGCTAGTATAGGCTCACATAGGCTACACCACATCTGTACATAAGTACAGGCTGAGGAGTTTGGCTACTATAGGCTCACATAGCGTACAGCACATCAGTATATATGTATATACTGAAGAGATAGGCTAGTAAAGGCTCACATAGGCTACACCAGATCTCTATAGAAGAGACAGGCTAGTATAGGCCCACATAGCCTACACCAGATCTGCCTATAAGTACAGACTGAGGAGATAGGCTAGTATAGGCTCACATAGGCTACACCAAATCTGTATGTAAGTACAGACTGGGCAGATAGGCTAGTATAGGCTCACATAGGCTAGCGTACCCTCACTTAGGGTACATAACATCAGTATATATGTATATAATGAAGAGATAGGGCTAGTATAGGCTCACATAGGCTACACCAGATCTGTATATAAGTACAGACTGAGGAGATAGGCTAGTATAGGCTCACATGGGCTACAAAGATCTGTATATAAGTACAGACTGGGTAGATACGCTAGTATAGGCTAACATAGGCTACACCAGATATGTATATTAATATAGGTTCACATAAGCTACACCACATGTGTATATAGGTTCAGGCTGGGGAGATAGGCTAGTATAGGCCCACATAGGCTACACAAGATCTGTATATAAGTACAGACTGGGGAGATAAGCTAGTATAGCCTCACATAGGCTAGTGTACCCTCACATAGGGTACATAACATCACTATATATGTATATAATGAAGAGATAGGGCTAGTATAGGCTCACATAGGTTACACCAGATCTGTATATAAGTACAGACTGAGGAGATAGGCTAGTATAGACTCATATAGGCTACATCAAATCTGTAAGTACAGACTGAGCAGATATGTTAGCATTGGCCCACATAGGCTACACCACATTTGTATATTGGTACAGACTGAGGAGATAGGCTAGTGTAGCCTCACATAGGGTACAGCAGATCAGTATATATGTATATACTGAAGAGGTAAGCTTGTATAGGCTCACATGGTCTACACAAGATCTGTGTACAAGTACAGGCTGGGGAGATAGGCTAGTATAGGCTGACATAGGCCACAACACATCTGTACATAAGTACAGACTGAAGTGATAGGCTAGTATAGGATCACATATGCTACAGCACATCAGTATATAATTACAGAGAGAGGAGATACGGCAGTATAAGCTCACATAGGCTACACCAGATCTGTATATAAGTACACACTGAGGCGATTGGCTAGTATAGGCCCACATAGGCTACACAAGATCTGTATATAAGTGCAGACTGGGGAGATAGGCTAGTATAGGCCCACATAGGCTACACCCCATTTGTATATAAGTACAGACTGGGGAGATAGGCTAGTATAGGCTCACATAGGCTACACCAAATCTGTATATAAGTACAGACTGAGGAGATAGGCTAGTATAGGCTACACCACATCTGTATATAAGTATAGACTGTGGAGATAGGCTAGTATAGGCTCACATATGCTACAGCACATCAGTATATAGTTACAGAGAGAGGATATACGGCAGTATAGGCTCACATAGGCTACACAGCATCTGTATAGAAGTACAGGCTGGGGATATAGGCTAGTACACATAGGGTACATCACATCAGTACATATGTATATAATGAAGAGATAGGGCTAGTATAGACTCATATAGGCTACACAAAATGTGTATGTAAGTACACATTGAGGAGATAGGCTACACAAGATCTGTATATAAGTATAGGCTGGGGAGATAGGCTAGTATAGGCTACACCAATATTGTATGTAACTACAGACTAAGGAGAGGCTAATATACGCTCACATAGGCTACACCACATCTGTATATAGGTTCAGGCTGGGGAGATAGGCTAGTATAGGCCCACATAGGCTACACAAGATCTGTATATAAGTACAGACTGGGGAGATAAGTTAGTATAGCCTCACATAGCGTACAGCACATCAGTATATATGTATATACTAAAGAGATAGGCTAGTATAGGCTCACATATGCTACACGACATGTGTATGTAACTACAGACTGAGGAGATAGGCTAGTGTAGGCTGACATAGGTTACACTACATTTGTATATTGGTACAAACTGAGGAGATGGCCTAGTGTAGGCTCACATAGGCTACACAAGAACTGTATTTAAGTACAGACTGAGGAGATAGGCTAGTATAGGCTCACATAGGCTATACCAGAGCTGTACATAAGCACAGGCTGAGGAGTTAGGCTAGTATAGGCTCACATAGCATACAGCACATCAGTATATATGTATATACTGAAGAGACAGGCTAGTATAGGCTCACATAGGTTACACCAGATCTGTATATAAGTACAGACTGAGGAGATAGGCTAGTATAGGATACACCACATCTGTATATAAGTATAGACTGAGGAGATAGGCTAGTATAGGCTCACATAGGCTACACAAGATCTGTATGTAAGTACAGACAGAGCAGATATGTTAGCATTGGCACATATAGGCTACACCACATCTGTATCTAAGTACAGACTGAGGAGATAGGCTAGTATAGGCTCACATAGGCTACACCAAATCTGTATGTAACTACAGACAGAGCAGATATGTTAGCATTGGCCCACATAGGCTACACCACATCTGTATATAAGTACAGACTGAGGAGATAGGCTAGTATAGGCTCACATAGGCTACAGAAGATCTGTATATAAGTATAGGCTGGGGAGATAGGCTAGTATAGGCTACACCAGAACTGTATGTAACTACAGATTGAGGAGAGGCTAATATAGGCTCACATAGGCTACACCCTATCTGTATATAGGTTCAGGCTGGGGAGATAGGCTAGTATAGGCCCACATAGGCTACACAAGATCTGTATATAAGTACAGACTAGGGAGATAAGCTAGTATAGCCTCACTTAGCATACAGCACATCACTATATATGTATATACTGAAGAGATAGGCTAGTATAGGCTCACAAATGCTACACCACATGTGTATGTAACTACAGACTGAGGAGATAGGCTAGTGTAGGCTGACATAGGCTACAGCACATCAGTATATAGGTATAGACTGACGAGTATACGCTCACATAAGATACACCACATCTGATTATAACTACAGGCTGAGCAGATTGGCTAGGATAAGCTCACATAGGTTACACTACATTTGTATATTGGTACCAGCTGAGGAGATAGCCTAGTGTATGCTCACATAGGCTACTTCAGATCTGTATTTAGGTACAGACTGAGGAGATAGGCTAGTATAGGCTACACCACATCTGTATATAACTACAGACTGTGGAGATAGGCCCACATGGGCTACACCAGATCTGTATATAAGTATAGGCTGGGGAGATAGGCTAGTATAGGCTCCCATAGGCTACATCACATCTGTATATAAGTACAGACTGAGGAGAAGGGCTAGTATAGGCTCACATAGGCTACGCCACATCTGTATATAAGTACAGACTGAGGAGATAGGCTAGTATAGGCTCACATAGGCCACACCACATTTGTATATAAGTACAGACTGAGGAGATAAGTATAGGCTGGGGAGATAGGCTAGCATAGGCTCCCATAGGCTACACCAGATTTGTATATACGTAGACTGAGGTGATAGGCTAGTATAGGCTCACATAGGCTAGTGTAGCCTCACATAGGGTACAGCACATCAGTATATATCTATATACTGAAGAGATAGGCTAGTATAGGCTCACATAGGCTACACCATATCTGTATATAAGTACAGGCTGAGGAGATAGGCTAGTATACGCCCACATAGCCTACACCAGATCTGTATATAAGTATAGACTGATGAGATACGCTAGTATAGGCTCACATATGTTACACCAGATCTGTATATAAGTACAAACTAAGGAGACAGGCCAATATAGGCTCACATAGACTAGTGTAGCCTCGCATAGGGTACGGCACATCTGTATATAAGTACAGACTGAGGTGATAGGCTAGTATAGGCTCACATAGGCTACACATGATCTGTATATAAGTATAGGCTGGGGCGATAGGCTAATATAGCTTACACCAGATCTGTATGTAAGTACAGACTGAGGAGATAGGCTAGTGTAGCCTCACATATGCTACACCACATGTGTATATAAGTGCAAACTAAGGAGATAGGTTAGTATAGGCTGACATAGGCCACACCGCATCTATATATAAGTATAGACTGAGGTGATAGGCTCACATATGCTACTGCACAATATTATATAGGTATAGACTGACGAGTATAGGCTGACATAAGCTACACCACATCTGTATATAACGAGAGACAGAGGAGATATGCCAGTATAGGCTCACATAGGCTACACCGCAACTGTATAAAATTCAGATTGGGGAGATAGGCTAGTATAGGCTCACATAGGGTACAGCACATCAGTATATATGTATATACTGACGAGATAGGCTAGTAAAGGCTCAAATAGGCTACACCACATGTGTATATAAGTACAGACTGAGGAGACAGGCTAGTCTAGGCGGACATAGGCTACACCGCGTCTGTATATAAGTACAGACTGAGGTGATAGGCTCACAGAAGCTACACGACATCTGTATATAACTACAGACAGAGCAGATAGGCTAGTGTAGGCTGACATAGGTTACACTACATTTGTATATTGGTACAAACTGAGGAGATGGCCTAGTGTAGGCTCACATAGGCTACACAAGAACTGTATTTAAGTACAGACTGAGGAGATAGGCTAGTATAGGCTCACATAGGCTATACCAGAGCTGTACATAAGCACAGGCTGTGGAGATAGGCTAGTAGAGGCCCACATAGCCTGCACCAGATCTGTATATAAGTATAGAATGAGGAGATATGCTAGTTAAGGCTCACATAGGTTACACCAGATCTGTATATAAGTACAAACTGAGGAGATAGGCCAATATAGGCTCACATAGGCTAGTGTAGCCTCACATAGGATACACCTCATCTGTATCTAAGTACAGGCTGGGGAGATAGAGTAGTATAGCCTCACATAGGCTACACCAGATCTGTGTCTAAGTACAGGCTGGGGATATAGGCTAGTATAGGCTACACCAGATCTGTATATAAGTACAGACTGAGGCGATAGGCTAGTATAGGCTCAAATAGAGTACAGCACATCAGTATATATTGAAGAGATAGCCTAGTATAGCCTCACATAGGCTACACAAGATGTGTATATAAGCACAGGCTGTGGAGATAGGCTAGTAGAGGCCCACATAGCCTACACCAGATCTGTATATAAGTATAGAATGAGGAGATATGCTAGTTAAGGCTCACATAGGTTACACCAGATCTGTATATAAGTACAAACTGAGGAGATAGGCCAATATAGGCTCACATAGGCTAGTGTAGCCTCACATAGGGTACAGCACATCTGTATATAAGTATAGGCTGAGGAGATAGGCTAGTATTGGCTCTCATAGGCTACACCAGATCTCTATACAAGTGTAAGCTGAGGAGATCGGCTAGTATAGGCTCACATAGGCTACACATGATCTGTATATAAGTATAGGCTGGGGCGATAGGCTAGTATAGCTTACACCAGATCTGTATGTAAGTACAGACTGAGGAGATAGGCTAGTGTAGCCTCACATATGCTACACCACATGTGTATATGAGTACAAACTAAGGAGATAGGTTAGTATAGGCTGACATAGGCCACACCGCATCTGTATATAAGTACAGACTGAGGTGATAGGCTCACATATGCTACAGCACAATATTATATAGGTATAGACTGACGAGTATAGGCTGACATAAGCTACACCACATCTGTATATAACTAGAGACAGAGGAGATATGCCAGTATAGGCTCACATAGACTACACTGCAACTGTATAAAATACAGATTGGGGAGATAGGCTAGTATAGGCTCACATAAGCTAGTGTAGCCTCACATAGGGTACAGCACATCAGTATATATGTATATACTGAAGAGATAGGCTAGTACATGCTCACATAGGCTACACCACATGTGTGTAAGTACAGACTGAGGAGATAGGCTAGTGTAGGCTGACATAGGCTACACGGCATCTGTATATAAGTACAGACTGAGGTGATAGGCTAACATAAGCTACACTACATCTGTATATAACTACAGACAGAGGAGATAGGGCAGTATAGGCTCACATAGACTGTACATCATCAGTATAGAAGTACACGCTGGGGAGATGGGGTAGTGTAGGCTCACATAGGCTACACCACATCTGTATATAAGTACAGACTGGGGAGTTAGACTAGTATAGCCTCACGTAGGCTACACCTCATCTGTATCTAAGTACAGACAGAGGCGATAGGCTAGTATAGGCTCAAATAGGGTACAGCACATCAGTATATATTGAAGAGATAGCCTAGTATAGCCTCACATAGCCTACACAAGATCTGCATATAAGTACAGGCTGGGGAGATAGGTTAGTATAGGCCCACATAGGGTACAGCACATCAGTATATATGTATATAGGCTAGTATAGGTTCACATAAGCTACACCACATCTGTATAAAGTACAGATAGGGGAGATAGGCTACTATAGGCTGACATAAGCTAGTGTAGCCTCACATAGGGTACAGCACATCAGCATATATGTAGATGCTGAAGAGATAGGCTACTATTGTCTCACATAGGCTACACCACATCTGTATAAAGTACAGATTGGGGAGATAGGCTACTATAAGCTCACATAAGCTAGTGTAGCCTCACATAGGGTACAGCACATCAGTATATATGTAGATTAAGAGGTAGAACCGGAACTTAAAAATTCAATGCCACAACTGGGATTTGAACCACAGACCTTCCGCTTGCCGGCGGACGCTCTACCACTGAGCTATTGTGACAAACTGCCAGAATGACAGTTCTACCTCTTAATCTACATATATACTGATGTGCTGTACCCTATGTGAGGCTACACTAGCTTATGTGAGCTTATAGTAGCCTATCTCCCCAATCTGTACTTTATACAGTTTGTCACAATAGCTTAGTGGTAGAGCGTCCGCCCGGCAAGCGGTAGGTCTGTGGTTCAAATCCCAGTTGTGGCATTGAATTTTTAAGTTCCGGTTCTACCTCTTAAACTTTGCCCACACACGGCTTGTGTGTTTAAAAACACCAACAATAAGTTTGTTGGCATAAATAAATAATAATATATGTAGATGCTGAAGAGATAGGCTAGTATATGCCCACATAGGCTACACAAGATCTGCATATAAGTACAGACTGGGGAGACAGGCTAGTATAGGCTCACATAGGCTACACCAGATATGTATATTAATATAGGCTCACATAAGCTACACCACATGTATATATAAGTGCAGGCTGGGGAGATAGGCTAGTATAGGCTCACATAGGCTACACAAGAACTATATATAAGTACAGGCTGGGGAGACAGGCTAGTATAGGCGCACATACAGTACAACACAGCAGTATATATGTATATGCTAAAGAGATAGGCTAGTATAGGCTCACATAGGCCACACAAGATCTGCATGTAAGTACAGGCTGGGGAGATAGGCTAGTATAGCCTCACATAGGCTACACCACATTTGTATATTGGTACAGACTGAGGAGATAGGCTAGTGTAGCCACACAAAGGGTAAGGCAGATCAGTATATATGTATATACTGAAGAGGTAGGCTTGTATAGGCTCACATGGTCTACACAAGATCTGTGTACAAGTACAGGCTGTGGAGATAGGCTAGTATAGGCTCACATAGGCTAGTGTAGCCTCACATAGGGTACAGCACATCAGTATATAAGTACAGACTGCAGATATAGGCTAGTATAGGCTCACATAGGCTACACCGCAACTGTATAAGGTACAGATTGGGGAGATAGGCTAGTATACGCTCACATAAGCTAGTGTAGCCTCACATAGGGTACAGCACATCAGTATATAAGTACAGGCTGGGGAGATAGGTTAGTATAGACTACATCAGATCTGTATTTAAGTACAGACTGAGAAGATAGGCTAGTATAGGCTCACATAGGGTACAGCACATCAGTATATATGTATATGCTGAAGAGATAGGCTAGTATAGGCTCATATAGGCTACACAAGATCTGTATGTCAGTACAGACTGCAGAGATAGGCTAGTATAGGCTCACATAGGCTACACCGCAACTGTATAAGGTACAGATTGGGGAGATAGGCTAGTGTAGGCTCACATAAGCTAGTGTAGCCTCACATAGGGTACAGCACATCAGTATATAAGTACAGGCTGGGGAGATAAGCTAGTACAGACTACACCAGATCTGTATTTAAGTACAGACTGAGAAGATAGGCTAGTATAGGCCCACATAGGGTACAGCACATCAGTATATATGTATATGCTGAAGAGATAGGCTAGTATAGGCTCATATAGGCTACACAAGATCTGTATGTAAGTAGAGACTGCAGAGATAGGCTAGTATAGGCTCACATAGGCTACACTGCAACTGTATAAGGTACAGATTGGGGAGATAGGCTAGTATAGGCTCACATAAGCTAGTGTAGCCTCACATAGGGTACAGCACATCAGTATATAAGTACAGGCTGGGGAGATAGGCTAGTACAGACTACACCAGATCTGTATTTAAGTACAGACTGAGAAGATAGGCTAGTATAGGCCCACATAGGGTACAGCACATCAGTATATATGTATATGCTGAAGAGATAGGCTAGTATAGGCTCATATTGGCTACACAAGATCTGTATGTAAGTACAGACTGCAGAGATAGGCTAGTATAGGCTCACATAGGCTACACCGCAACTGTATAAGGTACAGATTGGGGAGATAGGCTAGTATAGGCTCACATAAGCTAGTGTAGCCTCACATAGGGTACAGCACATCAGTATATAAGTACAGGCTGGGGAGATAGGCTAGTACAGACTACACCAGATCTGTATTTAAGTACAGATTCAGAAGATAGGCTAGTATAGGCCCACATAGGATACAGCACATCAGTATATATGTATATGCTAAAGAAATAGGCTAGTATAGGCTCACATAGGCTACACCACATTTGTATATTGGTACAGACTGAGGAGATAGGCTAATGTAGCCTCACATTGGGTACAGCAGATCAGTATATATGTATATACTGAAGAGGTAGGCTTGTATAGGCTCACATAGGCTACACAAGATCTGGGTATAAGTACAGGCTGGGGAGATAGGCTAGTATAGGCTACACCAGATCTGTATGTAAGTACAGACTAAGGAGATAGGCTAGTATAGGCTACACCACATCTGTATATAAGTATAGACACAGGAGATAGGCTAGTATAGGCTGACATAGGCTACACCACATCTGCATATAAGTATAGGCTGGGGAGATAGGCCACTATAGGCTCACATAGGCTACACCAGATCTGTATATAAGTACAGACTCAGGAGATAGGCTAGTATAGGCTGACATAGGCCACAACGCATCTTTACATAAGTAGACTGAAGTGATAGGCTAGTATAGGATCACATATGCTACTGCAAATCATTATATAAGTACAGACTGAGGTGATAGGCTAGTATATTCTCACATATGCTACAGCACATCATTATATAGGTACAGACAGACGAGGATAGGCTGACATAAGCTACACTACATCTGTATATAACTGCAGACAGAGGAGATAGGGCAGTATAGGCTCACATAGGCTACACCACATCTGTATATAAGTACAGACTGAGGCGATAGGCTAGTATAGGCTCAAATATGGTACAGCACATGAGTATATATTGAAGAGATAGCCTAGTACAGGCTCACATAGGCTACACCAGATCTGTATAAAGTACAGATTGGGGAGATAGGCTAGTATAGGCTCACATAAGCTAGTGTAGCCTCACATAGGGTACAGCACATCAGTATAATGTATATACTGAAGAGATAGGCTAGTATAGGCTCACATAGGCTACACCACATGTGTATATAAGTACAGACTGAGGAGATAGCCTAGTGTAGGCTCACATAGGGTACAGCACATCAGTATATATGTATACACTGAGGCTAGTATAGGCTACACCAGATCTGCATTTAAGTACAGACTGAGGAGATAGGCTAGTATAGGCTCACATAGGGTACAGCACATCAGTATATGTGTATATACTGAAGAGATAGGCTAGTATAGGCTCACATAGGCTACACAAGATCTGTATGTAAGAACAGGCTGGGGAGATAGGCTAGTATAGCCTCACATAGGCTACACCACATTTGTATATTGGTACAGACTGAGGAGATAGGCTAGTGTAGCCTCACATAGGGTACAGCAGATCAGTATATATGTATATACTGAAGAGCTAGGCTTGTATAGGCTCACATGGTCTACACAAGATCTGTGTACAAGTACAGGCTGGGGAGATAGGCTAGTATAGGCTACACCACATCTGTATATAAGTATAGACAGAGCAGATAGGCTAGTATAGGCTGACATGGGCTACACTACATCTGCATATAAGTATAGGCTGGGGAGATAGGCTAGTATAGGCTCACATAAGCTACACCAGCTCTGTATATAAGTACAGACTGAGGAGATACCACATCTGTATGTAAGTACAAACTGAGGAGATAGGCTGGTATAGGCTCACATAGGCTACAGCAGATCTGTATATAAGTACAGACTGAGGAGACAGGCAGGTATTGGCTCGCATAGGCTACACCAGTCTATATATAAGTACAGACTGAGGAGATAGGCTGGTATAGGCTCACATAGGCTACAAAACATCTGTATATAAGTACAGGCCAGTCAGATAGGCTAGTATAAGCTCACATAGGCTACACCGCATGTGTATATAAGTATAGGCTGGGGAGATAGGCTAGTATAAGCTCACATAGGCTACATCAAATCTGTATATAATTACAGGCTGGAGAGATAGGCTAGTATAGGCTCACATAGGCTACACCAAATATGTATGTAGGTACAGACTGAGCAGATTGGCTAGTATAGGCTCACATAGGCTACACCAAATCTGTATATAATTACAGGCTGGGGAGATAGGCTAGTATAATGTCACATAGGCTACACCACAACTGTATATAAGTGTATCAAATCGAGTGAATGTATAATGAATATTTATCTTGATTGACAAGAAGTAGATAGTCTGTGTAAGATAGTAGACCAATTCATGTGAATCCAATACATTTTCTTTTATTGAAGTTCTCTATTCAGTATTCAGTTTGTTTTAAAGCAGTTTGTCAGTATAAAACCCTTTCAGTATTTGAAGCATTCTTGGAATGGTGCTGAATGGGACTTCAGCATGTAGTGTAGTATATGTGTGGAGAAATGTCGCTTAACCTTACTTATTGTACAAAAATTATAATGTAAATAAACAGTGCCTAATGCAATATACGCTTTGCTAGAGCAGGCCAAAAGTTTCAGTTTTATTCCAAGGGAAGCTACATTTCTATCATAAATTTCTTTAAGTGGATATTCTAATGCCTTCAGTATTTTTTAATAAAACATGGGAATACTTACATGAAGTAAGTACCCCCAATTAGACCTGAAAACATTTAATTTCAAAACCTTAAGACAAAAGAATTCTTTTAAGTGGTTTTAGTTTCCTTCTGTAAAATAACAGAAGCAGACCTATGAGGTTGAAAATTTAAAACAACTGCACCAATGAGATTAAGAGGAGAAAAGTTAGATCACTTACAGTCTTTAACTTATCATCAGAGGATTCTTCCGACTGCTTTGATTTATTCTTCTTTTTCTTTTCTTTCAGTTTCTTCTTTTTTTCCTTCCGTTTCTTCTTTTTATGTTTTTTGCTGCTTTCTGATTTTGATGTGGTGTTGGTTTCTGAACCAGAATCCTCCTGAAAATAATACAATTTGTATTAGGATTTCTTTTCCTCCTTGTTTGTTTATTCTATACCCTTATGCCTGCTGTTTTAATTTATATATCAATTTTCTCCTATCAAAGGCTTAAAAGCATAATTTGGTATATTATCTATTTGGTCCACTTGTGGTTAAGAATGTTCAAGATAAATTGGATAGTTGAAACAGGGATCATATTAATAAAATATATTGTATAGCTGATACAAAGATCACATCTACACTACCACCCAAAACTTTTGAACACCCTTGGTTTCCTGAAGTAGAAGATATGGCAACACTCAAAATTAATTTTAGGTGTATCTTTTTTCTTGAAGTATGAAACAGTTTTGTAATAATCTATTTAAACAAAAAACTTGAGTCGATCAATAACACTACACAACACTTATTATTTACCGAAACATGTTTCAGAGGATGACTTTCCTCCATTGAAAACCGGACATCGACTGGTTCTCCCTGGTGTGGATGGTGATGTTTTCTCTGAGGTCTCCTCTGGTGGTGGCTCAAGGAACTAGCTGAAGATATTCTTCTGGGGAATGTCAAAATTGAATACTCTGTTTCTGTTTTTCAAAATGAAGATTTGTTCCCATGTGGACAGCTCGTTTTCCCGTTACGTGTTTGAGGAGTTACGGTTACGGCTTTATGTTGTGGTTTTTTTGTCCAAAAGCGAGTGGTAACTGTTGATTTTTCAACTGTTTGTTTTTTATGTTTCTAAAGTGTCCCTTGGATCTTATTTCTAAATTTCTTTTGGTTTTTCCTATATACACTTTGTTACAGTCACTGCATTCAATTTGGTATATGCCAGATTTTTTATTGGGTGGGGATGGCATCTTTGATGTTTGAGTTCAGTATATTTTTTATGGAGTAGTGGTTCATTGGTGCTAGCTGAATGTTCTATTCTTTGAAAACTATTTTTTTGAATTTTTCGAAGGCCCAAGGATGGAATGTGATTTTTTTTAATGTCATTTTTGTTTCTGCTTGTTTCACTTTTTTGTCTACTAATGATTTGGGGAAGCCTTTTTTTTGTGCTATTTCAATTATTTTGCAATACTCTGCTCTGTATTCTTCTATTGGAATGGGGATGTTCACCAATCTATGTGATAAGCTATTGAAGATTGCTGTTTGTGAGTTCTTGGATTGTAACTATGAGCTTTATGTAATTGTCTGTCTGCATTGGCCTTCTGTGAATGCCAAAGTTTATTCTGTTCTTGTTTTTAATTATTTGCAAATCCAAAAATGGTAATTAAGGAAATAATGTAGTTTACCATTAAAATCCAAGAAGTCACAAACAGGCAATCCTCAGTAGCTAACACATACATTGGTGAACATCCCCCTTATAACAGAACAATACAAAGAATATTGCAAAATAATCAAAATAGTACAAACAAAAAACTTCCTAAAATCATTGGTAGACCAGAAAGTGAAATGAGAAACAAAAAAGTTACTAAAAGAAACTACAACACTCACAGCAGCAGAAACAAAAATGAGATTAAAAAAAAAAAAAAATCACATTCCATCCTTGGGCCTTCGAAAAATTCAAAAAAATAGTTTTCAAAGAACAGAACATTCAGATAGCACCAGTGAACCACTACTCCATAAAAAATCTACTGAACTCAAACATCAAAGATGCCATCCCACCCAATGCAGTGACTAATAAAGTGTATATAGGAAAAACCAAAAGAAATTTAGAAATGAGATTCAAGGGACACTTTAGAAACATAAAAAACAAATAGGAAAAATCAGCAGCTGCCACTCACTTCTGGACCAAAAAACAACATAAAGCCTGAACCAAAACTCCTCAAACATGTAATGGGAAAACAAGAGCTGTCCCCATGGGAACAAATCTTCATTTTGAAAAACAGAAACAGAGTATTCAATTTCGACATGCCCCAGAAGGATATCTTCAGCAAGTTCCTTGAACCACCACCAGAGAAGACCTCAGAGGAAACATCATCATCCACACCAGGAAGTGTTGTGTAGTGTTAAACCTTTTTGGTTTAAATTAGGTTTAGATATTTAACAAAGGTACCCATAGAAACATTAATCCATTTCATTACGCTACCCTCTTTTCCTGAAAGAAGTCCAAGCTTGATGCTCCTCATTGGGACCTAAAGTTTTGTTTTGAACATAGCGTTGTTTAATGCACTAGATGTCATTCATGTAAGCCAACAAACTCTGTTTAGGCAGTCACAAGCAGGTTAGAGGATCATCAGTGAGCACAACATTGACATTGTTGTGTGTGTAGTTTCTAAGTTAAAATTAATAAAAACACGGAGCTTTCAACAGAAAAGCATGCTGCTATAGTTAGTTTGCATAAAGCAAGTCATACGTGCATGAAATAGTTAAACAATAACAGTTTTCTTTGGGAAGCGTCCATTATACTGTGATGAGATATTTTCATACAAATAGTAACAAGAACTGTGATTTCAAGAAAAGGCCTAAGGTGACTTTGAAATCTGAAGACCAATACTTAGCAGTAACAGTACATGTGATTGCTTCAAAACAGCACCCATGCTGACAGTGGAAATCAATCAGTTGAGGAATGAACCTATAAGTGAGCTTCTGGATGCAGCCTTGAAGCTAAGTCTTGCTGCTAAGAAACCATTTCAGTGGGCAAAAATCACGTGAAGTGGACAGTTGATCAGTGGCAGAATGTGTTGTTTATGGATGAATCATAGTTTGAACTCTGGCACAAAACGCTGCAGGTTTGTCAGACGTATGAAAGGAAAACACATGACATCTCAGTGCATATCCCCTATGGTTGTTTTAGAGGCAATAAAACAGGTAACAGTGTAAAAATAAAGGGGATAATGAAAAATGAACAGTACCACAACATTCCACAGCAGCAGATAAAGCCTTCTGGAATGTGTTTAATTGGTAAGAGTTTCACACTCGAAGATAACGATCCAAAACATTCACCTTTGCTATGCAGAAAGTATCTGGAATGATTGGAAAAGGGGGAAGAACTGAAGAACATGGCATGACTTCCTCAAAGCCCCAATTGTAACCCCCTCAAACTTCTTTGGGATCATTTGGACAGAGAGGTAATTTAAATGACCTATGCAGCCCTTTGAAAATGACATGAAAGGAAATTTTTGAAGAAACGCTAGGAGACTTGATAGCAAGGATGCCCAGAGTGTGCAAAGACGTGATCAAAGCACGAGGAGGTTATTTGAAAAAAGTAAAACCTAGAATATAGTGATTATTTCTGTTTTATATCACTGAAATGATATCCATAAGAGTTTTCTGTTATATTGTTTAAATAGGTCCTGCCTGGTATAAAGGAGTGTTCATAAACTTTTGAGTGGTAGTGTAACTGGTAGATGTTGGTCATGTATATGTGTCACTGGCTACCAATTAAATACAGGTCACAGTTTTCTAAAATGGAGACAAATACTTTTACGATGTATATGTATTAATATATGTTTTCTTTTTTGTAACATTTTACACAGGTGCTATACAGTGTGTCCCAATTGAATCACCCTATTTTCATTTCAGTATTTCTACCAAAATATTTGAGATATCGAAATGAACTAAACTTTACTAATACGTATGACTCATCAAGATTGTATACACAAATCATTAAAGTCATATCACTTCTACATGTGCCCCACTAGTCACACGAAGGATGTGAAAATATGAAAATAGGGCGATTCAATTGGGACACCCTGTATAATTTAATCTCCTTTGAAAACTTTGTTGTATTCTCAGTTTTTAATATTGGCCTATTGTATAATAAACAAAACTACTCACTGATGATGATGAGTCTGAACTGCTTGAACTAGAAGACACAACTCGTTCTATTGCTATTTCTTTGACAGGTGTTGGAGCTTCAGTTGATGCTGCAGCTTTGCCTGCTTCACCAGTGCAGTATGAATTCTACAACAGAAAAAACAAATACTTATAATTTCTTCATGCACAGATATTTTATCTTTCCTCAGATGCCATAGTGAAGTCATTCCAATATCCAGAGAAATGACACAATGCAACCTTCATAAATACTTCTAAAAGATATGTCATCCTTATTACAGTTTGCATTCTCTTTGAAAAGGAAAACAGGAGGAAGAATAAGGGTTTCAAAAAGAAAAATCTGACATCTTACACTCACATAACTTTCTATACCTGTTCAAACTATTCTTATAAAAGCTTATTCTTCTATTTACTTCATGTTAACAGAGTTAAACATTTATAAAAATGGTTTTATTACATAAATCAATGAAAAAAACTGAAGCTATTAACAGTGAAACAATATAAATCAATAAATATAATAAATGTTTAGAGGGTAGGCTTCACTTATCTTTGGGAAGTTGTGGATATAAAGACAGACCATTGTTTTGTGAGTCTTCACTCACATCTTCAATGCCTGGCAGTATAAACAGTGGCATTGAAAACTCACAAAACCATGGTCTCTCTTGATATTCACAACTTCAAAGATACGTGAAGCCTACTCTTTAAATATTTATTAAATTTGTTGGATTTATTATACATTTCCCTTTTGATGCAATGGGAATATGAGAATACAGTCGACTTATGCAACAGTAAGAACTTTTAAGAGCTGCTTGCTACATGATGGCTTTGAAATTCCATTCTCTTTTGATGATCAAAGAAAAGAAAAAGAGAACAATGACTTCCAGTTTGAGAAAAGTAAAAGTATTAAAAAATTCAAACCAATAACCAGGAACACTTCAGAAATGATCAACTGCTCATCTGCACTTGTGCATGCACACAAAACATTAAAAAAAGAAGGTATCATATAAACTGTATGCTTTAATGGAATCTCTTTTGTGTAACAAGATTTTACCTATTATCCCTTACAGTTTACCAGTTGTGGGACAGTCATCAAGAATGAAGAGGGCTTCAGAGGCTTTCCTCACAAAACTGAATATATACATTTTGTTTGTCATGAAAAGATCTTAAAAACTGGTATTTTAATTAAAATTACTAGCCATTTTTTATGCCAACCAACTTACTGCTGGTATTTTTAAACATACAAGCCATGTGTGGCCTTGAGGAAATAATTTTCGAAAAATTTTCCATGCAAAGGGTAGTTTGGGGTGATCATCCAAGACAAAAATTGGGCATAATCAAAACCCTTTCCGAACGGGCCAAGAAGATTTGTGAGCCACAAAAGCTGAATAAAGAAATCCGACATCTTAACAAGGCCCTCATCAGCAACGATTATACACACAAGGAAATTACAAGAGCTCTCCATCCGAGGTACCCGTCAGTCCAAAAAGACCGGAGGAAGCAAACCCTGAGTACCATCTATTTACCATACATCCATAAGGTAACAGACCGAATAGGAAGACTGCTGCAACAGTACAACATTAGGACTATTTATAGGCCAACAAAGAAAGTCAAAGATTTATTTAACTCCGTTAAGGATAAAAGACATCCACACTGCACAGCCGGTGTTTACAAAATACCATGTAGCTGTGGACAAGTATATATAGGCACCACCATGCGGAGTATCAGCATTCGACTAAAAGAACATGAAAGACATAGCCGGTTGGGGCAGACGGACAAGTCAGCGGCGGCAGAACACTCTCTATTGTTCGGCCACGACATGAATTACAAAGACACGGAGGTACTCTCAAGGACAAGCCACTGCCAGGCTCGCTTGACTCGGGAAGCGATAGAGATTTTTATGCATAAAAACTCCTACAATCGAAAAGAAGAGAGACAGCAGATAAGCAAAACTTGGCTCCCGGCTCTAATAAGAGGGAGAAGAAAACCTGAAACACGGAAAGCTTTCTCCTTTATACCATGATCAGAGACGTCCCATTTGCCGGCATTTTGAGATCGATAATCTCATGTTGGTATTCATGAGAACGAGCGATCGTGAAAATTTGTTACCATGGACACTAATAACAAACAAAGATGAATATGAAAGTTTGCAGTGAACTTTGATTTATGTGCAGCCGCTAATAACGGAGGTTGACCCTGAAGATGCTGGACGCAGTTTCCAGCGAAACGTCGGAGGAAGGTAATCCAACTCGACCACGGCCCACAAACCCGGAAAATCTACTTAACATAGTTAAACTATATTTCAATGTTTTGAACTTAATAAATGTCATATACTTTCGTTGTTAAGATAATTTTGAGAATCCCTTTCCCGAAACTCATTTCTGTATGTTGGCAACGTTAACCTTCCCCCTCCAACTCATTACAGCTGTGAAACGTCAGAGCCGGAGATCCACTGGCCGTACAACAATTCCATTTCTCTCTTTTCACTGAACATTTATACATAGTACATGTTTCTTTATCCTTCCTACACACTCTTCCTATACGTTGCATCGTCTCTGTTCATTTTCTTTTGTAATTGCTCCTTTACACTGCTACTCCACTAACATCACATCTTTTGTGTCCTTCCTCCATTTTGTTCAATTTCTTCTTCTCCCCATTTAATGGAATCTTAGGAATCTTCTCCCACTTTTTAAAGTTGGGACTATCACTTTACCCACCTGTAACCCACTTTTACTTGCAGTGAAACTATTTCTGAAAATGGTCTCATTAACATGAAGCAGATAGAAAAATAAGCTTTTTCAAGGATAGTTTGTATAAACTGCACATGCAGTTTAAAATATGAAAGAAGTACACAAGAAAACACCTAACACTTCAAGGTATATAAAGGAATAACTGATAACATAGAGACTGTGCAAATGTGTTCTCTGTAACACCTTAACCAGTTTGAGTTTGGTTTTTGAGTCACCTTTTATACTCACTTTCACTTCAAACAGTTGAAAGTGCACTCAACAGCTGAGAATGAGGTCAAATGATCTTGAAAACATTACAATATTTTCAACACTTTGAAGTGATGCTTGTTAAAAAGTGACTCAAAAATCAAACTCAAACATGAAGAATAATTCACTGTTAATAGTGCTTCTGTTTTTAATACCTTAATCTGTACAAAACATTGACTGGAAACTTATGGGCCTGCACAACATTAAAGCAAAATTATGGCAAATAGAATGCCACTTATTTTTTTTTATGCCAAGCAACTTACAACTGGTGTTTTCAAACACAAGCTGTGTGTGGACAATGTTTAAGAGGTAGAATCAGGACTGAAAAATTCAATGCCATAGCTGGAATTCAAACCAAGGATCTTCCGCTTCATGTGTGGCTGCTCTAACCACTAAGTTACCATGGCCAACTTAACAGTATGACATTAAATTTCTTGTCATACTGGCAAGTTGGCCATTGTAGCTTGGCAGTTAGAGCAGCCACGTGTGAAGCGCAAGATCCATGGTTCGAATCCCTGCTATGGCATTAAATTTTTCAGCCCTAATTCTACCTCATAAAATGCCACTGTTTACCTCTTCTCTGCTGGCTTCCTCCCTCCTACTTTCAAATTTCAATTCAAATGTAACTCATCATCCACATGAATTTTAGGTAAGTGGGAAGAACTTCAGGTACTTTTGAAATTGGATGTATGCACCCAAGTATACACAGGGAAGACAGAGGAATATAGGTTTAAAGAATATATGGGAATGCATCAGCTGAAAGTGAAACTGAAGCTTTTAAAGGATCTTAGAAAATCAAATCTCTATTTGGGAAAAATTATTCATACACAAAATTGAACACAATTTATAAAGCTTAAAGGATCTTATCGTACAGTATGTCTACACAAAATCCTATCTAGAAGTCACAGGAGTAAGTGTGACAGTGAATCTTGGGTGATAATGGAGAAAAATCACCAAAATGTGTCCCAATAAGTTCTGGTGTTGATACCAGAGACCCACAAGTGTTATTTGCGGTAGACGAAGCGGTGCCACGACAGGGTTTCCCGGGTTGCCCCACCACTCATTCTACCAATTACTCCATTATCACCTTTCCAATCACCGATTTTGCCCGCATTTCATATCATCCCCTTCCTCACTATCATACCTGGTGCTTGGCTGACCACCTACTTTCTGGTCCATAGGTTCCTGTGCTCTTCGACAGGTGTCTGACCCAAGGCTCTGGCTAGTTCTAGGGGGTGTAAGTCCTACATAAGGGGAGGGTAATCAGGTAAAGAAGAAGAAGAAATTCTGGTGTAGAAAGTGAAGCTAGAGTATAAACAGCTATGAATATGGATGAGAATTTAAGTGTGCAAATTCTCATAACTATGAAATTTTGCATTAATTTGGGAATAAAAAATAATTAACTTTTGATGCAGTACAGCTAAACACTGAAAACTTGCTTTAAGGCCTGTAAGGAGCAAGTTTCACTGATTTATCACTTAGGGAAAGCCACTTTAAATATAGATTAAAAGGCTCTAGAAACTAAATGTATTGGAAGCAATGCAAAGGGTCTATACAATCATACCTTATTGGATTAAAGAAATAAAAAGGCAAACAAAATTAAAAGAAATTAAATTCTATCTGGTTAAAAATGCATTTTAAGAAATTAAAGAATATAAAAGAGGAAATGTAAACAATGATTAACATACAAGTTTTAGCTAAAACTAGTACACTGACATCTTTCTGGAACAGAAGTAGTGTCAAAATTAAGACTGTACAAACGGAGGTAGCACTAAAATTAAGAGTTTTAATTGTAAATTTATGTAGCTTACGTCATATGACAAAGACTCGTAAAATTGTAACAACTGGTGAATAAAATATACCTGAATGCATTTGCATTTATGGAACTCACAAAAATGAAAGCTATGGATTCCAAATGATCATAATTAACATCATGAACTGTGCACAAATATAAAAATAAATTATTTGCTCACACCAGTATAAGAATGAAATAAAAAGTTATCTGAATACCAAATTACCTTTATCAAAGAATGGCAACATTTAAAGCCCCAATGTCCATTGTGCCAATAAGAACCCCAAACTGAAGTATGGTTGTTTGGAAACACATCTTCCTCATACTTTGATCTGACAATCTGCTTCTCTTGGCCCTGTAAAATATGCATGTTATCAAATTCCAGAAACAAACAAGTTGGGCATTTGCAAACAAGAGTATCAACTAGAGCAAGGAAAAAATCAGTAACCATTAGTTGGACACAGTTCCATCCTTAGAACTGCTCCAAAAAACAATTAAGGGTCCATTTATACAGTCCAACAGCAATGCTCTGATCCTAGAGTACATTGCATTACAATATAACAGTTTTACAATTATGTAAATTATGCAGAACTTGGAACTGTGCCTGCTCCTAAGCAGAGCAACATACACTAGAAATCTTATGGACAGTATCAGATTTACCGTATTTATCAAATGCAACACAATTCCCATTTCCCATAACAAATTTTAGAGTTTAGCAGTTTTAATTGTTTCATTTTTCTACTAAATTTTTTTCTGGTTACTGGTACTGTACATTACTATGACGAAGGCAACTGTGGGAACAACAGCGACAATGAAGAATGTGATTTTCCATCTAAACTAGTACAATGCTTTATTAACGGTTATCACTGAAGTTGGTATAGAAATGCACATAATGGATGGAGAGAGGTCAGCAGGAATAAGAGCAAAGGAATCTGCCTTTTACCACATGACCATTGTATGCCAATACATGGGTATGGGAAGGAAAATCTCTAATTTCTAAATTATAATGAAAATTGACTCAGTGTTGAAACACTTGACATCACTTACATGTAATTAATCATGACCAGTTTCAAAAGCTTAACTTGCTCACATCAGAATTGCTCAACTGGTTCTTGTAGATCTTGTATAGCAACTGCAGATTTATCTATCTGTTTATATTTTATGCATCTCGTGTTCTCTTAGTCTGGTTTCCAAATTCCTCTTGGTTTTCCCTATGTAAATTTGGTCACAATCTGGACAAGTGATTTCATAGATTCCTGCTTTTTTGTTCTGTGGTACCTGGTCCTTTGACTTGTTACACAGTAGTTTTGTTATGCTGAAATTATTTTGTGGGGCCAGTTAATGTTGTATTTTTTGTAGAGGATGTGGGATTTCCTTACTTGGATGGTAACTGAATTTTTTGAAAATCATATTACTTTTTTGTTGAGAGAGTTTGGTGATCCCTTTCAAGTATTATTGTTTTTACTTTCTCTACTGGTAAGTAGGGGAAGTATTGTATTCCACCCAAAAATTCGATGTTGAGATTTCACAGGTAATATATGTTTTGAGACCCCCTACATCCAAAAAAAGCATTTTTAGAAAAGTGTCTCTCTGTGTGTGTGTGTGTGTGTGTGTGTGTGTGTGTGTGTGTGTGTGTGTGTGTGTGTGTGTGTGTGTGTGTGTGTGTGTGTGTGTGTGTGTGTGTGTGTGTGTGTGTGTGTGTGTGTGTGTGTGTGTGTGTGTGTGTGTGTGTGTGTGTGTGTGTGTGTGTGTGTGTGTGTGTGTGTGTGTGTGTGTGTGTGTGTGTGTGTGTGTGTGTGTGTGTGTGTGTGTGTGTGTGTGTGTGTGTGTGTGTGTGTGTGTGTGTGTGTGTGTGTGTGTGTGTGTGTGTGTGTGTGTGTGTGTGTGTGTGTGTGTGTGTGTGTGTGTGTGTGTGTGTGTGTGTGTGTGTGTGTGTGTGTGTGTGTGTGTGTGTGTGTGTGTGTGTGTGTGTGTGTGTGTGTGTGTGTGTGTGTGTGTGTGTGTGTGTGTGTGTGTGTGTGTGTGTGTGTGTGTGTGTGTGTGTGTGTGTGTGTGTGTGTGTGTGTGTGTGTGTGTGTGTGTGTGTGTGTGTGTGTGTGTGTGTGTGTGTGTGTGTGTGTGTGTGTGTGTGTGTGTGTGTGTGTGTGTGTGTGTGTGTGTGTGTGTGTGTGTGTGTGTGTGTGTGTGTGTGTGTGTGTGTGTGTGTGTGTGTGTGTGTGTGTGTGTGTGTGTGTGTGTGTGTGTGTGTGTGTGTGTGTGTGTGTGTGTGTGTGTGTGTGTGTGTGTGTGTGTGTGTGTGTGTGTGTGTGTGTGTGTGTGTGTGTGTGTGTGTGTGTGTGTGTGTGTGTGTGTGTGTGTGTGTGTGTGTGTGTGTGTGTGTGTGTGTGTGTGTGTGTGTGTGTGTGTGTGTGTGTGTGTGTGTGTGTGTGTGTGTGTGTGTGTGTGTGTGTGTGTGTGTGTGTGTGTGTGTGTGTGTGTGTGTGTGTGTGTGTGTGTGTGTGTGTGTGTGTGTGTGTGTGTGTGTGTGTGTGTGTGTGTGTGTGTGTGTGTGTGTGTGTGTGTGTGTGTGTGTGTGTGTGTGTGTGTGTGTGTGTGTGTGTGTGTGTGTGTGTGTGTGTGTGTGTGTGTGTGTGTGTGTGTGTGTGTGTGTGTGTGTGTGTGTGTGTGTGTGTGTGTGTGTGTGTGTGTGTGTGTGTGTGTGTGTGTGTGTGTGTGTGTGTGTGTGTGTGTGTGTGTGTGTGTGTGTGTGTGTGTGTGTGTGTGTGTGTGTGTGTGTGTGTGTGTGTGTGTGTGTGTGTGTGTGTGTGTGTGTGTGTGTGTGTGTGTGTGTGTGTGTGTGTGTGTGTGTGTGTGTGTGTGTGTGTGTGTGTGTGTGTGTGTGTGTGTGTGTGTGTGTGTGTGTGTGTGTGTGTGTGTGTGTGTGTGTGTGTGTGTGTGTGTGTGTGTGTGTGTGTGTGTGTGTGTGTGTGTGTGTGTGTGTGTGTGTGTGTGTGTGTGTGTGTGTGTGTGTGTGTGTGTGTGTGTGTGTGTGTGTGTGTGTGTGTGTGTGTGTGTGTGTGTGTGTGTGTGTGTGTGTGTGTGTGTGTGTGTGTGTGTGTGTGTGTGTGTGTGTGTGTGTGTGTGTGTGTGTGTGTGTGTGTGTGTGTGTGTGTGTGTGTGTGTGTGTGTGTGTGTGTGTGTGTGTGTGTGTGTGTGTGTGTGTGTGTGTGTGTGTGTGTGTGTGTGTGTGTGTGTGTGTGTGTGTGTGTGTGTGTGTGTGTGTGTGTGTGTGTGTGTGTGTGTGTGTGTGTGTGTGTGTGTGTGTGTGTGTGTGTGTGTGTGTGTGTGTGTGTGTGTGTGTGTGTGTGTGTGTGTGTGTGTGTGTGTGTGTGTGTGTGTGTGTGTGTGTGTGTGTGTGTGTGTGTGTGTGTGTGTGTGTGTGTGTGTGTGTGTGTGTGTGTGTGTGTGTGTGTGTGTGTGTGTGTGTGTGTGTGTGTGTGTGTGTGTGTGTGTGTGTGTGTGTGTGTGTGTGTGTGTGTGTGTGTGTGTGTGTGTGTGTGTGTGTGTGTGTGTGTGTGTGTGTGGATAGCTAACTCAAAAATGACAAGTGGTTAAAAACCAAATTTGGTTTTTAAGTTTAATGTCATTCAAGGATGCGACACAAAGATTTTGAAGAAAATAGCCCCACCCCCTAAACTACCCTTTACATGGAACATGTTTCGAAAATTTTCATTTTCTTGAAAATGGCTCTAACGATTTTGATTAAAATGCCATATGTTTGAGATATTTTGATGACAAATGAAATGTATATCTTGAATTTTCTGGCTATAGCCCCTGTAGTCGTATTTACTCTGGGCAACTTTTGCATAACTGGTAAACCATTAGAGATAGACAAAATCATATGTAGATCTTCCTAAAATACACAATTTATGTCTCAATAAATTTTCTTGTAGGGTGAACCATTTCAGAGATATTCTTTGTTATGTGTGTGAGTTTCGGAAAACAAAACTTTTGTGAAATGGAACATTGTTAATTTTTTTATGTGTTAAGTGTGCAAAGAGAACGGAATCTCAAAGCTTTAAAAGATTTGACTATCGCACAAAGCCTACTGAATTCTAACATTCCCCTTGCACCTAGAAGGAAATAAGCAATAAGATAATTATTATTTATTTATGCCAACAAACTTACTCTTGGTGTTTTTAAACACACAAGCCGTGTGTGGGCAAAGTTTGAAAGGTAGAACTGGAACTTAAAAATTCAATGCCACAACTGGGATTTCAACCACAAACCTTCCGCTTACCGGGTGGATGCTCTACCACTGAGCTATTGTGACAAACTGCCAGAATGGCATTAAATTCTCAAACCAGAAATAGGAGAAATACGAACTGGTTTGAGAATAATAAGATAATAAGATAATCTGTAAAACTGTTTATCTCAACTAACACAAAGAAGATATAGGAATGAGTTTGTAAGAATGGTTAGTACAAGAGTAGAGAAAGTCATGTGAGTGCAACACATCAGATTTTTTTGAATTGTGTTTTCTTGTCAATGGTTTGTTTGTTGAATCCATTATTAATTGCTGTGCTGACTATGTGTTTATATTCTTTTTTGTATTCTCCTTCTGATAAGGTGTAATCTCTCACAAGTCTCAAACTATTGAGACCAACCAGAAAACAATCTTTATTCACCCAATGATAAGCATTGGGTACAAATGCTGGACAGGTTAGTGTCTATAGACATAATATTAACTTAATTTGGCCTCTTGGGCTTAATGTCTCCGCTCATTCACAGTTTACTTTTATTGTACAGGTGAAATGCAAGTAGAAGTCTTGTTTATGACTGCACAAAGAAATATATCTCACGCTGACAATGCTGGTGGATAGAAGAATGAAGGTCAGCATTGGAAATTAAGCAGATAATTATCATGTCCATTTCTGTATGGTGCTTGTTTCTACCAATGTACTGTTTTATGTTCTAAGAAGTAAGACATCTAAATTTTTTATGGAAGATATCAGCAGCAAGAAGGTTCCACGCATATTTACTTTACATAAAAATGATCTGGAGTGAATATTTTGGAAAACATTGAAGAAATTAGAGTAGCCGTCAGGAACGATGGCAGTAAATGACAATGTGGAGGTAGGGATAGTAGGAGAAGTGCTGCATTGCAACTGTTTCCCATCTTTCTCAAGAAGTATTTACACACATAGACCATTTCTTTGGCTTGACTGTGAATAACACAATGTGTTTTTGCTTCTGCCTTTTGTCGGAACTCTTAACAAACTTACTATCACACAATGGAATGGACTTATTGCTTGGAATTCATGTAATTTCATGATTAAACTGTAGGTAAGTACTCTCATACATGCTCTGAGACTATACCTGATTAGCTAGAAAACACAGGACTATGGCGTTGTTGGATATTTGACTTCTGCACAACCGCCTTCATTCATGATGGCAACTGTAGTGAGGATGTGGCTGATAATGACATCTGCCTCTCAGTGGATGAGACCACTGATTGTTGCAGCCATTTCATTGCTAATGTAGTTGTGTGAAAGTTAGTCATGACTAGGACCCGGATTTTTAGGATTTAACCTATTTTTTTCCTTGCCATTTAATTAACTAATTTCAAGACATATGTTCATTTCACACATTCTGAAGCAGAATATATGACTTTCATTGCACCTAAAAATGCCTATTTGAAGGGTTGGGACCTAAAATGACCTAAATAGCTGTTTTTCCTTATTCAAATTATGTCATTTTTCCTTGGAAATCTATTGGATAAATATAATTTCTATCACTACAAGCATTAGGGCTGAGATAGTTCAGCATAATACCGCTAAGATGCAGCACATCCATTGCACATGTGACATCTGGTGACTCCTAAGGCAGTATGCAGAAGGTCAGGAGCACAGATTGGTAAGGAGGAGCTTGCAGTTGTAAGAAGAGAGTTCACAAGTAGGACGTATGGTGAATCGTTGCTGAAATACTTTTCAACTTGAATTGTTATATAGCGGAACAATGCCTAAATCGCACTTACTGAGACAATGGATTGCTACAGATCCCAACTTTACTGCGGATGGTTGTGTAGTCTTTTGTACAGGCATGCACAAAAAAGTAAGTTTCTTGTAAATAACCTAAAAACTGCATGCATATCTTACTGAAGTGTATTTAGGATCTGTATTTTCAATTTTCAGGTTAAATGTGAGAAGAAATCCCATATTGAACAGCACAAATCTGCAGTTTTAAATATTGCTTGTGTTGCTGGGAGAAATAAGTCCGCAGCATCAGTAGGCAGACGCTTATTTCTTTCACAGTTGGCAAACCTGAAGCTAATTTTAACCTTCGCCTCTGCCAGGCGTTGGTATCTGCAAACGTCCTATGGAATGAGCTAACGAACCCGACCATGAAAACATTTTTAGAAGAGATCAGTGGCCGCATTATACCTAAAGAATCCACTGTAAGGAAGAATTATTTGGTTCCTGTTTACCAGAACACACTACATGAAATAAGAAAAAATATAGGGGATCACTATATCTGGTGTTCTGTTGATGAGACAACTGATACTTGCACTCGCTTCATTGTGAATGTGGTAGTAGGGAAGTTGGACCCAAAAGAACCAGGTAACCCTCATCTAATTCTTTGTAAAGAAATAGAAAAAACTAACATCAGCACAATAGCCTGTACAGTGAGGGACGCTTTATGCATATTGTGGTCAGAAGAGAATCAGGATAGTAAGTTCCTGTTGTTAGTGACAGATAGTGCTGCCTACATGTTGAAGGCAGGGGAAGTTCTCCAGTCCTTCTATCCAAGCCTGCTGTATGTTACATACTTGGCTCGTGGCCTGCACTGCCTTGTGGAGGAGGTTAGAAGCCATTTGGATGATGTGAACAGTGTGATAATTCTGGTCAAGAAGGTTTTCTTGAAAGCCTCAACATGTATACAGTAATTCAAAGAGGAGCTACCGGCAACTCCTCTTCCACCTGAGCCAATGCTTACCTGCTGGGGAATTTGGCTGTCTGCTGCCTTTTACTATGTTGAGCACCTAAATGACATTAAAAGTATAGTAAATGACTGATGAAACGGACGCTTCCAGCATCGCCAAGGGCAAGAAATCGATCAAGGCTCCTACCATCGTCGCTTCCCTTGCATATATTAAGGCACCTTTTTATTGTATTCCAGAAGCTATCATTGCATTGGAAAGCACAACCCTACCACTCAAATGTGCTATGGATATCTTCGACAATGTTTCCAGAAAAGAAACACCTGGACCAGGGGAGTTGATTGTTCTTCAAAGCTGCAGATAATTATTCAACGTAATCCTGGGTTTAATAATCTGAAAGTCATTTCTTCAATATTGCAGCTTGAAAAGTATACCGGAGAAACATCTCTAGAACCTGCAGCATTAGCATCAATGACCTACGCTCCTATGACATCATGTTCCTTTGAAAGAACTTTTTCTTCTTACAAGAATGTGTTATGTGGTAATAGGAAGTCGTTCACACCAGAAAATTTGGGTATGTATGTAGTTATGTATAGCAATGCCAAAAAATAATCAACAAAAGAGACAGTAAAATGGATTATCTGTATGCTGTATGATTTATATCTCAATAAAGTAAGCAAACCAGAAAATTATTTGTACCACTATTGATCCGCAAAGCTAAAACACAAAAAAAGAACCTATTTTAGGCATAAGAAAAACCTAAAAACCTATTTTAGGCATGTGAAAAACCTAAAAACCTATTTTAGGCATGTGAAAAACCTAAAATGAAGGTTTATAGGACCTAAAAATCCGGGCCCTAGTCTTGACGCATAGAAATGGAACATGCAGTGTCTTATCGCATGTTTGACAGCATGTGGCAGACCTGTATGGTACGATTTTTCTTTCTCCAATAGTTTGCATTATGCTTCATGCTGCTGGCATTATTGACTGTTGCCGTTGCAACTTGACACATTCGGTGTGCAGCCTCTCTTAGAGCTCATGAATTAAAATGTCAAATAAGTTTGAGTGGATTCTTAAAATCATAAGGATGTTTAATTAAGAAATTTTAAGTTTACTTGCTTAGCCTGATAAAACCTTTAACTTGAAACTAATTTCATTTACTTAATTTTAAGAATGGACAGCAGAAATACTTTGTTTTTGCTTTATTTCAATTCTCACTTAAAATCACTACATTTTTCGGCTTTATATTTTTATTTAATGCTATTATATTTATTATATTTAATGTTATTATATTTATTATATTATTATATTTTTATTATGTTGTTATTTTATTATATTATTATTTAATGTTATTATATATTTATTATATTATATTATTTTTATTAATTATCGTTCTTTTTTATTTATTTATTTTTTTTTTTTTTTTAATTTTCGAGTGGAGAAAAAATCCATTTACGGAGCCCCATGCGCTGGGATGGCACAGAGGGGGGACTGTAGGCTTCACCCTAGGGCATATACTGATAAAGCGATCCATTGCACTAGTTGCTTCTAAGAAGGTCAGCAGCATACTGCCGACTCCCGCAAAAACATTCAAACTTACTATTGGCAACAAACTCCTAGGGACATTCTGCTGTTGGCAGCGCTGCATTAACACAGCAACTTCGGCAACTTTCGTGACCATTCGTACACACTGCCAAGTGGGACTTTGCCGAAATTCTGACCAAGTGCTCGCGTAAACTAATCTAAACAATATCCCATTTTTCATTTCTCTCACATCTACCCTTTATTTTTTTAGATTACTTGAGCATCAGTCAGGAACGATGGTGGTAAGTGACATATAATACACAGGTAGGGGAAGTGCTGCATTGCAACTGTTTCCCATCTTTCTCAAGAAGTATTTACACACATTATAAACCATTTCTCTGGCTTGACTGTGAATAACGTTTTTTGCTTCTGCCTTTGTCGGAACTCTTAACAAACTTACTATCATGAAATGAAGTGAACTTATTGCTCAGAATTATTTAAGAAATCACTGTTAAACTGTAGGCAAGTTCTCTCACATGCGATCTGAAACAGACTATGCCTGATTGACTAGAAAACACGTGACTGTGACATCGTTGAATATTTGTCTTCTGCTCAACTGCCTTCATTCGTGATGGTGACTATAATTGCAATGTTCAGTTCTTGCATATTAAAATTTTTAAAAAAGACTGTTGAGTGTTAGGATCACATTTTCTTTTTTGTTTCAAATCTTTCTTAAATTATTATTTATGCCAACAAACTTACTGTTGGTGTTTTTAAACACACAAGCTGCGTGTGGGCAATATTTGAGAGGTAGAACTGGAACTTAAAAGTTCAATGCCACAGCTGGGATTTTTAAGTTCCAGTTCTACCTCTCTTTTTTAATTTGTTTGCGTTCCTTTTTATTATTTCTTGTTACTTTATGTGAATTAGCATAATATTTATTGAAGGTTTTGGGTATGACTGTTATCATTTGTTAATATTTTATTGTTGTGTATGATAGGTATGCTACGTTTTTCTTTCCTGTCCTTTACATTTTTTGTTAACTTTATTACCATCTGTGCTATAATCCATTTTTTCTAAGAAATTATTACCTAAAGTGATTCTTTTTAGCGGTATTAATTTATTTTTTTTAGTGAGGCATATTTCTTACGCCCTATTTGTGTATTTGATATGTTTTTGTTTGTTCAGCTGCATTTGTAGCTATCTCCCTTTCCTTTTTCAGTTCTTCCAAAAGAGTTTTGAAATTTTTAATTCTTTCATGAGGAATATGTTCTTTTGTGGTTTCTAGGATGGCTTTACAGAAATTTTTGTTCATATGATCTGTTGAAATATAACTTTAAACATTTAAGTTATAGAGAATGTCCTGATTATATATCAAAGCCAGGTGTTTTGTATGAAACATGTTCTCCTCATAAGTATAATGGTTAATGTTCTTTGACAGCTACTGCTGCTCTCTTTATTCTATGAATACTTAAGAAAATATAAAACCTATGTTTACACGTGTAGCAGGGATTGTGTGTCCAAGTGAGTTAATGAGAAAATCCACACTATTTCCAATGTCAACTTATATCCATTGAATATGTGCAAATTTCTTGTTATATGATATTTCGTGAATATCAGTATCAAATCTGAAGCTATTAAGCACAAGGAAATATGGCTAACATTGATTGTAAGGAAAAGTTACAATTGATAGCTCAAGAGAAACAATGGTTATTGACCATTTAACTAGGAAGAGTAAATACCCGACCCTTAACACCAGTAATTCACACATTGTGCAATATAGATGTGTATTTGAGCAATTGCGTATAACAGACTGCATATCAGTAATCTGTAGTCGAAGATTAGATTGCAGAAAGCTATTCTGAAAGGCATTGTCCAAGAGAATTTACTACGCATGACTGTATATAAAAAGTTGACTAATATTTTATGAGAAAAGCTGAGAAAGCTTAAGAAATCGAGATATTATATTTAGTTTGGTGTTCACAAGAATTACAAAGAAAAATATTCAACAATGTTAAACTAACTAGCTTCAGAACTGTATCACTAGAGCCTGGAGTTTATGTAATATCAAATTAAGAACTATGCAAATAAATATGTAACCAAAATTAGTGAAATATGTAAATAAACATGTAATGAAGCAATTATATGTAACAGACAACATTTTATTTCTTTACTATAAAACAAACTCACTGGTAGGCTAGTCAAATCTCTATGTTTATTGTTAATCAGTTCACTTTTACTACCGAGTACAAGTTCTTCCATCCAAGCATTTAAGTCGCACAAGAACGGTATCTAGAATCAATTATAATATGTTGTTTTCTAGTGCCTTGCATCTGGCAATGAAGCCATTAGCATTCATGCTTTCCAATACTTTTGAACTGTAGTTTCCTCTGATCTTAATGCTTCACAGGTCTTCAAGTAGTCTTTGTTCATTTCTGCTGGATCGTTACACAGGACACATATTGGTGAGGCTGAGATGCCTATTCTGTAGAGATGACTTGCTAAGCAGTCGTGATTTGTCAATAGTCGGAAGGCTGCAATTATAATATACTCTTCCAAATGTTCTGTTGTCATGCACAGTCTTATGTCTGACAATATGTTTTTATAAATTGAGAAAGATCGCTCAACTTTGCAAGAAGTCAACGGTGCACATTTTAATAAAACGGCAAAATCCAAAGTTGGGTTACTTTTCTAGCACTCTATTGACCTCTAAATTTTACTACAAATGCACAATTTCCTTCTCGTTAACACAGTTTATGGCCTTCTCTGCTATTTCAATTCACAATTGTTCGTCTGATAATCTTTCTCAGTCTTTGAATGTCTTTCTCCAGTTTCTCCATCTCTTATATCTTGACTATTATGATACAATCACTTGACGACGTATACGTACTCACTGACAGGCTGGCCGACTCACTCTTGTAATTAAAAACTAACTGTACACGACGACTTACACACTATTCAAAAACTAAACAACAACTCGAACTGAACTACTCACTCTGTTTCTGGTCCTATTTATACTGGAGCTGACATCACATGACCTTTCGAGAACACTCCACACACACATGCAGGATGACTCAGCTAGAATTGACAAAACTTCTTGACCCTGTTACAGTCATGCTTCTGTTTGGTGCTCTAATAGAAAGGAGGGGTACCAGTCCCCCTCCCCCTTCCACACATCTCAGACGACTACAGCTCATTCTGGAACCGTCTAGAATGTGTCCTGTGCCCCTCCATGGCCACTCGCCGTATCCAAGGTTACAATATTTATACAGAGGGATTATGCTAGGAATACTATCAGGGGTTCTATATTTTCACCGTTAAATAAGCGAGATAAAATAATATTTGAGTATCCTGGTTTCTTATTATGCAGTTTAGTGGAAACTACATTACCCACTTCACCTGGCACAACACTCACCCTATGAACTGCATTTTCCATTATTCCCACAGCTTCTTGAAGAACCATACCTGAAGTTTCCAGTTTCTTGATACTGTCAGGAAGCCAGCTAAAGTGACTTGCGGTGTATGAAACTGAACTGAGCACTTTAGAACGGTTGAATGCTGACAAGATTCAATCACAGATGCTGCTGGATCAGTTCTCCATCACTTACTTCACAGCCTCAAAGTACTTACTGTAGAAAAACACACCTTCAATCCATGTTGCATACCTTATCACAGGCTCCAGAGGCAGAGGTACATCAGATAGCTGCTGCTTATGGCATTGTACACAATAAGGACATTTCAAGAAAACCTTTGTTGCTGATATCAGTGTATTTACCTTTGGGAAATTACCTCTTAACTCTCTGTTTACGACTCATTGCAATGCATGATCCACACATGTAACATGCACTAAGTTTGGATAAAATACAAAGTCTATCATTTATAAATCTAGCTATTCTTGACCTATTTGTTGCCTCTAAAGGTTTATAACAAATTAAATAGGGTTCTGATGCAGCTGAGTCCAACTTGCCCAGAATTACATTAGCAATGAAACGGCCTGCAGCATCTGTTCTCATCAGCAGAAATCCATATAGGTAATTTGCCTATGTCAGCTCTCATTTTTTCTAATATGTTAACATAACAAGAATCCAAGTAATTCTTCCTGAGAGTGGATTTGTTGGGAATGTTGCGGTTGCAGTATTTTTTGTAAGGAATGTTTAAATTCAGGTATCTGAAGTTTGTTCCAGGGTACTGAGACAGAATATGTGGTCAGACCCCGAAAAGAAAGTATTTATGTAAATATTTATTGTAAATATAGTTTATTTTTCATGTTGGTAAGGATTTGTCAAGTACTGAGAGTGTCACACCATTGTTTCATTGTTAAGAATATTATTTGTTTAATAACGTCATTAATGTTTAGAAATATGTTCAAATTTAATATGTATAATTATAAGAATTACTTTAGATTTAATATTAGGAGTGTTGGGAGGATGGATTGAGATCGCTTCCTCAACATTTTGGGAACTACTTAACATGTAAGATGATGTCATAGGGGAAGCCGTAAAAAAATATATGCATATGCGTGTGAATACAGACGCATTGTTAAGGAATGTGCTAGATTCAGCGAATTAGCATCCCATTAACTGATGAGTCAAGAAGTGTTTTTGAGATGTGTGAGTGTAGAAGCTAAAAGTATAATTTAAACAGTTGAGGAAGTCAGTCTGCAGGCACAGAATGTTCACCTAAATAACATGTGTGTAATTCCCGGTGAAAAAGGTGTGAATAAAAGATTGTGACAAAGTTTTACCCTGTGTCCACATTATTTCACCCTGTACCATAACCCGAGATAACGAAAGAATCAAAAGCTCAGCACATTCACCATCGTTTTTTTGAAAAACCACACCCTGTAACTAATGCCATGCACAGTTCTTTGCAAAACTCACTATTAGATGAGGTACACTGCCCCTGTAACTGTGTAAGTAGTAGGGTAATGGTAAGTAGTACCCATTTCTTTGAAGAACAACACTGTTTACTCCTAATATGTAGATTGCTTTGTAAACGCTGTTCAACTTGAGATTTCATCATATATCCTATACGTTAAATCACAAGTTTCTGTTTTACCATCAGTGATTGAAGCACGGTCAACAGAAATCCACATTTTCAGTTTTGATGATAATGAAGACGCAGCCAGTGCCATGATTAACTTAAATGCAGGTGACTGTTAGAAATTCTGAAGCATTTTCCTCTCTTTTTCTCACATGGTTAAAACTAGTCATTGTCCGCATCGATCACGTGCATCTTAGCTTTGAATGTAATGATAATGTACAGGATTGACAACAATGGATGAAAACCAAAATAATAAAACTTGCAATATTTCTCCCCCTTTTTTGCTATGCAACGACAATGAATGAAACTGATGAAAATGTATAATAAATCTGCAATATGTTGTTGGCTTATGCTGAATTTCTGACAATGAAGTCATTAATCCTCTTGCTCTCCAATATTTTTCACTGATGGGTGGGGTGCTAGAAGTGGCTGGGCATATTTTACATATTAAAATATGTAAAATTATATATTATGGTACCAAATATGTATTATTGCTCAAAATATGTAAAAATATGCAATTTAAAACTTTGGAATAAGGGTCCTATCAATGTAATGCGTCTACATTTTAGCTTTTCTTATAACTACATATACAGGAACAGAATATGTAATTACATAAAATCTGGACTCTATTTATCACAATAATATTTGTGAGGAATGAAACAATTTGTTGTTATATTGTTACTTTGTTGCAATAAAGTTAATTTCTGGGAAACCTGAATACTGATAGATAATATATAAGACCTTATCTTTTATCCACAAACTCATCAACAAGCTCATTGCTACCACTAATAAAAAATTTCCACAACTGTCTTGAGTAGTAATTTTCCATTTTTCCATTATGCCCTATAGTTAAGGCCACTAATGTCCCATATTTCACTAAACAAATCTGGTAAACTTAACATAAAGCAAACCTTACCCAAGCAGAAAAATTATCCAACTTGCAGTATAGACATTTTATATTTACTTGCCAAATACATATATTGAAATGCTCATACCTTCACAACCTTGCCATCTCGAGAATACTCGATATAGTCCTCAGTCTGGGCAAGAAGAAGAGTTTTTGGTGGGGCCTGCAGATGTTCCTCTCCACCATAACGCTTCAGCACACTCTCCTGAGCCTGGCTCTTGAACTGATCCTTCTTCTTGTCATATTCTTTCTGCAGCATCTCTAGTTTGGTGGGTTCTGCTAGCAAGTGGACATCTACACCTTTCTCATATGCTTCCCATGCAAACAACTGAGCCACTGAGTGTTTTTGTGTGTCACCAGAAAATCGAACAAAATTCTCCCCAGCATAGTCCACACTGCCAAAGTAAAATAAAATGATCTGTTTGTACATTCCACTTCTTGCATTGATGATTTTATACTCGACGCCAATTAAGAAGGGGATTGACAGATGTTAAGCACATGGCGGAAAAGCATAAATGAACAGGAGGGGATGAATGTGTCTTAGCGGTGGTCATAGCAACGAAAAGAAGGACCAGTTAGAGCTAAGGCTTTTCCATAGTAATGGCACACACAAAGACCCTGTTGCCGATCTGTAACACGCACATAACACGTGATTAGCATGTGGCTGATGAGGAACTCAGCAGTAACATAGACTGCTTTTGTTATATTCTGCTATCGCTGTATATAAACAAATAGTGCCAAAGCCCGAGCTTGCAATGCAATGCTTGCACCAGTTAAAAGATTGCCTGTGTGCTGAGAAGTTCATTTGCATTATTCTATAGATGATTATTTGCCTCGTGTTTACATGTGTCTGAGCCTGTGTATCTGTGCATGTGTTGCGAGCTTTTGCATTTGTGCTAATGCTTTTAATGTGTACTTAACAATGTCGAAAAATAGTGACAAAGATAGTGCAGCCAAATGAAAAATTGAGCGTACTTGTGAATTGAATAAAACTGTGTTTGGTAAAGGTATCGCAATTGAAGGACAAGCGCAGGAAATAATATACTCCATAAGAGAATTTGGATATCAGCAGCATTTTCCCATTAGAATAAGCATCAACATTTCACAGGTATGTTTCATTTGTTAACGCAAATATTTAGACTGATATATAATTTCATATTCTATCCTTTGAAAGTAAATTATATTTTGCTGTTGTCTTTACATACAAATATAAATAATATGTGCTCAACATTCCAGGCACAATCCAATCTTCTTTGTACACATAATCATACTACGCTCTCCAAGTGGTAATGATAAGCGGCGTCACTTCTCCCTCACTGCGAACTGTCAATCCCTTTCTTGGTTAGCGCCGACATTAGTTTACTGTGACATTGCTATATAGAAATGTACTGTTCAAGCAATTATACTGGAGGGGGAAAAAAAAACCTCTGATACATTCATGCAATTTTCTCTTCCAAGACAAATTCATATATTTCCATTAAACATAGTATTCATAAAAAAAAGTGATTCTTCTTCAATGAAAAACTGAAGCTATTAACAGTGGAGCAATATAAATCAACTAATATAACAAATTATTTAGATACTAGGCTTCATTTATCTTTTGTATATGGGTAAATTGTTAAAATTAATCACAAACTCCCATTTCATAAGGCTTTCCTTACATTTTCACAATGAATTGTAAATTGTGTTAAAAATAACACAGAGAACTGTGTTTTATGATTCAGTTTTAGAAGAACTAGAGACATTAAAAGTAACCAGACTTGTCATCTGTCACAATGTTTTAATGATTTTGCCATTTTTTTTGTGTAGTATGTTTTGATTCAACTGTGAACATCTTGAAATTAAAAATTATACATAATTCAAGCTATACACAACTGCCCACATAACCTACTCACCATCTATAATTGCTGCTTTAGGGAATCCAAAAATGTGTATTTCTAGTGAAATCTTAATATAAAAACATTGAGTGAATAAAACACTTTCTCTACTTTTTATAAGCAAGCAGTAGAAAAACTAGAAATCATTTTTCTAAAAGACACAAGGTAATAAAGTAAGGTTTAGTACTTACTCTTGTTCACTCATCCCAGAGTTTACATGTGGATTGTCTCTCATAGAACGAGTTTTTGGATCATAGTATGCAGAATTGGGGTCCAAGTTTCTCAGATATTTTGCAGTATCTTCTCGGATACGAAGGTTCCTGACAGTGATCCGCTGCTTGCTGTCCACTTTGGTGCCAGGCATGTCCACTTCATCCACATACTTATCTTCATCCTCATCCTTGTCTGCATCATCTTGCTACACAGTAAGACACACAAGTTGGAATGCTACTGGCATAATGCAAGGATCTATGTTTGCACAAGAACACTGAAAGGTGGAATCAAAACTAAAAAATTCAATGCCATATCCCGGACTGAGGAATAGTTGAATTTAATGCTGTACTGCCATGCTGCTATTGAGGCTCAGTGGAATACCCAAAAACCAACTGTGACATTTTTCACCCTTATGGTGCAGTCTGGTTATATTTGGTGATATTCCATCTGATTAGTACCGCCAACTGTTTGTAAAATATAACTATGCTAAAGCTATGGCCATAGTTGGTGTTATTGCATCTGTTATGTTGCCACAGAAGTCCTTGTTTTTTAATCATTAAAGGGGAGGCAGCCAATAGATTTTAAAACAAGATTCAGTTTAGATGCTGTATTAATCTGTGGATGCCATTCTATAGCTCGCATGTGCATGGTTTTGTCTGGAATTGTTTTAGAGCATTATATGCAGTTATACTGTTGTTTTTAACTTTGTGTTTGCAACACAGTAGTGCATTAAATATATTTAGCATTTGGAAGTGATTTTATCCTAAAGTGTTACTACAGAACAATATTTGCAAAGATGAGTAGGTTCATCATGTGTTGTGGTAAGCATGTTCAAGCATTATTATCGTTTGAAAGCATGTTACATTAACCCTGTGATATTTGAGGTTAGAAAGCATGCTTTTTATTACATATGTTGACAGTACTGCTTTTTGGTGAAATGCCTACTGCAATTTAGTGTAATGTCAGCCATATTGAATTCTTGGGAACTGTCAAGCTGTTTTCCCTATAAGAGCAGCCACATATGGAGCGGAAGATCCATGGTTGAAATTCCTCGCTTTGGGATTGAATTTTTCAGTCTGATTCTACTTTTCCAAGTTTGCCTACATACAGTTTGTGTGTGTAAGAACAATCAGTTATCATTGATTGGTCTTATATATGGTCACAAGAATACTATTTATCCAGCCCTCATTAATCTGGATTTCTATTTTATATAGGTTGGGTTTTGCTTACTTTTTAACCACGAAAATATGATCATTGTTTGATAAATACATATGAATGTGTGTGGTTATAATGTTGGCACTACAGGTAACACATAGATTACTGATGGCCATGTGTTTCAAGCTATACTACAACAAAGGGTGGTTTTCAATTCCTTTTTCTTTTTTTGCAGTGATCCATATTTCACTATCAAAGTTTGTCATTTATATTAAAGCTTGGATACACCATTGACTAACTCACATAAATCCAAATGTTTAAGTGTTGAAATAACTTCATTGTTTGAGAGGTAGAACTGGAACTTAAAAATTCAATGTCACAGCTGGGATTTGAACCACAGACCCTCTGCTTACTAGGCGGGTGCTCTAACCATTAAGCTACTGTGACAACCTGCCAGAATGACATTGAATTCTCAAACCAGTTCGTATTTCTCCCAGTAAGTCACCATTGGGGTAATTGTCTCTGATGTGAGACTGCCTTTGTGGTTTACCGGGAGAAATACGAACTGGTTTGAGAATTTAATGTCATTCTGGCAGGTTGTCACGGTAGCTTAATGGTTAGAGCACCCACCTAGTAAGCTGAGGGTCTGTGGTTCAAATCCCAGCTGTGGCATGAATTTTTAAGTTCCAGTTCTACCTCTCAAACATTGCCCACACATGGTTTGTGTGTTTAAAAACTCCCAACAGTACGTTTGCTGGCATAAACAAAAACTTCATTGTGTTTTCAAAATTGTATTCATTTAATATTCTGTTTCCAGATGTGAATTTACATTCATCTGGATTACTTTTGATGCCACCTAGTCCCATAAATTAGGATGGCGGCGGTGACAAGCTATGAAATATGTACTAAAATTAGATGTACCCAAGGATCTTTTAAAATTAGGTTTACCATTAGGTGCAATAGAACTTTCATTCAAGGTTAGGACTTTGTATTTTATATGGCATAGCTTTAAAAAAATAATCATTTTGCTTTATATACCTCTTCTCCTCCTCCTTCAACATTGGAATTCAACTTCTCTGCCCTAAGCTGTCTCTTTGCATCTTCTATCTTTTGATATTCTTCAATAATAGCTTTATGTTCTGATGGATCATAGCCAGCCCATCTATCTCGCTTGCCATCATAATCCATTGACAATTCTGGTTGTATAAACTCGTCTGCAGCTATATTGGTTCCTGTTGGACATACAAACATTGCAGCACATTGTTTAAAAATCTTTTCAAGTAGAAACTAATGTTCAAAGTGTTAAGAATACAAGTTACATTTTTAGCTCCTGCTCCCAGAAAACATACAGGATGGAAGTGAAATGATCCGCCTGACTTTACAATTCCGCATGTTGTGAATAACAATAAAGTCTAATACAAAAATGTTGAAAAGTGTATAGTTTTCTAGAAAAAAATACTTTTATCAAAAAAATGTATCATCACCTGGCTGAATTATTACTGACTGAAGGTTCTTAAATAATTGACAACTTTTTCCTTTGGCGTATTTCAATAGATTCAACAGTTTTTGTGTAAATTAAATTTAAAGAACCCACAATTTATTGCAACAAAAAGGCAACTAAAAAATTAACTAAAATTAGATAGGGAATAAAATAAAGAGTGTGAAAACAGAACTAGTTGGGGGTGGTGGACACACAAGCTGCAAAGAAATCCAACCTCTGTCAGCATTTCTATTTGTGCCTTAGAATGAACACACAGCGGAGATTATGGTAGAGCAGTGTACAAGCTACGGGGTTCACAGTTTTTTGTTTTAGCTATCAGAAAAGCACATTTCAAAATGTTATATCTCAGTCATGGTCTGTCGACTGGACTAGCCACTTCCGGTTCTGCATCGAGCTTCCAAAAAATTCCGAGGAGAACCAAACATTTCGAGTGCTGCACGTCTCTTTGTACCGGATGTCAATGGAGGCAGAGCGAGTATCAGTGATGCCAATATTCGTTATTATGGGAGTATTGCACTATGAAACAATTTAATAGAAAATTCTGAATAAAACGAGAATAAATCATACAATAAAAGGAATTACCAAATGACCGAACTGAGTCAATCCCAAATATGCATAAATTACAGACCTAGTTTCGTAATTTAATGGAGTGTAAGTTGGTGATGCGACACGCAGTGACGTAATTTAAAAGTGTTAATTTTATTTGAAATATGGTTAACGTTTTGTGATATTATTAACGGCAGCGAAGCGAAAATAAATCTGGAAGAATATTCTTGTATTTGTAAAACTCGCAAGATTTTAAATATGTGCTAGAGCGTATGGGCAGCAAGAGGAAATGAATATATTGTCAAAAGGTCGTTGGTAAGTATGATGCATGTATTAAATACATAAATGTTAAATACCCTGACATAACCTGAATTGTAATGTATCTGCATTACTTATTTTCAGTATAGAACTGTGTTGGTATGGAATTGACTAATATTGCTTTTTGCAAATCAGCTGTAGTTCGAATCTACTCTGCTTAGAATGATAACATTAATAATAAGTAACAGCAACTTGATAGTTCATGAACTATGAGTCAGCAAGAAAAAGTCCACTCGGAAACCTATTTAGGCATGTAGTTGTTAGAAGATTGGAATTGAAAGTTTTTGCTTTCCCATTTTAATATTAAATTCACTTTTGCATTCTTTAAATTTCAGAACGGTGCATATTACAAAATGAACTACTGCAGTGCTTGACATCTCCAGAAGTGCATCTTCAGAACTATGGCACAGATTTCCTTCATTTATCATTTGAAGTAAGTTATATTTAATACATTTCCACTTTGCTGCAATAACCCAATGGCAGACTCATTGCTACATCTTTAGTAAATTATCTTTTCTCTAATTTTATTACTGTGAGAGATTAGTGCATACAATCTGAATATTGTGGGTACAGCATTATGACATGGCTTAGGATCACATGCTAAGATAAAGTTCTTTGTAAAATAATATTGCCGTTTTATCAAGGAAATCATTTAAATTTCAAACTTCGGTAAAGAAAGATGTGATAAAATGTGTGGTATTCATACTTCATAAGTTGTAGCAATGTTTCAGTCTGCAGCACTATCTTAATATTGTTGTGATGTTACTGGTACATAGCTCATGGTATCATTTCTTTGAAGAACCAGTGATATGAGATTAAAGCGGGGGTCCCACGGTCCAAACTTTTTGTATCCAATGGAATTGTACACAAAAGAAACAGTGTCTGTCATACTGATGAATTTTGGTCCAACACAAATGACAGTTCACGTAGCAGGTGTGAAAAATAAACATGGCAGAAGCAAATATTAATTTAGCGATTACTATATTAAGTATAGGTTTGGGATATATTTCCACAAGTCTATGTAGGAAGAAAATATGTAATTACAAGTAAAAGATGGTGGGCACGGTCATGAGAACAGGACACAGGCCAGGGTATATTGGGTCTGCTACAGAACGAATTGAGGTTAGAGGAATTGGAAAATTATGGCAGTTTTCTACAAATTGGCGAAGCTTTATTTCTCAACCCTTTACATCCTGTAGAAGGCAATATTACACACCAGGACACAAATATGAGACAAACTATTACTGTGCGAAAGAGATAAGGTACAATTGTAATGGTTTTAATCTTAGTATACATGGACAGGAGATTTGAACTCATTTCATAATGTAAAATTTGAACATACTGTTAACTAGGTTTCTTATTATTTATGAAATTTAGCTATGTAATGGCCACCTTAGTAATATATGTTAATGGTCATGAAAAATTGTTATTGAATCTTGCAGAAAAAGTTTAAAACGTTTTATTAAAACACCCATCACATTAAAAGAACCATGAGCCATACGTATAAAACAGCTGACTACATGTTGCTTGTGCAGTCTGCCATATTGCTTTGTTCCTGACGCTGATTTGACTATTTTCAAGTTGTTTGATGAAAAAATTAGATGCAACTATATCACATTGTATACAAACAGATTGGATACAAAAAATAGGATAGAAATTGTATGCAACAAAATTGTATCCAACTTTCGATGTCCTACAATGGTCTGTAGTTGTATACAATGCTTTGGACCAAAATGTTAGAACGTGGACATCAGCATAAGTAAAAATATTGAAATAAAGAAACAACTTTATGGTAAATAAGTGATACTACAATGTTGCATTTACAAAATTAGAGAAGTTTTGATCTCTGTTGCTGAGCAATGAACACACAATAGTGGAACAAGAGGATAACGTCAGTCACCCAACGGCTGATGATGGGATCGAATGGTCCTGAAAACGTTTCTGCTTTAAAAAAGCAGTTAGTAGTGAAGGTGAGTGTAAATAAGTGACTCAAAATAACCTCAAACTGAAGAATACTTCACTGTCAATAGTGCTTCTATTTTTAATATTCATTACACAATAGTTGCTGAAAATGAAGAGAGAATGTGTTATAAGTGTCAGGATATTTTATAGTTAGTGATGGACCAGCTAAATTATAGTATCCTGAAAAAACCAAATGTTGTCATTCGGTTTAGCCATTCATATAAACATGTTGAAATATAATTGGACCAATGAAAACAGTTTTCTTTTCAATATTCATAGAGCTGTTGTTACAATAATTGTATTTGGTTCTGTGTTGCATTAAAATTATATTTGCAGTACAGGTGTAAACAGAGTTTTCACGTGGCCCAGAAACAGAATTTTAGCCACAAAACTGTAATTAATGATCTTAGATATACTCTTACTCAGTCATTAATTGCTCAATTTATTCAGAATGCTTGTCATTGTGTTAGGTTATGTAAATATACTTTTTGACATTGCACTAGGTGAAATATAATAGCTGTTTGACAGTTTGTTGTTGGTCGAGATCATTTAATAGTTTGGGGTATAATTACAACAATGCTATTCTTATGTTAGAGATATATACAAGAAAAAATTAGTTTTCTATGGATGCATTTTAACTAATATAGTTCTCAGCATCCCATACTATGTTGAGAATGACATTGCTTAATTTTGCTCAGAGGCCTCCTTAATTAGGCATGAGCTCTTTTTTGTGCTCCATATCTCCAACACAGGATACTTCCCTTCTGAAGGAAGTTGTGCTAGAAAATTTTATGCCTGAAAATCCTCGCCCTCAGCCACATTCAAACACCCAGGGCACATACACAAAATAAACAATCAGTGTGCAGCCAAGTCACACCAACAATATAGAAACAAATCTGTGTTGTCTTAAGCAGGCTTAGAAACTAGAATTTAATATGTTTTGAACTGATCAGGTTTGTGAAAAGAATAAGGTTTACTCCGACATTCCAACTCCCGCAAGGAAAAAGGATAGCAAAGGATATAAAATGTGTCAGTAGTACTATAGAATACACACTAAGAGTAGGACATTGTACCAAACTAAATTTTGATTAAGATGGGACTTGATATCGTTATGAAATACTGATGAATTATTTGCACTGTTTCCTGTTGTTTGTTTCAGGAGAGCATAATTGGATTTGGCAGCACCTACCTTGGATAGTGTTATATGTATTGTGTATATTTTGCATACTGCTTGGTTGCTGACACTGTCTCATGTACTAATTTTAAACGTTTAAATAAACTATGAATGCCATATGAGAATCTCAATGTTGTTTGTTTCAGGAGAGCATAATTGGATTTGGCAGCACCTACCTTGGATAGTGTTATATGTATTGTGTATATTTTGCATACTGCTTGGTTGCTGACACTGTCTCATGTACTAATTTTAAACGTTTAAATAAACTATGAATGCCATATGAGAATCTCAAATTTCAGGTCTTTCTCTTAACACATTCTTCGGTAAACTTGTGCAGAAAATAATGTATATATTAAAGTGTAATTGCTTTTCAAAATCTCATTAAACATAGGCATTAACATGACTTCTTTGTTTTCTTTTTGAAATAGTGCTGGTTTTTTTGTACATAGTTGTTGGTGTATTTTCATTTAGAATCTATTTAGTTTATTTCTTGGTCACTAAGGTTATCTTTCAGAAGTCTGTTTTAACATTATTACTAATTTACTGTGTACAAAAAAAATTGCATTACACATAACTTTGTGATATCCTTTCCTGTTTTCCTCCGCCATTAACTCAATGTGTAGTTATAATTGCTGTAAGCTTTGAAATTCTTGACAGAAAGAAAATATATTGCATAAGCTCAACAATTTGTGTGCTCTGACACATTCCATCGGCTTACTAAAGTTATGATTAATTGGACACAACTATTCATACATAGAAAAAAATGTCAAGTTTAGAAGTGGCTTCTTCTTGCCGATCTTATATTCAGGAATTAATTGAACTTCTTTCGAAGTCACATCTCACGCACTCATGAATTGTTTACACCACATATCACATATTAGCGTAATACGCGTTACATCAGCTACGTGGATAAGAATCGTTTACCGCATATGGCTTCCACGTAGCTCATGTAACGCGTATTAGGCTAAAATGTTAATATTCGAAAAGTGCCGTAAACTATTCACGAGTGCGGGAATTGTGACTACGAAAGAAAATCGGCAAGCGATGCTGGCAAGGAGGAGGGGAGGAGGTGATGTAGCGCAGCTCAGTCGATATAGAGGCTTACAGCATTACCGACGGAATCGTTAGTTCGCAAAAGAACCGGTCGAAACATCTGACATCAGCGCCATTTGTGACCTCAGCCCACAACACAGAGTTGATCATCTGGTATAATCTGTGATCTCAGTTCTAACCATGGCTCCGACTAGCAATGTAGCTAACACATTAGCTCATGTAGGCAGTGTACAGGCTTCAGAAATTATTTCAGTTAATGTGGAGGACGTTTTACTATATGACAGTGACTTTGATATTGACAGCGAGTTTTCAGCTTTCAACCTCTTCAGCAATATGGACGTGAAATCACGTCCATTTAAAATTATGGATGAGCGATATAGGCGTGTATACACGTCCTGTGCGCTTGTGCATTTAACCCTTATTTATCCCTTATCTAACTCAACTTATTTTAATTTTCCCTTTATGAAACATTTAAGTAAAGTCTATATACTTTACTGGCTTACCTTTATATGTCCCTTCTGCAGTGATATGCCTCAAAACAGGGATAAACACACAAGGGCACATCTCCACATTCGCGAATTCCCTTCTTGTGGCACACGAAACACTTTCGAGATGGGCAGGACTTCTTTGCTGTTGGTAGTATCCTTTTAGGATAATGTTTTCCTTGAAGTCTGAGGGGTGCAGGGGTTCTGGATTTTCTACCCCCAACGTCGTATTGTTCAATTAGGCTGCGAGCTATTGATAGTCGGAAGTCCAGGTAGGTCATTGTCTTGTGTGGATTTAGAGCTCTCCAAATTACCAAACAATTGTATATGGTTATATTCCGTTGGTGCAAAAATACCTTTTTATACCACTTCTCCCTTCAGCTACAAGCAGGAAAGTATGTGTGTGTATTTCAACAAAGAAAGAAACGGAGTCTACTAAGTTACGAAACACGCATAAGCAAAAGTTGCAAACATGATCTATTCTGATGACTCAGAGACCACACATACACTAGTGCTTTATGTCACATGCCTTGTTTCGCTGATGCATAAGCCACACATACAATGGGTCAACTACGGTTTCTTTCAGAGAACTTATATTAGATGCGTTCGACAGAGCAAAGTTAACTTTTCACCACAGTGAAACAAAATAGTGCCATTTCAACATTTTGTAAATGCAACTCAACTTTGCTGATGACGTACATGTATACTGCATATAACAAGCTTTATACCAGTTTTTGTTTCATCAAAATAACTTAATATTTACACAAAATACAGCTGTGTATATACGAAGCACTTTTAGCGCATTTAACTATTTAAATGCCCTGCACTGGATATTGCGTAGCAGTTCTCGGCTCGCGGACGTTTTAAATGGCCATTGCTCAAGAGGTTAAGGGGGGTGTTGACAATATAGGTAGCAGTGAGGAAGAAAATGACTCTTCCTTCAGGTTAAACAAGGAAATAATGAAGCTATTAACAGTGAAGCAACAAGAATCTAAAGTAAAGAACAAATTAGAAACTAAAAGCTTCACTTATCTTAGTAATATTGCAAGTTCTTTGGTGCTGTGCTATATTATTGCAATATTACTAAGATAAGTGAAGCTTTTAGTTTCTAATTTGTTCTTACTTCAGATTCTTCCTTCAGGTGTTCGTGAAGAAGTAACATTGTGGAGTAGTCAAAATGACTCCAAAAGAACTAGACATATTATTTATTTATGCCAACAAACTTACTGTTGGTGTTTTTTAAACACACAAGCCGTGTGTGGGCAAAGTTTGAAAGGTAGAACTGGAACTTAAAAATTCAATGCCACAACTGGGATTTGAACCACAGACCTTCCACTTACCGGGCGGATGCTCTACCACTGAGCTATTGTGACAAACTGCCAGAATGGCATTAAATTCTCAAACCAGTTTGTATTTCTCCTGGTAAACCACAAAGGCAGTCTCACATCAGAGACAAATTACCCCAATGGTAACTTACTATTGTAAGTACTTTATATCCCAGGATTAAATAACCTTCAGATGGTAATTATTATTTATTTATGCCAACAAACTTACTGTTGGTGTTTGAAAGGTAGAACTGGAACTTAAAAATTCAATGCCACAACTGGGATTTGAACCACAGACCTTCCGCTTACCGGGCGGATGCTCTACCACTGAGCTATTGTGACAAACTGCCAGAATGGCATTAAATTCTCAAACCAGTTCATATTTCTCCTGGTAGTTCCAGTTCTACCTTTCAAACTTTGCCCACACACGGCTTGTGTGTTTAAAAAACACCAACAGTAAGTTTGTTGGCATAAATAAATAATAATTACCATCTGAAGGTTATTTAATCCTGGGATATAAAGTACTTACAATAGTAAGTTACCATTGGGGTAATTTGTCTCTGATGTGAGACTGCCTTTGTGGTTTACCAGGAGAAATACGAACTGGTTTGAGAATTTAATGCCATTCTGGCAGTTTGTCACAATAGCTCAGTGGTAGAGCATCCGCCCGGTAAGCAGAAGGTCTGTGGTTCAAATCCCAGTTGTGGCATTGAATTTTTAAGTTCCAGTTCTACCTTTCAAACTAGACATATCTTCACGACCACAGCCTCTGGTGTACAACCCCAGGCTCAGCTGACTTCTGACAGCCAACCAATTGACATTTTCACATAATTTTTTACTGCAGACTTAGTGTCTCTCATTGTTACAGAAATAAATGCATATGTGAGTAAGGTGAAGGAAGACCTGACTTCTGAAGGCAATTTAGGACCTAAGAGTAGTATACAGAAGTGGACAGAAGTAATACTGAATGAGATTTACGGTCTAATTACGCTCATGGGTGTTATTCGTAAACCAACTTTAGACATGTACTGGTCTGCAGATGACATGCTAGTTATTCCATTTTTTTGGGAAATGCATGTCAAATAACAGGTTTACTTTCATTTTGCGGTTCCTTCATTTCACCAGCACAGGAAAAGTAAATGATAAACTACACAAAATTAGGTCGGTTTTGGAATATATTCAAAATTCAAAAATTACGTGCCTGGTGATAAGGTCACTGTTGACGAAAGCTTGATGCTTTGGAAGGGCCACTTAGTTTGGAAGCAATACATCAAAACAAAGAGGGCCAGATTTCGCATAAAGAGTTTTGATCTTTGTAAAAGTAAAATGGGATATCTTTACAATAGCTGCATTTACACTGGACAAGGAACCGATAATACTGGAGACACAGATTTGGGGTTATCTGGCTCCATAGTAATTCACCTGATGGAACCTATGCTTGACCAGGGAGGACTGTATATTTAGATAATTGGTACAGCTCCCCTAAATTATACATGGCCTTATACAAAAGGAAAACAAATGCAATTGGAACAGTACGTTCAAATCTTATTGGTTTGCCAAAGAATGTTAATACAAAGACTCTAAGTTGAGGAGAAATGCAGGTGCATCAGCTCCCACCTTGACCTACATTATTTGGCAAGATAGGAGGGTGGTTACAGCATTGTCCAAATACAGCCCTAAGATTTTGATGATTGACACTGGAAAAATAGATGCCCACACCAAAATGTCAATTTCCAAGCCTGATGTTATCTAGGAATACAATATGCATATGGGTGGTGTGGATCTAGTAGATCAGGTATTGCAATCATATCCCTCTTTACAAAAAACAATTAAATGGTATAAAAATATATTTTTGCACCAGCTGGATATCACCATATACAATTGTTTAGTAATTTGGAGATCTCTAAACCCACGCAAGACGATGACACAGAATAGAGAGTATACAGAAAGGAAACTCGGCAGAAATCAGTGCGCCAAAATTTAGTACGCATGCGCAAAGTAAACCGAGTAAACTGGGTAAACAGCTATGTTGTTGAAGCCAAAGCGAATGGATATGTTGTGTTTATTTTACCTCGAGCATATTAGCTGCTGGCCATATCTATTACTGAAGAATTGTTTTATAGGCCTACTGCAAAAGGTATAAATATGTGTTAATGTATTTTAAGCTTCGCTGTGGTTTTAACCCTTTCATGCCTGAATTATTTTGCTACATATGCCGTTCTTCCTCTAATTCGAAACCGGTTTAGATTAGACGGTTTGGGAGACCTTCAGCCTGCTGGCTCGGATAGCCATGATCGTTAAGGCAACATGTAGTGCACTGGCCATGCACTCAAAGCCTGAGGTCATGAGTTCGAGTCTCGGGAACCGCAGTCAAATGTGCCTGTGGTAAAGGACGGGGAGGGCCCACGTAAAATAATCGGTGTGATGGCACGCATGGATGATGACGGGGTATCATTTGACTGCGGTTGCATGGATTTTGCTTCTTTTCTTATAAAAAAAAAAAAAAAAACACTACAATATAAATTGTAAAAAAAAAAAAAATTTTTTACAATCCAAAACGTCTCAAATATGTATTTTTAATTGGTGACAGACAGTATAACAAGAATATAGCAGAAAAAAAAAGTTAAAACTAGTACAAATAGGAAAAAAAGCTAATGTATCTTATAAGACACACCAGGCATGAAAGGGCTAATGAGCAGCAGTAAGAGAAAAGGCGGCTGATGGTTTACAAAGTCTGTGTACATTCACATGACCTTCTCTGCCAACATTATTGCAGCATTAAAGAAAAATAGTGTTCAGGTGTGTCATTGTACTTTTGTCTTGCTTGTTTAATCTGTATTTATGAAGCAACTACAGCAGCAAATCATATTATTCATATATGTGTCACCTTTATTAATTTGCAATTTTTTTCACTTTTATTTCATATTACTAGGGCTTCCTTTGTTAATACATATAAGTAGAAAACAAAATTTTGTTGGTTTCATTCTGCTTTCGTGCGTTATTCTTTTTCTCAAATTTTAATTGCCCTGAAATTTTGTGTAAGAACAGGGCGCAAAAAGAAGTGCAGCAGAACAGAGCGCCTTTTGTAAACGTATGAATGTCTTCAGTTCCCAATATGAATTATTGTGTATCATTCCGACTCATTTTAGTGAGTAAACTTCTTCATGGGAGGGAAAATAGATTGTATTAGTCTGAGTTAACCATATGTTCGGTTTCATTAGCATTTCTTTTTGTAAAAGTTTTCATTTAGCCGGCTAGATTAAGAGTTCCTTTTGTAAAACTGCTTGTTTTGAACCCTGGTAGGAAGTAGCAATCGCTTCGTTAACTTGGTCTCAATATGGCGAAGCACGCAACGCAATGGGTACACGCAGATCAAAGGAGCCGACTCAAGCTTTCCTTTCTGTATACTGTCTGTTCTGTGACGATGACCTACCTGGACTTCTGCATATCAATAGTTCGTAGCCTAATTGAGCACTATAACATTCAGAGGCCTCTTCATACAGGGGGTAAGAAATATACAACCCCATGCACTCCTCAGACTTGAAGGAAAACACTTTCCTAAAAGGATACCACTGACAGCAAAAAAGTTGTGTCCATTTCGAAGGTGTCTGGTGTGCCGCAAAAAAGGAGTTTGTAAAGAGACTAATATGATATGCCGTGAATGTGGAGATGTGCCCTTATGTGCCTATTCATGTTTTGAGATGTACCATTCAAAAAGGAACCTTTAAAGGTAAGACTTTATTTATTCTAGAATTTATTTAAACTTATTATAAAAGACAAAAATTAAAATAATTAGGGTTAGCACTAGAAAGACTGACATTGCCTTGCTACCTAAAAGGACCAACATCGGTCATTTTGACCGGTACCTTTTTCGATCAGTTTTCAGTGTTTCATTTATAATATAATTTAAATCAGGTTATTTTATGCATGAAATAGTACTTTTATTTACATTTTAAAGGAGTTTACATACTATTTACTCATTAAACAGCGTGAATCCATTACAATTTGAAGTACACTGCTTACAAAACATGGGATCATATAAATGATATACTCAGTTATATCACTTTAACATTCTGAAGTAGTTTATAACACTGGTAACAATACAGTAGAATGCGATACACACAATGACCACACAAAAAGCTCATTTTTGTATTTAGTCAAATCCACCATCTTGTACAAATGGAATCCAGATTGGTTTGGCCGCTGCAAAGCCATCTGTCTTCAGTCTTTCGTCGCGTGTATGTTTATCGTCAAATCTCAGGACCCTCATGATCTCAATAAATTTGTTCCTTCCCATAACACGAGAGAAAAATGGTGGCACCCACACCTTTGACCACAGAAATGTCAAGGGGAAGTTCCTCCCTCCATATTGTCCACAGGCATACAATATGGCTATAGCTGCTTCAAGTTGTTCTAGCTCAAGAGTCCAAGACTTGTCCTGAAGGTCTTAATGGGCCCTTATCTCGGTGCACTTTTTTATATTCTGGAGAACGTTAGCATCCATCAATACTCGCCATGCGCTGGCATAGTTTCCACTCACTGTCAGTTTCTTTGCCTAATCTTTAGGACCTGGCCTTTCTGTCATACATTGTGACGCCCACATCTGCCAAGTATATTTGCTGGTTCAATTCTTGTCCACATTGTACCATCAACAGCAGACTCGTTACTTCCCACAGTTGGAAAGTTTATTTCTTGTGGAGCTCGACGTCCTCGATTGAACCTACCTCTCTTGCATGGGACAGGGTCATGCTGCAACAGCTTGTTCCTGTACAGGTTCTTCAAACATTGTATTATCACCAACATATGATTCTGACGATTCGCTTTTATCTGATTGATGAGGAATATATTCAACATCATCATCATTATTGAATAATTCATCATCATTAAATATGTTCTCTCCTTCTAACTCGTCTGGTAAACTATGGAAATAATTCAATATTTCATCTTCTCAAAGATACTTACGGTGGTAATTATGATGTGACATGGCAATGATACAGTATAGCCTCAAAATTATTGTACCATTCACTATATTCACAACTTCTAAAATATGTCTGCTCTGGAGCTAAACTTTTTGAAACTAAGCTTCCACAATGATTGCAAACCTTGGATTATTTTCAGGCCACATTGTTATCATTGTTAGTTACGACACGTCTACTCTAGTGCTAAACGTCATTAAACTGGGTTACAACTATGACCGAAAGCCTTGGATAACTTTCGAATACATTGTTACCACTATTTAATTACAACACGTGCAAAGTAATCGCACCGGTCAAAATGACAGGCTACAGTCCTTTAAGGTAAAAAGCATGTATAATTTTTTAAAAAGCTGCTATAAAAACTTAAACATTTTAGGGGATCCCCCTTGCTCTATTTTGTTAAAAGTCATGAAATATTAAAGCAATAATCACACTACCTCAATGTATATACTTTTTTTTAAAGAACGTTGACTGGTCAAAATGACCGGTACGGTCCTTCTAGTGTTAAATAAGCATTAAGTACATGCATGCACAGGACGTCTTATGATGTCCATATTGGTTAGCCTGCATTTTAAAATTGACATATGACGTCCATATCCGAGAAGAGGTTAAAAGAAATCCCTCACCCTCCACTGAGTTTGAATCCATGACTTAGGGAACCAGAGGCTATCATGTTACCCCAAGACCGAGGACAACCAGAACATGAAGTCAAGTAGAAGTATTACGCCAGCTTACCAGTATACTTTGCTCCAACCTTGCGTGGTCTCTCCATACAGTCCTTTTTCTTGTGCGTCATTGCTCCACAGTTTTCACAAGCTCCTTTCCTGTACTTGATTGCAGTTTTACTCTAGAACACAGTACAAAATAGTGTTTGTACATGAAAAAGCAGAACACCATCTGACAAATGGCTAATTTAAGAAAGCATTACAATGACAACAAACTGGCTCTAAGGATCCAGTGGAAGAATTTACCTTGTAAATATTTATGTAGTATTTTCTTTTAATTTTAACAGTGTTACTGTCTGCGATTCACATACTTTATACTTTCAACTATTTAATTAAAATGTTCATATTAGTAAGCTTGACGAAACCAATATCTTGTAGAGTGATTTGTGTTAAAAGCCAAAAATATGTGAAACTTCTACCTCATGTGTTTAGTTTTGGACAAATGCAGCCAACAAAAAAGTTCTTTTTTCACTCAATTTTTATTTTCACTGCCTACGAAAAGAACTACATAAGAATTATTTATCTATGCCAACAAACTTACTGTTGGTGTTTTTAAACACACAAGCCGTGTGTGGGCAAAGTTTAAGAGGTAGAACTGGCAGTTTGTCACAATAGCTCAGTGATAGAGCAGCCATTCGGTAAGCGGAAGGTCTATGGTTCAAATCCCAGTTGTAGCACTGAATTTTTAAGTTCCAGTTCTACCTCTCAAACTACATAAGAACTTTAATTATCCAGCCTTCACTAACCTCAATATCAAGTTTATCTGGATATTTTTTTTGCTTACTTTCGCTTTTGCTTTTCAATTGTGGCACAGGTTTGAATTAAAAGAAACTTACACGCTTTTTCAGAATATAAATGTACAATATTGTGGTTAAGTGCTAAAAAGTGCTTCTTTTCTAATTCTTGTTAATGCTCGTATAGATCAGTAGTTTATATTCTTTTATAGTTTTTAGCTGGATTTTCTTAAATTTGTATTACCCTCTATCCCAATTAGTCTGGATAAACAAGGTCCTTGTATGTAGCTTATTCTAAAACTTCGGTGTGTGTAATCCAACAGATGCATTTTTATATTATATGCAATATAATACAAAATCTCATTGACTTATACTTACAGTATCAACTCCTCTTTTGTACCATTCATCTAGCCTTGAGAATTGCCTCTGTTTCTCAGGCTGAGGACGTTGGTGCTTTAGAGTCGGACCCTTTGAACCAAAGTACCATGGTGCCGATGATATATACTGAGGAATGTGCGGATTGATGTCTTTGCCTTCTTCATCTACAGCCGCAGGTGCTGTTCCTGCCTATTTCAATATAAACATTCAAACAATCAATCATGCATTTAGGCTATTGTTATTAAAGACAGAAAAACTAAACATGCAACTACTGTAATTCATTTAGTTTGTTTTAAAACGATTATGTATTGCAATTTCTGAAATATCTACTTTTCTCTTTTGATTTTGTTCCTTTTCATTACTACATTTAATATACTTCATACATTGCATTTTGTTTAGTGTTATTCTGTTTTCAATGGCACCAGGAAGTATGGGGAAGTTTAGTTGCAACAGATTATGGAATGATGAAGGATGATGTTTGTTGTGAGTTTATATGCAGCATGTACACAAAATGTGTGTCTACACCTATTTTGATTTATTCTGGAATAAAACCCAACTGAGAGAGAGGAATTTAAGACATTAAAATAAAAGCCTACTTCTGAAAGCTCTTTTGAAATAAAAACATTTATATTTTATTTTTAAATTATTCAAAGGTTGTTACCTTTCTTGCTTCTTCCAATTCCTTGGCTTTCCTCCAATCTTCCCTTGATTTCTTTTTTGGTTCATCATTTTCAAGCTCACTTTTGTTCCTCAAAATTTCTGAGACAGGTACGTTTTGTGTTGCAGCCATGTTTCCGTCAATTATTACTTCTGCAAATAAATGAATTATTTAATTCATTACACAAATTTTCATTAACATTTTTAGGTGATACAAAATAGTTACCAGCAATTTATTTTTATATGTATCAATATTTGGTTTTCTTTATTAATTTGTAAGATTAAAAGGTAATTAAGCAGAATTTATGCCATTTGAAAAAATAAATAAAATTTGGTAGATTGTTTTATGCTAATTAGTTTTTACCCATTTTGCTTATTGGAAAACTCTTGCTATTTTGTAGTTAGATGCTAATGTGTTAGATGCACATAAAAACTCTTGGTTTATTTCTAACTTAACAGAAGATTAGAAGGCAAGATTTAACCCAAAGTAACTCTAGTTTTAGCGTGCATGTATATGAACTGATGTTACTGGAATAACAATGAAAATATGTTAGATCACTGCAGCAAGCATTAGTTACTGAAATTCCTCCATCATGTGTGATTACTGAAACCGTTCATATCATGGCTTATTAATATATCAGGATAGCATAAGCACATTCATGATTGGGTTCCTAGACATTTGAATTTACTTTCACTAGGATTGCTTGATCTTACTATTAATTCATGTATACTACCATTGCCATAAGTTGCATATTTGTCAAATTGAGTTAATTACAAATTGTAGCTAAATTATGAAACTTAGAAAGAAATCATGAGTGAATTTGTGTTAGTTTAGAATTAGTAATCATGTTAAGATAAAATACTTTTGATATATGATGTGATGTACAACAAAATCAACATTAATGCCGGGATTATGATGAAATTTACTAAACATGACTTAATGCAATGGGACGTAATGTTAAAAGTCTAATACATTGATTAAACAGAGCTATTTAGAGATGGATTGTAACTTAACGTGATGTAACTTACATAGTACCATATTTTCCTTCACATTATATTTGAATGATACATGACTAATTTGAACCAACTGACAAGTGCAAGAATAAATGCTTCTCTATGTAGCTATTTGCTCAAAACTGTTTCTCACTCCACATTTTTTGTACTTTCTTTTCATTTTTTGGAAAACATAAGCTTTGATTAGAAAATGAACTACTTGGAATATCTGCCAGTTAAAATAATAACTAATCAGAATCATTCCCATTACGTTAAGTGCATCCTAAAGATCTAGTTTAGCGACATTCCTTACTTTACTTTACATCCCATCATGTTCAGTAAAGTTCATTGAAATCCCAGTATAAGTGACAAATTTTCTTTGGTAGCTTGTTCTGAGATGAATGATAGCTAGAACATGCAAATTATGATGAAATCAAGCTATGTTTATTTTAGCTTTATTAACATAATTGAAAATTCTGACAGCATATATGTATAATGGATCCAATATTAAGTGACATTTAGATGTAAAAGTGACTATTTTTAATATAAGACAGCGGGAGAAAATGTGTGATAACACTGAAACAGAAGTACCTAGGTATAGGTGACCAACATAGAAAAGAATATTGTTTTACGCATGCATGCCAGAAGCAGGGAGAATGTTTCCCCGACAATGTAACTTCCTCCAGTAAGCACATGTTAAACAATGAGAATGTTTCCCCTACTCCCTACCCTTTTACTCTGAGTTAAATTTTGGTTACAATTTTAATAAAAAGTATAAATTTGAGCAGCTGTATACTGGTGTCTAATGCTGTATGTTCAACTATAAACAAACATGTATACAGACCAGATAATAATATAGATTCAGAAATAGACGGGAATTATTATAAATACGAGTGAAGATCACCAGTCGGAGTGCAGGATAACAGTGATAGTGACAATGGGTGATTGGCCCACAGCAAGCAGGAAGGGACGGTGATTAAGGGAGAGGTAAAAGTGGGAGAAGCAGCCTGTCACACACTTCCCCTCTTAACATTCTTTTCTAGGTTGGAGACCTATGCCTTAAGTGTGATGTGTGAAGTTGATATAGCCTCTTCTAGATCCTGTAAACCACCTGCTTTGCCTTTATGGGATGTTCTTTCTTACAACAGGATGATCATGAAATAACAAACATAGCCATTTTCCCACTACTACTGTGCAATATGACTGCCAACCTAAATGAGAATCAAAATTCACTGGATTCCCAACTTATCTGGCCTATCAATCCTAAGATCATGGGTTCAAAACTGGTCCTGACCAATTGTTTTTAAGTGCGCTTAAAAGCAACAGTCCCATGTCAGCGCACTTACTGGAATGTAAAAGAACTTCTGTTGGATGAAATTTAAAAGCAGAAGTGCTGATAAGATCCTTGCAATTGACATCATCATTAAACAAACATTTTAAAATATACAGGATGTTAGGGGTATCAGTGTGCAGATTTGACATAATGACAGATTCAAATAAAAATGCGGCAGATGGAAAAGAATATGTAAGCCGGATTGAAAAATGTAAACTTCAGAATGGAAAATATGGAAACAAAAATGGAAACCTAATTGAAAAATGTAAATTCCGGAATGGAAAAGATGCAAATAGGAATGTCTGATATGAAGATGAGCTATCAGAGAAGATAACTGGCTGGGACAAAGGAAGAACTTGGCGGAAAGATGAGGGACCTTGGCCAATGTATTAACGCTCTGGAAGATAAGAGTCGACAGCAGTATCAAATAACTGAACTCCATGGTGGAACAAATGCTCGATGAAAAACTCAAATTAGGCAGATATCTATGTGGGAAGCCTATGTTCAATGGTGGACATCTTGCGGCTGAAATGATGATGCTGGTGAAATATTTATATGTATCTCTATATCTCAAAAATGGCTCTAACAATCATGATGAAAATTTATATTTAATTAGCATTTTACTTTTCAAGTTTATCTAAATAAGTATCTTTTCCCAAAAAAGAAAAGAAAAAAAGGCTGAACGAGCTCAGTCACCCAGGTACTGAGTATTATATGGGATAAAATGACATGTGTTTACATGACATTAGTGCACACACACTGTTTCTAAAGAAAAAAAACTTTGGTTTTGTGGATTGAGGAAGGCTCTGAAGCTGTTGTGGTGCAAGAACATCAAAGTCCCTATTTGGAGATTACAGCATGGCATCATCTTTTACATGTAAGCATAATTCCACAGTCAAATTTAGCCTATGTTAGGTTAGGTTGGTGTGTCTATATAATTGGAATAGAATACAATTTACTAGATAATGACAGGGTCCTATGTCATCGAAATTTGGGCTATTTGTCATGTCTAGGCTATTCATTGTAAATACATAATAACTCATTTTAGCACATATAATAGTCATTTATAAATATTTATTTGCTAAATATCTGCTGTATAAGAGAAATAAAGCTGTTGCAGCACACATACAGTATTTGCTTATAAATAAAAAATGAAGCCTGACTGTCAAATAAAACTATCAAAATTGTAATTAGGAATAAAAAATCTATTGTGTGCACTATATTGTATTCATTTTCTAGAGTGTCCCATTTTCTACATAATTATCGTCCTTTGCATAATACATCTACAACAATTTTCATTTCTTCTTGTCCTGAGCTTATTTGCTTTCAAGGTTTCTGTAAGCTAATGCAATTTAGTTAAACCACCGTTTATTCAACGATTCTTTTTTAAACAAATGACAATTTTTCAGGAACCTTCTATATGCTAAAACTTCAAAACCTTTTACATGTACTTAAGATACTATGATGATCATAGAGATCTATAATCTAGGCATTATATAAATGGGACAAGATTGCATATCCAATGGAGAAAATGAAGTGTAATAAAAATGAGTAAGTATTAATGAGAGTATATTAGGAATTACACAGAAAGGGGATGTTACTACTTCAGAATTCTAGATTTTCTTTTATAGCAGAATCATGGTGTAAAGACAGTAAATCATGCCATGTTGACGATAGTGTGCATGCTGGGGGGAAGTCAAATTTGTAGTCTGGCGAGAGTTTTCAGGTTTAACTTTACAGAACCCAAAGTGCTTTTTTATGCTTTGCAATTCAGCCGATGCTTCACTCCTCTTGTTATAAAAAGCATCCCTCAGCTATGCTTTGTGGCTCAAAGAGTCTTGATCTCTCGGCTACGTTTTGTGCTATTGGACCCTATGACTGGTTATTCGTTCAAGTATTGGCAGTGTTTGTTAATCTCATGTTGGCACTTCTGCTGGTGGAGTGGCATAACCAAGTTGATAGCAAGGTGCATAAACATAGATACTGGATGAAGCAAGCACTTAATTTTCTACGACACAGGAAAGCTTGTTAGATAAATATTATCAAAAATGTAAAAGAATTTAGCTTAACTACTACAAGAAATACTCCACAGAATAGAATACACAGAGTACATAGAACACATATCTTTGTAATAATTTCAGTAGTTGTACAGAAAATTGCTCATGAACTTGAGAAAGCTTAGTGTAGAGATATTAAGACATTTACTCACCCCTTAAATATCACTGCTGAACTCTTTACCTTGCTACAGGTATCAGTACTTTAATTAAATTATTGTAATACCTACATACACTGCTGCTAAAAGGTTTACAGATGCCCAGTGGAAGTGATGCAATTTAGAATTTAACTTGAATAACAACCTATGTTCAGAGATCTTAAGCAAGCATATCTAATCACAAGTTCATAAACATGTGTCAGTGTTGTAAACAGACATCGACACTCCACAATATTGTTACATGCCACTCAAGCTGAGTCATTTGTGCGCAGGTGCAGAGTGAGAATAATTTTGCCGACACATTAAGTTATATGTTCTCAGTTGTGAATTACTTTGTCCATCTAAGAGCAGCCTGTAACAGTACAGCGATTCCTGTGTCTGTAATTATTACATGATTTATGGAATCAGTCCAACTTTTTTGGTGTTTTCAAAATTTAAGCAATTTCATATTTCACAAAATTAAGCAAAAGAAATATATTTAATTCCAGGATATGGGTTATAAGCAGACATTAAGTATCGAAAATTGATGAGCAGCGAATACCCTTTGAAATGAATGTCATTCAATTCGACAAATATCAAAAAAGATTAAGATTCCCAGGACAACAGTTGATGCCATACAGAGATTAAGGGAGACTGGGTCAAACGGGGCAGAAAAAGAAGTGAGAGACCTGTAGTTACAAATAAAAATGAGGAAAATACTATAGTGTTAACCAGCATGTGAAATAGAAAGTTGGTAGCAGATGAAATTTGAGCTGAATTTAATTTAAGTCACGATAAGGAAATACCAGCTAGAGAAGACTTAAAGCAGCCAATCTGTTAGGGAGAGGGAACCTCTTCTCAGAAAGGTCAACAAACAAAGACTTCAGTGGCTTTGGAACACAAAAATTAGACTACTGGCAATTGGAAAACAATGCTTTAGGATGATGAACCCAAATTTGAGTTTTCTGAAAACAGATGACGGACCTATGTAAGACGATCACCAACTGAACTGATGCATCCAAACTGTAATCCCAATGGTGAAACATGGAGGGCCTGTAATGGTATGGGGCTATGGTATAGGCACCCTACACAATATTAAGGGGATACTCGACAAAAATGGTTACCACATATTGAACAGATATGCTATCCCATCTGGTAAACATCTGATAGGTCAGGGCTTCATATATCAACACAGTAATGACCAAAAACACACTTAAAAATATGCAGGAAATACCTGGAGAATCAGCAGAAGGCAGGAAATTGAAAATTATGGAGTAGCCAGCTCAGTCTACAGATCGTAACACCATTCAATTACTTTGGGTTAAACTGGCTTGTTAGGTAAGAAAACTTGCCCTACATCTCAAAATGTACTACAAGTCACTTGGAATGACATTCCAACATCCAAAAACTTATTGAGATAATGCCAAGAGTAGAGCATCTGGAAACTTTTGAGCGGCAGTGTAAGTATAACTGTCGTTCTTACCTTTAATACTCAATGGCACTCAAAGGATCACGAAAAGGTCCTGGATATACTTTTGCTACGTCCTCAAGGAATCTATCAAACTTCTCTCCAGTACTGAGATTTTCCATAGGGTGAAAATACAAGCATTGAAACATTTGATCCCTATTTCTGGCTTCATTTGGTTCATTAATTTCTATTTTCTTTGAACAACGTTTTATTCGCTTTGGGTAGTTATTAGCTTCTGGTTCAATAAATTCAACACCAGTATTGAGAAACTCTCTTTTAAAGTCACCACTACAAATTCTTCCATGGGAATCCCAGTTGTCTGTGATTATTTTGGAACCATTAATAATGAAAGTCTTTAGCAGGGATAATAGCGTTTGTTGGTCGTTCCTTCGAATTTCTAGCAGAAAACAATTAGAAGTACCTAGTTCTTCACCACGAAGGAAATAAATTCGCCTTCTATGGTGACCTCTATGCACATAGAAATCTGTGATGGAAACATACTTATTGTAGCCTCCAATTGGTTTTGTCCAGTTACTAACTATAACATAACATACTTCGCGACAGAACTGATAATAGTCTGTAACAGTAGTTTTGCTCAATTTCAACTGTTCAGCTGCTTCACTGACACTATCATCTCTAATCCAATGATATATTAGCAAAAAGTTTTGCTGCACACTCAGACGAGAGCCAAAAAACCAAGTATTTTTAGTGACTGACCATTTCTTTCGACATTTTTTCTTAGAACACCGAAGAGAATATGGTACCTTTAAACCTTCATTGGAGCGCCTGTACCAACCAACATTTCCAGAACAGCAAATTGGACAGAGTGTTCTCCTTTCAGGTAACAATCCCTTTTTCACAGCAAAATCTATTGCAGATTTTTCATCCTGTATTGCATACTTCAATTCTTCAAGCTGCATAGCGTTACTGCAATAGTGCTTAAATGTGTCATAAGTCTGTGAGCATTACATGAAGTTTCCATGTACTTGCAATAAGAAATATACATTTACCCTGAATAGTTGAATCAAACTTATTTTGCTACATTAATTCACAAACAACTTGAAATAACTTAGTACCTACTCAATAACAAATTAGTATCTAAAAATAGAAATTATGGTTAATATTATTATATTAACCATATAAATTGCCGTTTAATCTATCTTCAGACTATTTAAGCAAAAAAGGCTAAACATCACTAACTTAATCGGCTACGGCGAATATACCACGAATATACGCAATGAAAGTTGTTTGTAACAACGAACTTTTGTTTTTGACGATTCTCGGACCGCTTATTGCTGTACCACGTGTTAATGCGTTTCTAAATTGTTTTCTAAAGACAACAAGTCAAACATTTGAAAACTGCGACTCTTTCATTCCAAACAGCGATTCAGTTAAGTTTCTTCGAACTTGCGATTCCTTAAGAACTCTCACAAACGTCCCTCTTGTTTCCCTATAACCTACTTCCTTCCACACACAAGACTAGACTAGCCATAGCCATTCCCAATGGCCAACTCAGCACACTCCGCGTTTGATTATTTAAGATTACCGATTCATACTTTCATTCTTCAAAAGTAGAATATTTGTTAAAGAAAAAATTATTGTTACTATATTGCATTAAATGTGTTGCTACTTAGCTCTCAATAGAAACTCTATACGTGAATCCGTTATTCACATTAACAATCGTACGTGAACCATTATAACGATCTGAATGGCGATTCCCCCAAAACTACTCTCTGAATCAAAACATGGTACCCTTCCCCTAAATGTCAAACAAAGAAAAAGTGTTAGCTGTCATTTAAACACGTGACGCGCCATAACACACCATTAATGTCATTACAATCAAACTATAATTTAAATTACCATTTTGACACTTACTGTTTCGTAGACCTCTGTTATTCCTTGTCAATATATAATTTTCCTATTTTTCTTCGTTCTGCTGTACACTACATCCATCTTGTCAGACATACTGCTGCCAACATAAACACAATGCTGCGAAAAAAACGACCAGTAGCCACAGAAATTATGGCATCAGTCTTAGAGCATTAATCTGTTATAGAAAGTATTAATTACTCGGAATATTCTTAACGCATTGACAATATTTTAAATATAGATTAATTATATTCCCTTTCTCAGTACAACACAAACACAGCTTTTAAAACGCACACGCATGTTGTTATCAGTGGCGGATTACCACAGAACACCTACCTCGGATTACCAAATAAAATTTCGCCTACAAAATCTTCGTTTCAAAATGTTTATTTATAATTCTGTTTAAGTAACTAATGTAACGTCACAAACTGCTCAATTTTATCCGAGCAAATATGCATGCTCAAAATTTTATCAGTTTTTCAAGTACGGTTAAGCTTCTTCACGTCCTAAACAGGTTATCGCTAATCCAGAACTACCGAGAGTATCCATTCCATCCATTCTAACGCTCATTTGAGGGGAAGAGAGCCCATTCGTTTTGAATACAACTCATGAACTATATAACATTCCACGATGGTGATATATATATATATATATATATATATAAAGAAACTGAGTGTAAAACGTGTTATGCTCTTGTAGGTGAACTACAAATCTGTTTAAATCAGAGTTCCAAGAGTGCGGGGTTTCTCTACAAGTGGCTCTCATACGAGGATTATACGTGCAGATCCAATTGCACGGGAGAAACCGAAGAAAAAGGTTGCGCGAAAGTTTGAAAATCAGCACCACAACTTATTGATATCAATATATCAGTAGTTGGAAAATAACTGAAAATTTATGTCAGTGTATCCTATGAACAAACCTATCTATTGAAACAGCGCTGGTAATAAGTAAAATTACTGCAAGTTATACGATACTGTGCACAATTAAAGAATTCTCATCCTCTCACCCAAACAGAAGGCAACCTCAAAAATTGATTTGAATACTAATTTCTAAATTAGACAAATAAAGCAATACAATGAAAATCTGCATTTAGTACAGTATCAATAAAATATACTTATTATAACTGCTGATACTGTTACAATAAAGTACTGACCATTTTCATGATTTATTGCCCAGACATGCTTTTATTTATTTATTTTTATTTTTTTATTTTATTTTTTTATTTATTTTTTGCCCTGTTCATTTTGTTACCAATTGTTTCTAAATTTGTGAACATTGGCATTTTGGTTAACCCGGCACTTGCCTATTATTAGCCACTTCATGTTCTGATGTTGACTTTGAGTTGAATGGTGTAGGGCTTTCACACTTTTATGAAACAAAAATAGTACTGATAGGCAAGTTGACTGGTAAAGAACCCAAAATACGAAGCAAGTTTCAAGCCGCTGCCTGGTCCAAGCTGAGGAGGTAAACTGTTGCATAGTTTCAAACTGAGTGGGACAAGGAATTTAGGCAAATACAGAGAAAATAAGTTTGGGGACAGCTGTATGTTGAGAGGATTAGCATGAAACCAAGCAACGTGTAACATTGTGCATATTTCTCACTTTTGTACTATTGTAACAATTCAAATTATATATACTGGTGTACCTACCTACAGTCATGGAAATAAGTATTCATACAATACTACAACTTAAATTGACCACTGATATTTCCATATTAACTTAAATAAAAGTGCTAAGACTTTAACAGGACGGATGCACCATTAAATAGACAGTATAATGAAAACAACCTTCAGAGTTACATAAACATGCTTCAAGAAAATTAGCAATACCTCGATTCTGGCCCTACTTGACAGGGAAAAAGTATTTATACACCACTAGAAATGTAAACATAGAATTCACTAACGAACTGTTTGCAACAAGGAAAGGCCTTCAGCAATAAGCTGCAACTCTTACGTGTGGTTCTGTTATGTGGTGAATGACGTGCAACAGAAAAAATGGGCCACAAAGATAAAAAAAAAAAAAAACTTTAGTATGAAGGCCAATAGATGGGTGCCAATATCAAGGCGGAGAATTATTTTCAGAAATTGCTGATATTCTTGGAAGAAGCCAGGTAACTGCACAGACCATAATGCGATATAGAGAAAAAATGCTGCAATTAACAGTCAAATATAATGAGTAGTCGGAAGCTTTCGTGGCTGGAGGAGGTCCAGGGTTTCGCCCACACTTGCGGTGTGGTATTTGGCAATGGAACTTCGAGCAGTGAGCGTCTAGAACTTCAAGAGAGAATCGTCGCAGCAAAGAAGCTGCCGCCGTTGGATTACAGTTCCAACATTGCTGTGGTTTATACCAAAGCTCTGCTAAAGCGCTTGCGCTGAAGCGCACACTACAGTATAGACGAGTAGGGGAGTGAGGTCACAGCAAACAATCTCTTTAGATTAGCTTAAGCACCTCTCTGAGATCCGCCTCTCTTCTTCCCGTGCTTTTTAGCGCTCACCAACTGCACTTTTTTCAACTCATCCTTTTTCTCTATCTAGGTTAAGGTATTCAAACCTCCAACCAAAATAAAACAGTTCTTAGGCTCTGCTAAAGATAATTTAGGTCTTCGTGCACCAGGCATTTATGAGATCCCATGCAGTTGCGGCAAAGTTTACATAGGACAAACAGGTAGAACTGTAGAAGATCGCATCAAAGAACATCAACGTTGTATTAGACTAGGATACCCAGAAAAATCCGCAGTGGCTGAGCACACATATAATACAGATCATAAAATCAAATTCGCCTCTACAAAAATTCTTGAAAAGTCCTCTAGGTACTACGATAGGGTGATTGAAGAAGCTCTATACATTAAAGCGAATAAAAACAACTTCAACAGGGATGAAGGCCTTCAAATCAGCAAAGCATGGACACCAGTCATTCAGCATATCTCTCCTCCACAGTTCAGAGAAGCATCGGCAATCACCTGATTGGTTCCGCACGTGCCTCCATCGGCCGGAGCTCGGCCAATGGTAAAAAAGTGGGCGGTTCTTATCGGCCGCGCTCTAGGTATAAATATCGCAACATCAGCGCACTGTGGAACAAAGGTGAGCCGAAGCATCGGAAGCATGCGCGAATTAAAATGTTTTAAACGTCAACTCGGCTCACCGACTGATGCGCGTCCACGCAAATACGGCCCTAGGCCGCACACACGCTACCTTAGAGGCCTGCACCCCAGGGAACAGGTCAGGAGCTGCACCCTGCCCCGCCCAGGAAAACTGCGGACTGTACAAAGTGTATATATCGTGTGTACATAGTTGTGTATATAGTGCTTAGTTATCTGCTGGGACGCATAGTCACGTGTGCCCAGCAAACATGTGCGAACGGGACGCTCACGTGAAGTGCCCACTGTGCGTGTGTGTGTGTGTGTGTGTGTGTGTGTATGGGTGTGTGTGCGTGTATGAGGGCATATCTTGTGATATGCCAGAGTGAATGCGGGAGTGCATGTGTGTAAATATATGTGTACAAAACCAACAGAAAAAAAAAAAGACAAAGAAAAAAAAACATACAAAAACAACCAAGAACTATACCAATGGGAACTGTTCTCGGTGATCCAAAGAGGGTCACTGTATGGGTTACCTAAGAACCCGCTGTACATATTTTAATATAAGTATAAATAATTGTAATAAACATGCTAATGTAAGTCTGTAAGCTGGGCCCAAATGTACCAGCACCAGACAAAAATTATAATAAAAATAATCTTGAATCTTGAATCTACTGTGGAATGCAGATGGCATCCACAGGAAGCAACACGAACTTGAAAACTACCTACGGCGTAACAAAATTGACGTCGCATTCATCTGCGAAACAAAATTAAAGCACGAGCACACTTTTAAGCTCCAGGGGTATCAAATCTTTCGGAACGACAGAATTGGCAGACAAGGGGGAGGGACTGCTATTTTGCTTAGAAATACTATTGCTCATGCTTCTGTTACGTTGCCTGTAATGGCAGCGTTAGAGTGCACAGCACTTAAAACACGTGTAAATAGTAAAACGGTTATGCTGGTAGCACTTTATCGGCCCCCTAACTCTCCAGACTTTACACAAGACCTCGAGCAGATCCTCGCTTTAGAGGAGCACGTTATAATTGCAGGAGATTTCAATGCCCGGCACCCCTGGTGGTTTTCACGCCGGGCAAACGCGGCGGGAAATCTCCTGGTTGAATTTATAACTGATAATGATGACATTGAGGTACATCTTCCCCCAGAACCCACTTTTTGGCATCGATCAGGGCACTTTGACGCTGAGATTTTGGACATCGTACTAACAAAAAATGCGACACTGTTAAATAACTTTACTGTTTATCACAGCCTGGACTCCGACCATCTTCCTGTGCATTTCGACATACAGGGTGGCATTGCAGCCAGTGCCTCTGGCCCTCAAAGTAGAGCTGAAACCGACTGGAATAAGTTCACCATGGAAATGCACGGGATGGCGCAACCGAGACTGTCATACTATAGCGAGGCAGACATGGATGTCGCCATTGAAAACTTTACTGCCTCGCTACACACAGCCAAGAGAAATGCTACCACATACACCACAAGACCACCCGGTTTTTGCACGTACCCCGAGGTAGAGCAACTCATTGCGCGGAGACGACGCTTGACAAAACTGTGGCGATACACCCGTCAGCCTGAATATAAAGTGCTAGCAAAATGGCTACGCAACATCATTCGGCAACAAATTAAAATCAATAAAACTGAACAATGGGAAAACAAAATGCTGAGTACCACACATTCGGACTCTTCTTTGTGGAAATTACTCAAGGCTTTCAAAGTTTCCACGAGCGTCAACTCCGCAACTGAGGCGCTGCACACTCAAAGCGGCTTGCACTTCTCCGCAGAGGAGAAAGCCGAGGTCTTCGCTGACTGTCTCCAAGACAGATTCACCGAAAACCCAGTGACCAACTGTGAAATAGAACGGGAGGTCCAGACATGGGTACAAACCTGGGTGGCGCAGAAGCAAGAGCAACAACTACCCACCATAACACCGCAGGAAATTTACAAGCTCATTAGGAAATTGCCTAATAGGAAAGCTGCCGGTCCAGACAAAGAGACTAATGAGGAACTTAAGCATCTCCCGAGAAAAGCTCTGGTGCAACTAACAAAGATATTTAACGCCTGTTTGCAGCAAGGCTATTTCCCCTCTACTTGGAAACGAGCTAAGGTTATCATGCTCCCAAAGCAAGGGAAAAGCACCAGACAACCGCAAAACTACCGTCCCATTAGTCTTTTGTCTACTATTGGTAAACTGCTCGAAAAATGTATCCTTTCTCGACTTCAAAAACAAGTCTCGGCAACACATGAACTCTCAAATTCACAGTTTGGCTTTAGAAAAGGACATTCCACTGAACTACAGCTCCTCAGACTAACTGATGGCGTAACAGAGCAATTTAACAATGGGGCTTCAACGTTGGCGCTATTTCTGGACGTAGAAGCTGCATTTGACCGGTGCTGGCACAATGGCCTTATTTATAAACTGCACCACAATTTCCCGGCTCTTCAAAATTATCTAATCTTGCTGCACAATTTTCTAGAAAACCGGCAGTTTTACGTCCAAGTGGGCCGCTCCTCCTCACGGGAGCGAGTGATGCGGGCTGGCGTCCCACAAGGGGCAATAATGTCCCCTTTTCTGTATATATTATTCACCAATGATTTCCCAGTGGACGCCAGATGCAAGGTCGCCATGTATGCTGACGACACTGCAATATACAACCACCATAGAAATCCACGTTTCGGCCTTGCAGAAATGCAACGTTATGTGAACAACTTCCTCTCATGGCAACATGACTGGAAAATCAAAATTAATCCCGACAAAGGCCAGCTGATTCATTTCTCTAAGCGGCGTCACACTTTGGCAACGGACCTAACGGTCGGTGGTCAAGTATTCCACTGCCGTCAGCAAGTTAAATACTTAGGTGTCACCTTGGACCGCACAATGTGTTGGTCCACCCACATAAAAAATAGCGCCAATAAAGGCAGACAGCGGCTAAAGTTGTGCGCCCCCATCTTCCGTAGTAAACAGTTGCGACTAAAGTCAAAACGTATACTATATAGGTCATTTATTCTCTCGGTGGTCCTGTATGCATGTGTGGCCTGGGCTAATGCCTCCAAAACTGCCCTCAAACAACTCCAAACCCTCCAAAACCTCTCCCTCAGAAAAATCCTCTCTGCTCCACTCCTCACCACCACCCAAACTCTTCACCTCGAAACTCATATCCCGTTCATCCCGGAGGCAATAGACAAAAGAGCAATGGCGGCATGGACGCGCATTAGGAACCACGAAAATGACGTGATCGCTAACATTGGCAAAGGCGAGCCGAAGCACCGCAAACATACTAGGATAAAAATGTTCTAGAAGCGGCTTGGCTCGCCGACTAATGCGCGTCCACGCAACCTCGTCCCTAAGCCACATACATGTTCCGGCAGAGGCCCTCGCCTCGGAAAATATTCAGGAGCTGCCACCGCGGGACAGTGTAAATAGTGTAGTGCGCTGGGACGCATATTTCTGGTGTGCCCAGTGAAGATGTGTGTGTATGTGTGTACGAGTGTGTGTGTGGGTGAATGCGTGCGTGTATGTGTCTGTATATAATTTGTAAATATGTACATATGTATATATAACCCAAAGACGAAACAGACAAAAGACAAAAGAAAACTATTCTTCGTGACCTACAGATGGTCACCGTATGGGTTTTTTGTAGACACCGAAAAAGTGTATATATAAACAAAGCCAAATGTAAAAAAATGTTAAATATAGCCTGTAAGCCGGGCCCATTGTACCGGCACCAGGCCAACACTTTTCTAATAAATAACTTGTAAACTTGTAACTAGATTCATTTCCCCTGAGGATGGCGGCAGAGTTAGTCGCTGAAAGCTTGGGTAGTTACCCTAATCTGACCTGGCTGTTAGCCCGAGAAACTATCATCAATAATCAACGCCGGGAAAGCTTCAAGTCATTAACCCTCTTACTTGCTTTTTATCTCGTTTTAAGAAACTTCAACTTAAAAAGTTCGCTATGGCTAGGAGTGGCAAGACTGCGGCGACTGCCAAATCTTCTGTCTCTCCTACCCAGACAAAAACAATGAGGAGCAAAACCCTCCCAAAACTTAAATCACCTTCTCCTTCCCGCTCCAAGACACTCCCGCCCCACCTTCTCAACCTGCACCTCAGTCTCCCTCAAGCCCTTTACCTGTGGCCACCCCTTCGCTACCTTCTTCTTGCAGGCCGACTTCACCCAAAACAAGCACCTCGGCAAACGCGACTGACGCAAGAGCAGATACCACACACTCCCTCCGATCATGCCCAGGAAAAGAAAACTGAGTGAGTGAGTGAGTGAGTGAGTGAGTGAGTGAGTGGTTAGGGTTTAAGGGCAAAAGAAAACTGACATAGTGCCCATATATGTCAGCAAAACCCAGGCCGCGAAAATCCGCCAATTAACTCAAGACATAGTCCGGACTTGCGCCCTTCAGTTTAACTATGTAGTGTGTGTATGTGTAGTGTTTAACGCTCGCTTTTACTACACAAGGCACCGCAGGCGGTGACACCGATGATACATGGAATGAAGATGGAGAATCGGTGGAAAGAGATGGCGGGGGGAACCAGAGAACCCGGAGGAAACTCGCCCCAGCGCCCCTTCGTCCACCATAAACCCCACATGTGGTTGCCTGGGATCGAACCTTGGAAATAAGTGAACGGTCTATGCACTCGGCTACGGCGCGGCCAACTATGTAGTAAACACCGCCCGCAACTCTGGAGACTTTGAATTCAAGACGTTTTCCCTTGGTGATTACCAGATACTGGTAAAATATCTCAAGGAAAACAGCGTACATCATTATCTTCTCCCCCAACCCGAAGAAAGGACTGCCCGCTATGTCATTAAAGGACTGTACGCTGAGTAACCAAAACCAGAACCATTATCAGGTCGTACAGGTACTCCTGTACGGTGTGTCTTTTCGCACAGCACCTAGCCGTTCTTGCGGCTTTATCTGTGCGATATGGGAGGTTGTCTGTGTATTGTCGTGCGTGTTTGTTCTGGGCAAAGGTTACTTTCTGTATACCTAATTCAGGATACAGAAAGGGGGCAGGAATAGGTGATGGGTAATGATGTGTTGGAGGATGGGAGTGGCGTTACCCTTATCCAAGGACGTCCTTGGGTAAGCGGTAGCTTTTCTTCCTTCTAGGTGCTAAGTGGTCATATTGACCTAATACCCGTACCAGCTGATTGGTGTGGGAGTTGATTTTCGAGTACATGGTTCGGGATCGCTCCTTTACCATGTCCTCGATGTAAGGAAGTCCTGTTTGGGTATGTAGGATGTGAGATGGGAATCTACGTCCGGTATTGAAGATCATTCTAAGTGCCCTGTTCTGCACCGACTGGAGTTTGATGATATGTGAAGGTGCAGCTGATCCCCAGGCTTCGCAGCCATAAAGGATCATGGGCGGAATGATGGCCCGGTAAATCCTTAATTTAAGGTGGTTTGGCATAGTAGATCTGAGGATAGGGTAGAGCTGTCTGAGCGCAGCGTGACCAACTTTGGCCTTTGCGCGGACGTGTGGGGCATATGTTAGCCCGCGATCGAGGACGACGCCTAAGTATTTGGCAGAGGTTACCCATGGGATATTTCTCCGCCTGAGCCGAAGTGACCGATCCGGTCGCCAATTGCGAACCTTACCAAGGAGGAGAGCGGAGCTTTTCCCCGGACTAATAGCCATTCTCCACTTTTCACTCCAACGGTCGACGGCGTCGAGTTGTCGTTGAAGGGGAGGGAGGCAATATCTCACATTTTTGTTCTGTGCCATGATGAGGACGTCGTCCGCATACTGGCAGGTCGCAGTGTGTTGTTCCGTGGGGAAATCGGACATGTAAGCTGCGAAGAGTAGCGGGGAGAGTACACTGCCCTCTGGGACTCCGGCCGCTATTTGTCTTTTGGTAGACAGTTTGCCTTCCACTTTCACTCTGAAAGTGCGGTCCTGAAGGAAACTGCTAAGGATAGTGAGATATGGTGGAGGGATGTTTGCCTGCTTAAGTTTGTACAGAAGGCCCTGGTGCCAAGTTGTGGCGAAAGCCTTTTCCACATCCAGCAGCACCGCTACGGTCTTGATGTTTCCCTGGAATCCCAGGGATACCATCTCGGCCACACGCAGCAACTGCATGGACGTGGAATGACCCCGACGAAAACCAAACTGGTGATCCGGTAGGAGTTGCCTCTCCTCAAACAGAGGTAATAGGCGGGAGTGGAGCAACCGCTCAAAAACTTTTGAGACGATTGGGAGAATGCTGATGGAACGGTAGTTGTTAGGAAAGACTGGGTTTTTGGTCGGCTTCAATAGACATACCACCCTCGCTTCCTTCCAGAAAACCGGAAAGTAGCGGAGACGGAGGCATGCATTGAAGATCCGAGTCAAACGAACCACAGCCTTTTTGGGTAGGTGCTGAAGCATGAGCGCCGTGACGCCGTCATGTCCAGGGGATTTGTGTGGGTTCAGACTTAGGATTTCGGAAATCACCGCTTTCGGGGTGATTATAGGGAGATGGATTCTCTCATGTAGCCGCCGTGGTTCCTCATAGAGGTAATCCACGGTTGCATCCACGAGTTCGGTAAAGTCTTCGTCTTGCGGGTCCTCCCGGGGTTCAAACTGTACCTCAAGGTGATCCGCGAACACAGTGGCCTTCTCGTCGGGCTCAAAAGCGAGTCTCCCACGAGTGCCGTGCAGAGGATGCTGGTTTCTCCAGGGACAAAATTAAAGAAGACCTGGCACTAAGCTGGTTCCAGGCCAATGCGAGCCGTCCAGATGAGAAGGCGCACGCGTGATTGGACCCCTGCCTGTTCTTAATTCAACTGCGGTACAGCAAAGAGAATAGGAAGATCTTAGATCTGAAATTCCTGGCATACTTCCGAATTCACGTAGAAGAATACAGGTCGGCCACTACACCCAAACAATGCTCACGGTGCCAGCAATTCTGGCACGGGAAAAGAGAATGTAGTTCCCCATCACCCATTTGCGCTAAATGTAAAGGTATCCACTTCTCAAGCGTATTCTCAGTTCCACTTATGAAACGACAGTGCGTGCTATGTGGCGCTAAGGGCCATGGTGCAACCTGACGGGGTTATGCCGCATGGTACGCAACCTGCAATAAGATGGTGAAAACATCTGCACGTGCACAGCCTCCGAGGCCCCAAAACGAGAGAACGCAGCTAACTTACTCCCAGGTTATTGCACTAGTTTCCTAGTGGTTCACTAGAAATAGCAAAGGCCGATTGCGTCCTCCCTCCCATGCAGGCCCCTACCAAGCAGCTAGGTCTCACCCAGCTGCAAAGTCGCTCCAGCCCCTCAACAAGCAGGTCCAGCGTGATCCTTCCGAGGCATTGAGCTCACTAGTAAAAATAGTAGGTATTCCAGCACACAAAGTGGCACTACACCTCTTGGAGGATGACCTACGATTCCTAAGTGACCATATCACACAACCTGGGACAGACGTCGTACAGACTGCACACCACATAGCCCAACTGATGCACAACATTCGCCAATACAGTCAAGGGTAATTCCGACACAATTAGAGTTATCACATGGAATTGCAACGATATGCGAAAAAGAACGAAAAAAACTTGCAGATTTTCTCCAAACCTGCTCGGTACAAATTGCATTACTTGACGAAACGCATCTTAAACAAAATCACCGTTTTTCCGTTCCCGGATATCAAGTTTATAGAAACGACCGAGACCTTAGAGGAGGTGGCACAGCTAGTCACTCAGACAAATATCACTCACTATAGGATTAACTCCCCAAATTTAAGTCGTGCTCAAATCACGGCTATAAAGCTCAACATCCACAACACGATATAGTTAAAGCCGCTGTCTTCAAGCCCTGGGGGATATAGACATAGACGATGTAAACAAAATCTGAACCTTGGACCAAGAGTACTTGCTGTAGGAGACTATAACTGCAAGCACTACCTTTGGAACTGCGCGAACCCTAACTGATAAGGGACAAAATTACTTAAATTTATAAACAACACCAAAATTATCTAATTGCAGGCCCGGATGAACCAAGGTTCACTCTACCTACGCCAAATCACACGCCGGACGTCCTAGATTTTGCCCTGCTAAATAACATACCGTGTAACACCGAATTTAAAGACCTGCAGGAGCTCACATCAGACCACTAACCGGTTTTGATTTCAATCAATGCTCCTATCCGTTCAAACTAGCTACTTTAACTATAACCAAGTAGACTGGGAAACATTCAAAGACACAGTAGACCACTACCCGCTAGAGCTGCAAGTACTTTCCGCAGCAGAGCAGGATGCGGTAATAAATAAACTGGAAACAGTAATAAAGATAGCCACCAGAGCCTGCGTACCTTTAAGGGTGCAGCAGGTCAGAAATGGTAGATTTCCCGACGGCAGAAAAGTACTACAACAGGCTCGAAACAAAGCCAGACGTAAATGGCAGAAAACGGGAAACATACTCCGCCGAACTGAATACTACAAAGTTAGGGATTTAGCTAGTGAACGCGCTAGAACGTTCATTCAAAACCAATGGAATGACACATTGGAAAATCTAAATCCCAACAAAATGCAACATGGCGAATAGCCAAATTCTCTACGCGAACGCCCACGAATATCCCTCCCCTTCAATACAACAACACAATATCCGAAACACCCCTGGCAAAGGCCGAAGCTTTTCCGGTCCCTCCAGAAAATGTGTTCCCTCCGAATGCGGTAGTCGGGCAGAACGACTTTGCACGAGAAGTTGAAGATGAAGCCGAAAATGTAGGTCAAGCGCAGACACATAACAAACTGCGAAAGACTAAAACTCAAGCAATAATTTTCATGTAAAGACTCCTGCACAGGAAAAATAAACGCCTCCTTCAGCCGTTAACGTACCAAGGCTAAGGTATCAACTGGAAGGTACAAGTTACCTACTTAGGTCTAGCTATGGACCAAGGCATCACTTGTAGTAAACACATCTTCAAGATCAGAGCCAAGGCAAACACTCAGCTAAACAAACTCTACCCAATGATCAATATAAACGGCCAACTTAAAATAAACATTAGTCTTACTCTATATAAAACACTCCTAAGACCAATAATCACATACACAGCGCTGCTAAAAGTCACTCACACAAACTACAAACACTCCAAAATAGAATAATAAGGATAATAGCAAAAGAACCGCCGGTAGCACCGGCCTATCTCTTGCACAAAAAGCTAAAACTGCAGACTATCGAAGAATTTATAAAAAGCCTAAGCTTTAACGTATACAAGCGAAAAAAAACGTTAATGCCCTAATCCAACGAATAGGCACGTACGAAACAGACCGCGACAAGCAAAAAAGACCGCTGTCATATGACAGGTCCTTCGGCCTGGGGATCCAGAAATTGACATACAAGAATATCTCCAAACACTAATAAGACTTCCATAGAAGCAACAGCACTACCCGTGACTTGCGGCACGACTTGACGTTGGCAGTGAACCAGTCCTTTCGCGGGTTTGCGAAACAAGTTTAACTTGTGTTTTATTTTTGGTGTTTTGTTCTACGGTTTTTGGACAATGAATCCCAGTTTTATTGTTGCACCGCTTGTTTTTACGTTTTAACTGTTTTATTTTAATGTTTGCCCTTTAGACTTTTAACGTTTTAACTGTTTTAGACTTTCGAGTTTTAACTTCTTACACGTTTACTGCTGTTTTTAGTTTTCGCTTTTTAACCGTATTAATTTGTTTTTGACCGTAAAAATTGACTTGGGGCCCAAATGACCCAGTTGTCGACGGGCGCTTAAACTCCACATTCCACTCCACTCCAGTCCTTTCGCATAGTTAAGTGGTCCAGGGGAATGCAACCCCCAATTTTAATTTGACATTGGCAATGAATAACTGGACATGATTTTCAAATAAACTTGGATTAGATATAAGTTCAAATGAAATTCAAGTAAAATTTAAGTACTAAACTAATAAGACGCAGCTATAGCGCAGACAACACTACAAACTAAATTCAGAATTAGAAGACTATTGACTGGCGCAGCAATTTGCGAAAATAAGGACAAATCTACTTCTAACTTAGGGCTTATTTAGTCTAACGCATTCACATGCGCACAATACTACAATTCAATAACACGCTCTCCCCTATGGGGGACAGAACATTGCACAAGAACTAGAAAGGTTAAGTTTTCCCAAGTTAATTATAAGACTATGTCGTCTTTATGTTTCAGGACGTAACAAGTAGGTTACGACAACGTTTCCAACTGGAAACGACCCTAACTCCTTAACCAAATCGCACACCATGAATTCGCCAGGGCGTGAACAGGGCCTCGGTCATGTTTACGTCCGGCCACCTAATTTCACCCGGCTAAGGCTACACGGTCAGCCAATACATTTTTCCTATGAATCCGCAAGTGCGATTCGCGGTACTGCCGGATATCCTTCCTTGAATTCTCTCCGGTGGATTAATTAATTATTTTGTTGTTTAAAAACACTGCCAATTGCCAGGATCACATTAGCGTCGCTGGTGTGCCGGAATTTTGTCTCGCAGGAGTTCTTTTACATGCCAGTAAATCTGACATGGAGCTGTCATTTTAAGCACACTTAAAAACCATTGGTTTGGGCCGGATTTGAACCCGCGACTTTGGGATCAGTAGGTCAGCGTCTAACCGACTGAGCCACCCAGACTGACTCTCTCCGGTGGAGGTTTTTTAGTGGGTAGTACCCTCGGGTGAAGCTCACAGTCACAATGGAACTCCATAATTGAATTTTTTCTCCACTAAAAAATTACAAGGATAGGGTAGGATTGTTGCCACACTGAAGAGACACATCTTCACCACAAACAGACCTACAGTACGCATTCATGGAAAATAAGAAGAAAGTAGCAAGGTAGCACTGCACCAAAATCGCACCCAAGACTCCTGCCTTGGCGCGCGCTGCTTTGGCACAGCGAGCTGCTTCGCCACCAGGGCTCAGTACTGCCACATCTCAGCAGAAGCAGCTGCCACCCCCTCCTCTACAACCGCCAGTCTTGCCGCCAGCAGTTGCGGAGGAGCCAGCACCAGCCTCACCGCGGTCGCTGCCACCGTCACAGCACCGGCAACCGACACCACCGCCGATCCAGATCAGCACCGCCAACCGACGCCATCGCTGGTCCGGAGCCAGCACTACCAGTCGACGTCGACACTGCCACCACCCAAATTGCAGTGGTATGCGGGGTACCACACGACCTCCCGTTTCGCTAACTGCTGACCGCCGCCAGGCACCAGTGGAATTCAGCCATCCGGGCCACGCGGATAATCACGGACCATGTCCCAACCTCGATGGTCCTGCTGGAATTTGTGGACCTGGGCGACCAAGAAGCGGTCTTGCCCGCGGGATTGCCCTTGTGAGGGCAGCACCTGCACATTGAGGCCAGCCGAACCAGACGTCTGATCCTCTGTTGCCAGTTCGATCACGAAGCTGACTCCAACATGGCCGGTCCCGGGTGCCACTACTGCGGCGCCCGGGCCCTTACCACTCAGTGCACTGGGCAGAATCGCCGTCGCCGCCTCCGGCACTTCGCAACCTGTAATGGCTTCGGCCGTTGCACAGGCCAGGCGCAGTGCCCCCTGCATCCCCGCAGCAAAGTTCAAGTTACCAGCACAGCTCCCCAGCCAACACTGAGAACTAGAAAATTTCAACCAGCGCAGATATCCACCTCAACTACACCATCGGCCGTAACAGTTTCTTCACCAGCACCAGCAGACGACACAGCAACTACCGCCTCCTCTCGGGACTGCGTCTGGCTGGACGCTGTCCAGGGTCTCCACTCCGGAGTTCTCAGCATCAGCTCCTGCTCCATCACGCCTCTCAGCACTTCAGTTGCCTGTCTAATCAGCCGATCCGTCACTCCAGAGAACCGACAGCCTCTCCATATGTCAGCTGCTCCAGTCAGCTCAACAGCCCCACCAGACGGCAGCAGCTCTACTTCCACCACAGCTACAGGTGTCGTAGCCCTTTCGTCACTGAGTGAAGAAACGCGGCACGCCACACCAACTCCACCCCACCGGAAGACACCCTCGCACGGAGCGAGAAGTCACGCAGAAACCTCAAGTTCTTCATCGCGTATGTTGAGGCCAACAAGGCCGACTATACACGAACAGACAAGAAAAAGAAAATATTAATGCTATCATATAAGGCAATAAAGAGATCTACCTAACTTTCCCCTCCTTCATGTCATCCACTCCATAACTTTTCCCTCCCTCAGCACAATTTCACCGTTTGCTTCTTCCTCCGTTAGAGCAATATCACCTTCACTCCCCAGCACCATGGCCAGGGCCTCGTGCCATGGTCATGCCCTGGTAATCTACCTACACCCGCTCCAGCATAGTAGGCGGGAGCGCAAATTACGTCAATTACGGAGGTGCTTTCAGCGGGGCTCCATCACCATCTACTTTGATTATTTCTAATTTTATCTGCTCTTTTCATTGTTAAGTTTGTTCCCTCACCGCTTCCCCTCCCAGCGAAATAAGCCAATCTTTAATTTCTAGCTCCCTCTTCTGTCTCCCGTTTCCAAAAAATGAAAAAAAGAATAGGACTTTATTGAATCATTGGTAGTCGAAGACAACAGACGCATTCAAACCATCGCTGCGCTGCCTTACTGTGATTGGCTGTTATATTCGTCGCACTGATTGGTGTTTTAAATCGTAGAGTTAATTCGTCTGATCACAGCCGGATCAGTTGTGTTTTCTGAAGATTGGAGTTTGCATACTGACTAACAAATAGATCACAAAACAACCCAACTGGGCGAGTGGGATTGTAAGGCCAAGCCAACGGTATTTTGACCGGTACCAAGGTGCCTTTACGGGTTCAGCTTTTACCCTATCCGCGCCTTTCAGCACTCGCCATAACTGACAGGGACACTATTATGACCACTGACGAGCCCGAAACAGCAACACACCGTACTAACATTGATCGATGGACTACCGCCATCAGCTACTTCATATATGGCAGAGATCTTAATTCTATTCATGAACAAAGCTTTACCCTCTGACCCATCTTATCCTCTACAATCCGACCTTATCACTTTTCTACAACTTGAGAGGGTGGCGCGGCGGCAATATACACAACGCGTGGAGGACTCCATCCCGAGACTGCTAGCGAAAAACGCCGCTGAAAGCAACACCCTCGCTACACAGGAATTCAAAAAGATAGTTTGCCACCGTGCCGTGTGGAGACCATTAATATATACCTCTCAAACAATAACAGCTACGAACCTTTCCAATGTAAACAGGTAGCACCCAGGAAAGGTTATCGATCATGCCAACAGCCCGATGCTCCAACTAATTCCCAGGAGAGTATGGAGAACCGATATGGCGTCCTAAAGGAGGATAAGGGGTCAACTTCAACACTAACTACAACACCCACCTACAAGGCAAACTGCTACCCCAGGCCCAGTGAAGCGCCTCGGCTCTGGAACACCAAAGTAAGACCCAACGGACTCCGTATCCGATAATACTGGGCCTCAACCAACTCCAACAACAGTCAAACCTCCACCTATATATCTGCGGCAGCCAGGGGATCAATGGCGGTTCCTGGGTGATCGCACACTCGGAACTGCACACCCAGTAATTTTTTCCTGTATGTGAATGTGCATTTACCTCTATAAACATGCATATGAGAAAGTCGAATGTTGAACTTTCTTCTATATAAACTTGCTCGTTTAAGTTTCCCGCGCCCTCTTTACCAAATGCTGGGCTTCAGTCAAGTTTTAGAGACGCATAAACCGCATTTTGCGACTGGCGAAGCAACCTTTAGAGTGAGGAGTCGCGCGGAGCTGAGATGCAGCGACTTAAAGCAGCATGACCGCAGCATGCAGCGATTGTTGCCGCGCAAGTGCACTGCGTTCTCCTACAAGTCTCTGTTTTTCTCTCTCCTCCCTGGTTTTCCTTTCTTCTCGTTTAGCGGAAGTTGAAATAACCGGCAACTAGCCAACTTGAGGTTGCTAAACATAACGTAGCCATCTTCTATATCAAAATGACAGTTATGTTAATATTGTAAACACAATTACATCTATCTTTATAAAACCATTAGAAATGGATATAATTACTCTTCAAGTCGTAATTTACTAAGGCCAATATTTTATTTTGAAATAGTTATTTTGTTATTTATTGTTTGTCATGTTGGTGCTTCTGGTAGCAAACTGCATGCAATTGTATCTGCTCACAGCGGGAAATTTCAATATATGAAAGTGTGGTAATGAATAACATGGCGAAACTGAAGGAGATAAATCTTTCGGGTTTATTCTTAGAAAAGAAGCTGTTTTCTATTGTTTGCGAATGAGAAAAACAGTATCTGGACAAATAATGATTGTTGTGATATTGGTTATTAAAAAAAAAAAAAAAGCAAAACACGCGAGCTCAATTGGTCACATGAATTGCGAATTAGAATTGTGTGGTGTGTGTCAGAGAAAGAGAGTGAAGTTGGGAAAGATGTAATATATTGCACACCCACTGCGACAAGTCACGAGCTGCCATTGCAGAGGATTGCAGAAAATTAAACTACTTTCCTCTACCGGAGGGCACATTTACGCCCAAAAACATGCCCAACACAGTCGCCATTCTGCCTACAGATCCAGAGCGACATCGCCAAAGACGAAAATGGTTGGAGGAGAAAAATGTTTCATACGTTACCACTCTTCTACCCGAGAAGAAAAGGCCCCACGTTACCTTAAAGGAGCTCCCACAGTACATCACCGAGGAGGAGGTAAAACAGGAGCTCCTAACTGGAGGCCTTCCAGTGGCTGGTGTAAATCGACTGCACACTGTCCAAAGTCCCAACCCAGGTCCTCTGCCCCTAACTCACTAGAATGTTCTCGGCTGCCTTCACCGCCCTTTCGGTCACAACAGTGCCTAAACTACCAGCAGTTCTTCCACGGTGCCGAAGCATACACACCACCACCAGTATGTTCTCACTGTGGGAACACTAATCATTAGGGCTCGGAAGTTCATTCCCAAAAAACACTGAAATACGCATGCAAATATGCTCTTAAAAACTTGAAAATATGTCAAGAAATATGCACTATTGAATTAAAACAATGTCCCTTTGCAGTAGACAAGACGAGTTAGTATAATATAAATAAGCAAATTTACCTTATTCCTTAGAGGTTGAAGCAGAAGTGGTTCCGTTGCTAGTATTAACTGCTAATTTGCAGTTCACAACCAACACTTTGCACAAATTTTCAACTGTAAAACATCGTCTGTTGTCTCGCAAAATACTTCTGTAACGCGAAAAACTTCTCTCCACGTCACAATATGTTATCGGGGCATATTTAAATGACGTTATCTGCTTCACAGACAGAGTCAAGTCTCTTGGTGTGACAGATGGTTTTCTTTCGAGGATGTCTCGAATATCGCACATCTGTTCATAACCAGAATTTTTTGAAATTACATAATTCACTTTCTCTTTAACTTTTTGTCCTATGCTACCAGGAACCGAACTTAGATCAACATATTGTTTTTGAACAAAATTATATGGGGAAAAATATACTTGCATAGCGGTTAGTGAGGAAGTGTGTGACATAACTTTAAACATTTTTCGTGAAAACATTTTGTTTTGTTATTTTCTCATAATCAAAATCTATCTTCACCTACAAAAATCTGGCTAGAACTCTATAGCTTTTTTTCCGATATAGTTCAGGACATGTGTACTAAATTTCCGATTGTAATTTTGATATTCGTTATACTTTTTTTAAAAAATTTGATGTGTTGTATTCACATGACTTTCTCTAGTACTAACAATTCTTACAAACTCGTATTCCTGTATCTTCTTCGTGTTAGTTGAGACAAATATTTGTAGAAATTATCTTATTTCTTTGTAGGTGCAACGGGAATACAGGAATGCAGTAGGCTTTGAGCGATAGTCAAATCTTTTAAAGCGTTCAAATTCCGTTCTCTTTGCACGATTAACATATAAAAATGAATAACGATGTTCCATTTGAAAGAAGAATAAGTTCTCCAAAACTCACGCAAATAACAAGTCATAAACTCCAGAATGGTTTATTCTACAAAAAATTATTGACACATAAACTGTGTATTTTAGCAATATCTACATTTTTTTGTACAGCAAAATTTGGTCTATCTCTTACGGCTTAACAATTATGCAAAAGTCATCCAGAGTAAATAGGACTTCAAGGGCTATAGCCTGAAAATTCGAGATATATATTTCATTTGTCATAAAAAACAAATACCTCAAACATATGGCATTTTAACCAAAATCGTTAAGCCTTTTTAAACAAATCAAAATTTTAGTTAAACTTTCCATGTAAAAGGTACTTTAGAGTGGAGGACTTTTCTTCAAAATCTTCGTGTCACATTCTTGAAAGACATTAACTTTAAATACCAACTTTGGTTTTTAGCCGAATTTTCGTTTTTGAGTCTTGCTGTCCATAGACTGACAGACACTCAGACTTAGACACACACACGGGCCTTTTTCTAAAAATGCTTTTTTTATTCAGGGGACCTCAAAACATATTTCCTGTGAAATCTTGACATTGAATTTTTGGGTGGAATACAATACTTAATCTACTTTACTATACGTACTAGAGAAAGTAAAAACCAGATAATATCAAAAATAATAATTAAAGATAAAACAATAGAACAAGTACAATATTTTAATTACCTGGGATCTGATATTTCATTTTATCATGATAGAGACTTAAAACAAAAATTAAACAAATTCCAGAATATATGTGGAACGCTTAAACGAACTCTGAAAAATAAAGTTCGAAATGAAACTATGATGAAGTTTTATAAAGTGATGACCGTACCAATATTGACTTATGGTTCCGAAAATTGGGCAATGAACAGAAGGGATAGAAGAATGGTGGAAACAGCAGAAATGAAATTTTTAAGAAGCATTGCTGGATATACCCGTTTAGATCACGTGAGAAATGACAATCAGAGAACAGCTAAAAATATATAACTTAAATAGTAAAATATCTACATATATACAAACAGAATTGGGCAGATCACATAACACGATGTCAAATAATCGAATAACAAAAATAGTTGCAGGATATAAACCGGAACCGCAGTGTGGGAAGACCTAAACGTCGCTGAAAGGATGATCTCTGAGCCGAAACAGGCCAGGGTAGCCTATCTTGGTGCAGATGATGATGATTAAATACCTATTTTCATGTAAATGCATTTGTGTAGCCTAAGGGCTCATTATAGCTTTTTTACCTCTGAGCACTATCTCCTTGGCATCTCCTTAGCAATAAAACAGCCGCTTCTTTGCACGATAAGCTGTACTGTAAATTATCATTTACGGAAGAAAAAAAAAAAAAAAAAAAAAAAAAAGACTTGTACGATTGAGAAATCGTTCATTTTAGTATTAACTCAACGCTTTCTTCGTTAATATTATGGCCTTACTTTTTCCTTCTTCCAACGCATTCAAAACAACATAGGCCTAGAAAGACTAAATTTACTTCACTGCAAAAGCAACAATAGCCTGTTTAACAATAATGTGTAATAGACATAATTAAAAACCGGTATAAGAGTACTAAACGCCACAAAATTACTTATCAAATGGTCATACGTTTCCCCATAAGAATAGTTATCGCATAATGACAATTCATTCGCACCTGAAAATGAATAATTCGATCAAATTTAATAATTGTATGACAGCTAAACAATGCGAAGATTTCAGGCGAATATAACGATACTATTTGTTGACACTTCCACTCCTATCTGTAGCGATTTCTTTAAGTTGCTAGTATGCGGTTCACTCTTAAATACAATATATAACACAATTTACAGTTCATGGCTTTGTTCCTTCTTTTTTTAACTAGATTTTGGTAATGCAGGACATTTACACACTAGATAATAGGACCTAAATGGAAGTTTATCTCTGCAAATGTATCCCTTTTATTCCATTTAATTTCGAAAGACTAAACCAGCGATATTTTAACTTTTCACAGAAGACTTCTTGACCCCATTGGTGTGCAATTTTACTCTTAAACAATACAACACCTTACGAAAGTTGCAGCCCAAAAAACCAACCTGCACAGGGCTTCTTTTCCTTTGGTGTACTTCAACTACCCGAAAAATAAATCTTAAAGCTGACCAGGCTCTCTTTATTAGCTTAGAATATAATAAACATTGTGGAATGCAACATGTACACGCAAGTAATTCAGTGTCTAATCTAACAATACAACGGGTACAAATCAGGATGTGGAGGTGAGCAGACGAACAGTGAAGGAGTGAGTGAGAAAGGGAGCTAAGTGACATGGCAGCTGAAGAGTAGAAACAGTTACACTAAAGAGATAAAAGTTTGGCAGGGTGATTCAGATAAAAGTGGAAGAAACACGAAAGCAAAGAAAATAATACATTAAAGCTGAAAATTCGAAACCTAAAAAGAAAGCTGGAAAGTGTGGAGGATAGAAGGAGAAGATGCAATATGGTGCTTTCAGAGATTGAAAAACAACGGGTAGTGGGAGTAGTGTACAGATTAAAAATACATCTGAAAGGTTACGAGATTTATGGCGCATTTAGAATTGGCAAGACACCAGGAAAAAGAAATATTTTTGTGAAATTCTCAAACATTCAAACGACTTTAGAAGTACTAAAAATCGACTACTTATATCAACAGGAATACGCGTGCAGAAAGAGTATAAATAAAGGAGTTATTTGAACCCCGAAGACAAACAGAACTGAAGGCAAGGGGGTATACGTTAAAAGCGTCAAGCCATACACAGTTGACCAAGCAGCGGAGAGAATAAACGGACCAAACGACAGGCAGAGCAATCATTGAACCAAGAGAGGCAGGGGTGATCAAGCAGCAATAGGCAGTGATCCGCCTTGTGCATTGGCTTGTGGGGGGACGGCTGGGCAACATACTGTGCCACGTGTCAAAAGAAGGAAGCGTAACACAGATGGAAAATAGTGCAGGTGGAAAAAGCAAGGAGATATGGTGGACATTGGAATACGAAAGAGAGGAAAGACCAGGGTGGGAGATGCGGTCTGAGGAAGCATACAAAAGAAAGGGAATAAAAAAAAAAAAAAAAGAAAAAAAAAAGCGAGCTTAATAATAGTTGTAGACCAGCTCAGGAATAAAGTAACTGATAGATCAAAGAAGGACAACATGGAAGAGAGAACTAAGCAGGAGAGAAAAAACAAAAGCGATGTTTCGCCGAGAGTAACAAGGTTAGGTAAATGGTTGAATAAACACTAAGTGAAGGATTAGAGGGAATTAGTCCAAAATAGCTTTGTTCAACTGTTTTGCTTACTATCCATCATGCGTATTGAGTTCGTTATGCGGAGAAGGTGCAGGAAAGGGAGAAGAATGCTGACAAAGTTAGTAAAGTTCAATCAATATATTCACTTCATACTAGAACGCTTAAGCCATATAGCTTATAAAGAATAAGGGTTGCATAAAGTATGTGTTCCTTACATTTTACCCAAGGAATTTTTATAGTAATATAGTAAAATGTGTAAAGCGCGTAATGTCATTATCTGAAGCAATACTCCGGAAAAACTAGTCCGTTTCCGCGTTAGGCAGTTTTCCCGTTTAGAGTGTTATTTGACATAGGAAATAGCTCCGTTCCGAGATTTATTTTCCGGTTCTCCAGGTTTCCAGTATATAGGAGGTCCGGTTTAGTCAGGTTTTACTGTATTAGTAAAATAATAAATGTAAAAATTGTGGGGTGCTTTTTAGACAATTTTATCATATTTTTACTTTTATAAATAGCTACCAATGAACTTTTTATCACATTTAATGTCAGAATATTTATTTTAAACTTATTACATTTTTAAATAGAATGAACTATATCGCCATAGAGTTAATTATTCATACTTAAAAATTATTTTCTAACTTTTAGTTCGGTTTATTATAAAAGCGTGTTTTTTAGTTTTTTAAACAATAATTTATTTTTAATTTTTTGGTCTCAAATTTTTCCATTTAAATATTTTGAGACAGGATATTATAAGACCCCAAAAGAAAATCATTTATATGAATATTTGTTAAGAGTGTAATTTGTTTTTGGTGTTGGTACGAGTTGGTTGAATGACGAAAACGTGTTACTATTGTTCATTGTTACAAACAATTAAGTTTGTTTAAAGACGTCATAAATATTTCCATATTTAATTTTAATATATATGTATAAATAAAAGAACTATATGTGTTCAATATTAAAAGCAAAGGGAGAATAGCTAAAGATCGCTTCCCTAACAATACGGGAACTATTTGATGAACGCATACGCGGATGTACACATGGCAGTCGGAATCCTAGACTCGCAACCAAAAGAATTTAATAGCGTCCGTGTCTTTGGTATAGATGGACGCACTTGTGTGTGCGCGTCATAAAATAGTGAAAGTAAAATTGCTAAGTGTTTGGAGACCGTTAGTTTGAATAAAATAAGTGAAACGTTAGCTAACTTTAACAAGTTAGTTAATACGAAGCGTTCAATTAAATAAAAGGACGTAAAATAGACGAAGTGTAAAGTGATAGAAAATACATTTAGCGAAATATCGCTAAATTTTCAGACATTAAATCTCGGCGATGCTAGGGAAGTCGATCCACTGAAATAAAATACTTGCTAATGTGATACGATTTAAATACTGTGAACAAGAAGGTGCGAATAAAATATTTCACTAAAGATAACCCCGAGTGTATGTTCATTCCATCCAGTACCACGACCCGAGATAACGAAAGAGTCAAAAGCTCATCACCATCACCTACGATTAATTATAAAAACAGCAATTTAAAAAAAAAAATTAGTTTTAACTCTTTTTAAAATTTCTCAATTCGAATTTTTTTCCAAATTTCTTTTTTGAAAATTTTCAAATTAGTATTTTTTGGAACAATATTAGACTACAATTACTCTTTTAACTACACTATCAGCTGTTGTGGACTTTCTGGCCCTGGTTAAACTTCGATGCGCAATCGTTTCCCCGAAGCCTCGTGGTCCTCTCAGGTCCTCTCTCCGGGCATGTCCGCCTTTCAATATTTTCAAGCGGATTAATTCCTTTGCCCAGTGTAACTTGTACCGATTTCTAAACTACCAGCTGTTGTGGGTGTCTTGGCTCTGGGTCTCGTATCCCTTTTAGGTCCTCTCTCTGGGCATCTACGTCATCCAATATATAAATATGTATTTATTTAATTAAAGCAATTTTCAGGGTGCATCTAGAACAGTACCTTAGCGTCATCGAAGATGTGATATTTGTACTATTTTCTATACATTTAGCTTACTCAATATTTATCCTGATCATTATATTATTGTACTGAAATTGGCCTTTGACATGTGTGCAAATTTTCAAGTCAATCAGAAGAACCTAAGTTGGTGAAAATTACGCTATATTGATAAATTTAGCTAAGTCACTTTTTTATCCTAATGATCCTGGTCAGGACATTAGGACAAAGTCATGATGTTATTACATTGTCATCGATCCTTGACATGTGTGCAATTAAATTAAATTTTTTTGTTGTTTAACGACGCTGTCAATTGCCACGTGTTCCGGAATTTCGTCCCGCAAAAGTTCTCTTACATGCCACTAAATCTACTGAAATGGAGCTGTTGCTTTTAAGCACACTTAAAAACCATTGATCTGGGCCGGATTTGAACCCGCGACCTTGGGATCAGTAGACCAGAGTCTAACTAACTGAGCCTCCCAGATCGACAACATGTATGCAAATTTTCAAGCCAGTCAGACGTCTCAAGTTGGTGAAAATTACATTACATTGTTAAATTCAGCCAAGTCACTTTTACTTTCTCTACTGGTAAGTAGGGAAAGTATTGTATTCCAACCAAAAATTTGATGTCGAGATTTCACCGGAAATATATGTTTTGAGACCCACTGAATACAAAAAAGCATTTTTAGAAAAAGGTCCGCGCGCGCGCGTCCGTGCGTGCGTGTGTGTGTGTGTGTGTGTGTGTGTGTGTGTGTGTGTGTGTGTGTGTGTGTGTGCGCGCGCATATGTGTGTGTGTTAGCCTGTGGACAGCATAACTCAAAAACGAAAAATCGGTTAAAAACCAAATTTGGTCCTTAAGTTTAATGTCTTTCAAGGATGCGACACGAAGATTTTGAAGAAAATAGCCCCATCCTAAAGTACCCTTTACATGGAAAAATTTGATTTTCTTGAAAATGGCTCTAATAATTTTGATTAAGATGTCCTACCAACAGTAAGTTTGTTGGCATAAATAAATTATAATTACCATCTGAAGGATAATTAATCCCGGAGCATAAAGTACTTGCAATAGTAAGTCACCATTGGGGTAATTGTCTCTGATGTGAGACTGCCTTTGTGGTTTACCGGGAGAAATACGAACTGGTTTGAGAATTCAATGTCATTCTGGCAGGTTGTCACAGTAGCTTGATGGTTAGAGCACTCGCCTAGTAAGCGGAGGGTCTGTGGTTCAAATCCCAGCTGTGGCATTGAAATTTTAAGTTCCAGTTCTACCTCTCAAAGTAGTCAACTGTTGCGATGTACGGCTCGTGGCAGTTTTAATGTGATGGGTATTTTAATAAAACATTTAATCTTTTTCTGAAGAATTCATTAACGATTTTTCGTGACAATTAACCTATATTACTGGGACGGTTATTACATAACTATATTTCATAAATAATAATTAATCTAGTTAACAGTATGTTTAAACTTTATGTTATGAAATGAGTTTAAATCTCCTGTTCATCCATACTAAGATTAAAACCATTACAATTGTTTCTTATCTCTTTTGCAATTTTCTTCACGATGCAAAAGGCTGAGAAATAAATCTTCGTGAATTCGTAGAAAATTGCGATAGTTTTCTGGGTCCTCTAACCTCAATTCGTTTTGTAGTAGACCCAGTATACCATAACCCGTATCCTGTTCTCATGACTGTGTCCACCAATGCCTTTTACTTCTAATACATCTTTTCTTCCTACTCAGACTGGTGAAAATATATCCTAAAGCTATACTTAATATAACAATCGCTAAATTAATAGACATTTGAGTCCGCCATGTTTATTTCTCACGCTTTCTATGTATTGAACTGTCATGTATTGGGCCAAAATGAATCCTAATGTGACAGACACTGTTTCTTTTGTGTCCAATTCCATTGGATACAAAAAGTTTGATAAAAGAAGTTGGACCACCGTGGGACACCAGCTTTAATGTTTTGTCAGAGGTCTCCTTATATGGCCTGGTGTTTTATTACTTCCAGTAAATGTATGGCACAAGGCCTCGGCTACACTTTTTTTTTTTTTTTTTTTTTTTTTTGAAGAAACCCATGCTAGAGATTTTTACGCCAAAATGTCCATCATCCTCTACTACCAATTTTCTCTCCCCCAATGAATCTGTTGTACACTTTACATACAAATATTACCTACGTACCATTTTTTACACCATGAGCACTAATATTAGTTCAAATGAAGTAGTAAATGAAAATACCAAGTACAAATGGCTATTAAGATAAAGGAACACTTGAAAGTCGTGTGCCATTAGAAATAAACAATTCTACTCGTTCCTTATAGTTCTGCAGGAGTATCTAATATGCGTACATTCACCTTGAAGAAAATTCATACTAGAAGTTCAATGAATTTCAACTCGTGCATCAAATGTGATTTCACATTCAATATTTTAAGATATGTACATATTTGAATGTAACAGTTTTAGTAACCACCAGTGTTCTATTTTGTCCATATGAGATTGCCTTTTCTTTTGTTTATATAGCAACCAGATTATTTGTACGATTGGATTGGCAGTTTGCATCGTTTGCACCATAGCACCATTGGTAAGTACATTTATATTACAAATTAGTATCATAATCTAATTTTGTTATTTTACTATTAGCAAGGTTCACTACATGCAAACATACTCAAGTGTACCCGATACTCATACATAAGCATACACTTATTTTGATCCCTCTCATCTGTGACATCAGTATGGTGTGACATAGGATTCATTATCTTCTTTATATTTTTATCAACTCTATCTTTAAGAGAACCATATATTCCGGGAGATCCTGATATAACTATTTACAAATTAGGGAATCAATAAAACCAAACGATAACGTTCTTCTAAATTTGCTGAAGAACACAGCCTTCGTAACAGCACTATAAGTAGATATTAATCGGGTTCCATTGTAAGTCTCCAGGACTTAACTTCAGAACTTTTAAACTAAAGAGAGCTCAGTACTGAGCTCCCACTTCTATTAATGAGAAAATTAAGAATACGTGAGAAATACGTTAGCAAATACATAATACCATTATAATCATCTAGAGTACTTAAGGAGTACTACTACTACCATTCCTTATGTGCGAACGATTCTTATATAGCAGAAGGTAGCCATGGGAGTCACGAAGGGGGAGGGGGAAGGATGGGGGGCTAGGCCCCCTTGGAAAATAATAAATGTAATGTGCAGTCAATTACTATTAAACTCTTACTGTAATGTTGATGTAACGAACAGCTTATATTTAGCATAAATTAATATGCTTATCCGCAACCACTACTATAACTCATCTTCATCGGGATGAAGGAGGCTTATGACATCCAACTTTAGCCTGAGGTTAAGTCACGACACCTAGGTTAGAGTGAGTGTATGAACGGGATGAAGGAGGCTTATGACATCCAACTTTAGCCTGAGGTTAAGTCACGACACCTAGGCTAGAGTGCGTGTATGAACGGGATGAAGGAGGCTTATGGCATCCAACTTTAGCCTGAGGTTAAGTTACGACACCTAGGTTAGAGTGAGTGTATGAAGGGGATGAAGGAGGCTTATGGCATCCAACTTTAGCCAGAGGTTAAATCACGACACCTAGGTTAGAGTGAGTGTATGAACGGGATGAAGTAGGCTTATGACATCCAACTTTAGCCTGAGGTTAAGTTACGACACCTAGGTTAGAGTGAGTGTATGAACGGGATGAAGGAGGCTTATGACATCCAACCTTAGTCTGAGGTTAAGTCACGACACCTAGGTTAGAGTGAGTGTATGAACGGGATGAAGGAGGCTTATGACATCCAACCTTAGCCTGAGGTTAAGTTACGACACCTAGGTTAGAGTGAGTGTATGAACGGGATGAAGGAGGCTTATGACATCCAACCTTAGTCTGAGGTTAAGTCACGACACCTAGGTTAGAGTGAGTGTATGAACGGGATGGAGGCTTATGACACCCAACTTTAGCCTGAGGTTAAGTTACGACACCTAGGTTAGAGTGAGTGTATGAACGGGATGAAGGAGGCTTATGACATCCAACTTTAGCCTGAGGTTAAGTTACGACACCTAGGTTAGAGTGAGTGTATGAACGGGATGAAGGAGGCTTATGACATCCAACTTTAGCCTGAGGTTAAGTTACGACACCTAGGTTAGAGTGAGTGTATGAACGGGATGGAGGCTTATGACACCCAACTTTAGCCTGAGGTTAAGTTACGACACCTAGGTTAGAGTGAGTGTATGAACGGGATGAAGGAGGCTTATGACATCCAACCTTAGCCTGAGGTTAAGTTACGACACCTAGGTTAGAGTGAGTGTATGAACGGGATGAAGGAGGCTTATGACATCCAACTTTAGCCTGAGGTTAAGTCAGACACCTAGGTTAGAGTGAGTGTATGAACGGGATGAAGGAGGCTTATGACATCCAACTTTAGCCTGAGGTTAAGTTACGACACCTAGGTTAGAGTGAGTGTATGAACGGGATGAAGGAGGCTTATGACATCCAACCTTAGTCTGAGGTTAAGTTACGACACCTAGGTTAGAGTGAGTGTATGAACGGGATGAAGGAGGCTTATGGCATCCAACTTTAGCCTGAGGTTAAGTTACGACACCTAGGTTAGAGTGAGTGTATGAACGGGATGAAGGAGGCTTATGACATCCAACTTAAGCCTGAGGTTAAGTTACGACACCTAGGTTAGAGTGAGTGTATGAACGGGATGAAGGAGGCTTATGACACCTAACTTTAGCTTGAGGTTAAGTTACGACACCTAGGTTAGAGTGAGTGTATGAACGGGATGAAGGAGGCTTATGACATCCAACTTTAGCCTGAGGTTAAGTCACGACACCTAGGTTAGAGTGAGTGTATGAACGGGATGAAGGAGGCTTATGACATCCAACTTTAGCCTGAGGTTAAGTCACGACACCTAGGTTAGAGTGAGTGTATGAACGGGATGAAGGAGGCTTATGACACCCAACTTTAGCCTGAGGTTAAGTCACGACACCTAGGTTAGAGTGAGTGTATGAACGGGATGAAGGAGGCTTATGACACCCAACTTTAGCATGAGGTTAAGTCACGACACCTAGGTTAGAGTGAGTGTATGAACGGGATGAAGGAGGCTTATGACATCCAACTTTAGTCTGAGGTTAAGTCACGACACCTAGGTTAGAGTGAGTGTATGAACGGGATGAAGGAGGCTTATGACATCCAACTTTAGTCTGAGGTTAAGTCACGACACCTAGGTTAGAGTGAGTGTATGAACGGGATGAAGGAGGCTTATGACATCCAACTTTAGCCTGAGGTTAAGTCACGACACCTAGGTTAGAGTGAGTGTATGAACGGAATGAAGGAAGCTTATGACATCCAACTTTAGCCTGAGGTTAACTCACGACACCTAGGTTAGAGTGAGTGTATGAACGGGATGAAGGAGGCTTATGACATCCAACCTAAGTCTGAGGTTAAGTTACAACACCTAGGTTAGTGAGTAGGTGAACAGGATTCACATAATCTGTTCAGGAGGATTTCACTTACACTACTTGGGTTGGCAGTTTCATTTGCGCATGTGCAGCAGTAACAAGATATTGACAAGTATTTGTCCCATATGTTCATAGGTTCTCCCAAACTTCTACATTTTAATTCTCTCTTCTCCGTTTCTTATTCTTTGAGGGGAGGGGAGCGCTGGATACAGCAAAACTTGCTTTCTATATGAAATATGATATACGAGTACATCTTGAGTACCCACAGTACACAGGGTTTTAATGTTGGCTTTTATTGTGAGAGATGTGCATTTATTTTCCAAACCATTGCTTAACATTACTTTATGAAGCAATTCATTCCACATATAAATATTTGGAAACTCTTTATGAAGATCCGTTTACATTTTCCGTCATCAACCTCGACAAATATTAAGGACATTGTTTTCGAGCTTAAAACTTGTTGATTGGTTGTTTTGAATTTTTATGTGCACTTTCAAATAGAAATAGAAGCATGCAACATTTTAAGTTCGGAATATTTTGGGATACTTGTTCTAATGAAAAACAGCTATAAAAGTGAATGAGAACCAGGTAATTACCTCAGGAGTTGTGTTTGGAGTTAATGTCTCCTGAAGAGTCCACAGTCTAACACCTCGTCCTTGTAGGATGTTTTCGGTTTCAGGAAAATAATCGCGTAATGGCAATGGACATGACCATCTTCTCGCCACAGAGCATGCGCAATAACGACTACCAATCTAAATGAGGATACCCGCTTGATTAGCTATATTTTAATTTATTTTTGCTCTTTTTTAAATTAAATTATTTTGTTATTTAACGACGCTGTCAATAACGATAGAAGTTACGATAAACACCTTACCCCTGTTCTTCCATGTCACTACAGATCTCAAGGATATTTGCCCTAGGTGCCTTTTCCTGACAAACTGGACTGACTACCAAACCATTTTCTTTGGCGATCTTTGTAACTACCCATGGCCCCCAATTTAAGCTCACCAAGCCTGTAACTAAAAACTGACGTTATTTTGAAATATGGCTCAATATTTTAGCTCCAGCTGTACTTACAATAATTTTTCCCCCACATTGTGCGATTGTTGTCAATATGCCTCAGGGTTTTAATCTTTCCTCATACATTTCTTCTGTTTCCCTTATCCGCTAAACACGTTTTATGTCTTGCATATAGCTGTTTCATAGTAAGCATTCGGTAAACAACTGTCTTTTGTTCACAGGGCTAATGAATCAGTGGTAAATGTGATAGCAGACGAGTGGTAAGAACCAATCATTGCAGGATGTGGAAGAACTATAGCAAAATGGGCCTATTCAAGGCTTTGCTGCTGATTATAGTTATGATATATGTCCTCTACTTAGGTGAGAACACTTTCAAACTTGTCGGAAAGTTTAACTTGGCAGTTTTTATGGCTCTGAAGTTCAGGTAGTTCATTTTTTGCTTCCATCTGATCTCTCAGATATAAGAATAAAATAAACAAATATTTTATAAATATTTTCTTCTTTAACGCCACGTGAATTGCCAGTGTAACTTCAGTGTCACCGGTGTGCCGAAATTTTGTCCCGCAGGAGTTGGCAGCGGGAGAGGTATGAGCAAACAACGTCAAAGGAACGCTGGCAGCAGCTATAAAAACAAAGTTTATAAAATGCAAGGTTTATAATTTTTAACACAGGCTCAATCTAACATCGACACAGGAGAGAAGCCAAAAGTGCTCCAGAAAACGTGATTTTAATGGGAAACCTGATTCGGGTTTAATTTCGGGCATGGGTGTATTTTAGTGTGTGCGTATGTAATTTATGACCGCCTCCGTAGCGCAGTTGGTCGCGCTTGCCTCTGGCGCGAAGGACACGGGTTCGATCCCCGGTACCAGCATAAGGATTTTTCCCCCTCTGGGAGGTCTGGCACGGGGTGCACTCGGCCTTGTTAGGTCTCGGGGGTACCAATTGACGAGCTACTTGATGGAGAAATAGTGGCCCCAGGCCGAGAAGACCGCATAATTGGCCGAGCGGGGTCGGGGCGCTGACCACGTCCAGTGCACCACTCTCCAGTACTGCACCCCACCAATGACGCAGCGGCTGGGCGGTAGACCTTGGCCCTTCATGGGCGGTTGCGCCGGGATTTAGTTTAGTTAGTAGGTAATTTGTGCATTATCTCTTGCTAAGAGTACTATTTTAAGCTTTTAATGCATGTCGCTTTTTCTTTCGTTTGTTCCTTCAAAGTACACAATCGGAAAAATATATACTCTTTTTTACTTTCTCTACTGGTAAGTAGAGGAAGTATTGTATTTCATCCAAAAGTTCGATGGTGCGATTTCACCGGAAATATATGTTTTGAGACCTCCTGAATCCAAAAATGCATTTGTAGAAAAAGGTCCGTGTGTGCGTGCGTGAGTGCGTGTGTGTCTGTGTGTGTGTCTGTGTCTGTGTGTGTGTGTTTGTGTGTGTGTGTGTGTGTGTGTGTGTGTGTGTGTGTGTGTGTGTGTGTGTGTCAGTCTGTGGACAGCATAACTGAAAAACGAGAAGTCGGTTAAAAACCAAAGTTGGTGTTTAAGTTTAATGTTTTTCAATGATACGACACGAAGATTTTGAAGAAAATAACCCCACCCTAAACTACCCTTTATATATTGAATTTTTTGAAAAATTTGATTTTCTTGAAAATGACTAACGATTTTGAATAAAATGTCATGTTTAAGATATTTATATGACAAATGAAATGTATATTTTTAATTTTATGGCTATAGCCTATGTAGTCCTGTTTACTCTGGATGACTTTTGAATAACTCGTAAACCGTAAGAGCTAGACAAAATTTTACTGTACAAAAAATGTAGATCTCGCTAAAATACACAATTTATGTCTGTATACATTTTTTGTAGAGTGAACTATTTCCGAGATATTCCTTGTTATTTGTGTGAGTTTCAAAAAACTTAAAACGTTCGTGAAACGGAACACCGTTGTTCATTTTTTTATATGTTAGATAAGCGTGCAAAGAGAACGAGATCTCAAAGCTTTAAAGGATTTGACTATCACTCAAAGCCTACTGTATTCTAATATTCCCCTTGCACCTACAAGGAAATAAGCAATAAGATAATTTGTACAAATGTTTATCTCAACCAACACGAAGAAGATATAGGAATAAGAGTTTGTAAGAATGGTTAGTACAAGAGTAGAGAAAGTCATGTGAGTGCAACACAAGACTTTTTTTTGTTTGTAATAAACTCCAAGTAGCTGGTATACTTGGGTCTTAAAAGCTAAGAGACAACGTTTGGGACTCTTGCCAATTTAGCATTAGATGTTTGTTACAACAAAGAGGTCTTCCATATGGCCCTGTACAAATACTACCAAATTGCAGAAGCTAAAACTGTGCTCTTTAACCAGTTCCCTGTATGTACATTGGCATAGGTTTTAGAATTGGGAGCGAACAATGTTAAAATGGATGCACATTTAATATACCTCTACAACGGAGCCTTAGATAGCACCGCCAATTTTATGTGTATGTATGAAATAATCAGTATTAGAATTTTGAGGATATTGATATTGTTCACTATAAGAAAACATCTGTGTATGGTGCGCCATGAGTGTAGAAATGACTTATAGAGCCTTTTTTTTCTGCAGTGGCCTACAATTAGGCAATACTTTTTAGCCCCCCCTTTTAGAGAGTTAACTGACAGAGATCACAATTTCAGGTATTTTAAAACAAGAATCTGGTATAGCAATCAACATGTCGATGAGCATAATTTCAAGTGTTCCCACAGAACAAAATTATTAGTGAAGATTGGTGGGCCCCCTCACTCCACCAATCTAACAAACACGCACCTGGAACCAGAAAATGACATTACTTAGCGTGAAATACGATGAATGATACCTCTTTATACAGTTCCATCTTCTTCGTGTTAGTTGAGATAAACATTTGTACAAATTATCTTATTGTTTATTTCCTTGTAGGTGCAAGGGGAATATTAGAATACAGTAGGCTTTGTGGGATAGTTAAATCTTTTAAAGCTTTGAAATCCCGTTTTCTTTGCACGCTTAACATAAAAAAATGAACAACGATGTTCCATTTCACGAAAGTTTTAAGTTTTACGAAACTGACACAAATAACTTGGAATATCTCCGAAATGGTCTGGAGATAAATTGTGTGTTTTAGCGAGATCTACATTTTTGTATAGTAAGATTTGGTTTATCTCTTATGGTTTAAGAGTTATTCAAAAGTCATCCAGAGTAAACAGGACTACGTAGGCTATAGCCAGAAAATTCAAAATATACATTTCATTTGCCACACAAATATCTTAAACATATGACATTTTAATCAAAATCATTCGAGCCATTTCCAAGAAAATAAACATTTTCGAAAAAGTTTCCATGTAAAGGGTAATTTAGGATGGGGCTAGTTTATTCTAAATCTTCGTGTCGCATCCTTGAAAGACATTAAACTTAAACACCAACTTTGGTTTTTAAGCTATGTTTTTGAGTTATGCTGCCCACAGACTGACATACAGACTGACACACACACACACACACACACACACACACACACACACACACACACACACACACACACACACACGAGCGCGCGAACGTTTTTCTAAAAATGTTTTTTTTTGGGGGGGGGATTCAGGGGGTCTCAAAACATGTATTTCCGATGAAATCTCGACATCGAGTTTTTGGGTGGAATACAATACTTCCTACTTACAATAGAGAAAGTAATTACATAGAAATTAGTTTCTGATTTTAATGCCTTATTTATCAGTTATCATATATTCTCCTCGCAGAAAGCAACTCTGGAACACAGTGAAAGGAAAAACATATTAAAATGTGTAGCTAATTGTATCTTTTTAAAGTATTCTGCATTGTACCCTATACAACGTCTATGTTTTAAGCCATGTTTCAAACAGCTTTGTAGATAGTGCAAATACATTCTTCCTAAGCAGCAGCTGCGTGATTCAAGTCATTGACCTCAACCTTTTTCTTTTTGGAAATATAAAAAAAGGCGCAAGTGGCCGAATCAGGATTGCAGGAAGGATGGGACAAATATTTGACTACTGAATAATGCAGAAATCTGGTTGCTTCTAGTGCAGTGTGCCACAGGCATTGCGATGCAAAAAACGTACCAGCCTTAGGATGCGTTATTCAGAGTTCATTTAAGACTTGTGGCATATTATTTGTGGTGTACCCTCTGGCAAAATCAATCCTTTAAGTCTCAAGTGTTCATGTCAAAATATGGGCATTACTTGAGAAGCACGCAAAGATCACCATGATGCAAACACTAGTTTTTCACCACACTTTTTCTGCGGAACATTTCTGAAAGTTCTGAATCATGCTGGTATATCTTGTATATTGTCAACTTTTACGACGATAAATATCCTTTTGGATCTTCCTCAACTCAGTTGCTCATGTCACCAATGCATACATGCCTGTTTCTAGTGATTTATGAGGTGATGGAAAATCCACTGACTGTAGACTTGCTGACTTGGTTTTCCTTTCAGGATGGTGTTCGCTGCTACTGATTCATTATTCAGTGCTTCTTGAGTAAGATGCCATGTGCAACAATGATGTCCCGCAACATGCGCTCTGCTTTCAACACATTTTAGTTGTTGCTATAGCCAGCCGTCTTAATGCAGATCGTGGATTGCAAAGGGCAAATGTTTGCAAATGCCCGATTCAGTCTTTCAAGGCATTCCCTAAACCATAACCCGGCATTGCAAGCACAGAAACTCATAGCATGGAAATGCCCTCGCTTGAAATCCATCCCCATGTCAGTAGATTTACTAGCATGTAAAATAACTCCTGCGGGATGAAATTCCGGCACACCGACGACGCTGAGGTGAGCCTGGCAATTGAGAGCGTCGTCAAAAAACAAAATTATTTTAATTTTAATTGAAATCCATCCTAGCTTTTGTTGTAGCAACACAAAAGTGCTGATGATGGTCTTGTTGAATTACACCGAGACCTGCACAATTCCTATCTGAAGCTCAATCTAAAACTGGGAGGTCCTACTTTGGCAGAACCATACCTCAGTGTTGCTCATTCTCCAAACTTTCAGAGTGACTTTCGTACTAAATTAGTACGCAATTTCTTAATCTAAAGTTACACTTTTATTGTTGCAGCCACCTATAGACAAGAGACGGTCCGCATCCTCCCCGAGAAACCTCTGAAACCTGAAGAATATGTGAACTACCGCCAGGAGATGGCGGCACGACTCGTGGACATCGTCAGAGAGATCAAGAGTAAGTATATCCTCAACTTGTCCTTGTAAAAGCTTATGAATCAGGCCTCGTTTACCCTCTTAAGAGGCCGAGCGTATAAAAAAGATAGAGACATCGTAGCGCTGTTATTGTCATACTCACCAGAATTGACAGTTGTTTCCAATGCAAAAACAATGGATCTTTTAAAATATTTTAATAAAAAATAAAGATTTTATCGATTAGCTTATTTCATGGGTTACTTATTTATGGGGTCACGAACTTTTTGTAGATTAATCATTCCAATCAAATGGCAAATGAAGTCGAGTGTCCTTAAATACACATTATGGATTACTTAGGTATTGTCTGCAGAAATTGATATGACTTATCTGTCTATTCCTCCCGAAATGTATAGTGCGTTCTTATACCTACTGTTTTCTTGTTTTGGTTCTTTTCTATGTATTACCTCGTGATATCTATCACTTGTGTTCTCTGCCCTTTCACTTTAATGATCTGCATATTGCAAATATTGTACTCCTCTCCTCTCTTCGTATACCCATTTAAATTTCTTGTTCTACCTTCATATGGTACATCTTTTGGCGTGTTCTTACGCTTGTAGTAGTCTGTGTAAGGCTCCCAAATTTGTATACGCCGTCTACACACCGGTTTGATTGTACACAAATTATTAATATGAACCTTTCTTATACTTAAATTTATCATCATCGTCGTCATCATCATCATTATTATTAAGGTATATAATTGTTTACTACTTATGAGCGCATGCTTGTAATGAAACATATGTGCAAATATAACCAAGCAATTCTTTCTTCTTTCCCTGATTACCCTCCCCTTATGTAGGACTTACACCCCCTAGGACTTACAAGCCAGTGCCTAGGGCCAGACGCCTGTCTGCCGCAGAGAGACCTCTGGACCAGACAGAGTGAAGACCTGTAGCAGGTGGTCAGCCAAGCACCAGGTATGATAGTGAGGAAGAGGATGATATGAAATGCAGGCGAAATGGATGATTGGAAGGATGATGATGGAGCAGTTTGCGGAATGAATGGCGGGAGAAACAGGAGAACACGGAGAAAATCCGCCCAGACGCCGCTTCGTCCACCACGAATGCCACATGCGGTTCCCGCTTAGGTGGGAAGAAGACGCCGGGAGGTGCGTGCCTTAAAACTGTATTGAACAACAGAAATAAACAGCAGTCAGAAAGTATAAAATAACTTGGCATAACAATTGACAGCAAGCTTTGTTTCGACAAACATAGATCATCTAATAACCCAAAAAAGTACGAATCTGATACACGCACTGGCAAAATGGGCAAAAATAAACTGGCGACTGAGGTCGGATGTGATGAGAACAACCTACAAATGAGCTATATTGCCAATTCTATCACACGGAGCTTCGGTCTGGATCGAAGCCATTAACAAACAACATAATGTAGAGTGCAGAGACTGATAAATATTTGAATGGCCAAGGCATTTCGCAACACATCACACGAAGCATTATGTGTCCTAACAAAAAAAAAAAAAAAAAAAAAAAAAAAAAAAAAAAAAAAAAAAAAAAAGGACAAGTTTCTACGTAATGAAGAAAGACAACCGGAAGGAAACAAAATTAGACCTTCCAAGACACTACTCGAGGTGGCCACATCCTGCAGATATTTTCACCATAACAAGAAAACAGGAGAATGTCGAGTATAATCTAAACATATACACTGGCGGTAGTAAAGGAGACACAGGTGTCGGAGCAGGAATCGCCATATATATCAACAAACAACCAGTACACCAGTTACATACAATACTGGCTACAAGATCATTGTACAAACAATCAAGCGGAACAGCTAGCAATTCTAAAATCATTAGAGTGTTTAGCAACAGTTCACCATCTTCCTATCCATAAAAACAGCAGCAATTCACACGGATAGCAGAGGTACTTTAGATTCACTTGTAAATCACAAAAACCAACATAATTTAATAGTTTTAATAACAAACACAACAGTACTGGAAACTAGGAACTGGAAAATTCATTACACGTGGCACACAATGGGAACGAGGGAGCGGATAGTCTGGCGAAACAGGCAGCGGAGAACAGCGAACTTCCAGTATGTTACGACCAGTGTTGCCCTGAGTGAACTGCAAGCAATAAACATAAGCAAGTGGGAAAACGAGTGGGAAACCACCACAAAAGTTGCAGTGACAAAAACTTTTCTACCTAGTGTGAAAAACAGACTGAAATTGAATTATTCCTTTACCGAAAAAATAACCACCTTAACAGGACACGGGAAAATAAAGTTATTATTATCGTTTTAAAATAAAAGACAGTGCTATGTGTACATGCGGAAAAGCAAAACAATCAACACACCACCTATTATTATTTGAATGTGCAAAGGTAGAAAAAGACGGATTTTCAGAAACAATATGATTATCAAACTAGGAAAATTGACATTCAATAAAACGAAACTAATGCATTACACCCAGGAATTAATGTCATATATTAACTCAATAGACCTAGATGGATTGTAAATTACTTTTTATAATAATGCATGTAGTATAAATATATTTGTATTGGAGCATGCAGTGAATAAGGAGTATTATAAAATTAAGAAAATAACACACACACACACACACACACACACACACACACACACACACACACACACACATACACACACAGTCACTATAATATGTAACATAATAAAATGTGACGGCAACAAGTAAATTTACATTAACTTTCCCATTGAATACAATATAAACAAACAATAAACACAGTTAAATAACCACTTTAACAATTTCATTTGGCGTATTGCCTTTATATTGCATTGGGATATCATCTAACCACCAATATTGTCACAATACTGAAGAAAACCCTGCCCATTTACTTAATCTGAAAAATCAGAGGACACGCGTAGGCAGATGGAGTATACTTTAGTTTCTTATTAAATTTATAGTAACAATCCAGCACTTTTAAAATCATAGAATACATTTCCTCAGAATTAGCTAAATATAGATTATATACTTTCGGTTTGAAGTCACAGGTCGGTAAGTGGAATAGTGTAAAAAGATATGAGTGTTAGAAATTTGGTTTCGAAGACTAGAGCCCCAAATGCTTAAGTAAGGATATTGTGAATTTTTTTCGACACAGAAATACGATAAGATCCTCGGTAGTTAATGTGACATGGTATTACACCACCTTATAACATTTCTGTTACTGTTTTTCAGGGAACATAGAGATGCTAAATTCGTTCATACTGCATACGAAAATTTTTATTCACATTTACTGCTCCAGATCTGGACTGCATGGTCGATCCCAGAATTCCGGTGAGACTGAATGGAATCATTGGACAACTGGACTCAAAGTTCCTGATTAGTGATCGAGAGATACTGAGGTCGAACCTGCGTAATAGCAATGTTAGTAAGTGTGTCGACATGAAGGATAGTGAAGAAGCAGGGACTTATTTCTTCAGTAAGCTTTTCAAGACCACTAGGACGGGATATCCATTTTATCAGCAGAATAATCCTCCTCGTACGACCTGCAGTGGTGCTAAACGTCCTATCAGCGAGTTGATAACAATCTTGGTTAATAACGTCCCCGAGGATGTCGGCAACTCTAGTCACAGCCCTCAGCGCATGTTGCCTCCAGATAGGTTAGAAGTTCTCCTGATGGACATTCGTGGATACCACCAGCAGATTCCTGTAATTATAGCAGATCTCGATGCCGAAGCCAATGCTCCCAGAATGGAAGCCAAATTTGGTAACGTCCAAATTATTTCCGTTGACAAAACGAAGGCAAAAACTTCCCCGGGATGCATTTGGAATGCTCTTGTAGGCCAAGTGACAACCCCATACGTTCTACTTGGACGGAATCTACAGTACTTCAATGCCTTTGCCCGCCTGGAGAGGCAGATATACGTCTTATCTGTGTCAGATCTGGTGGCGGTGGCTGGAGGTGCCTACAGAAACACAACTGGGCACTGGAGGGTCGGCTGCTACCAGATTGAAATGAAGAACTACGATCTTCAATATACAGAAGGCTACAGGTAAGAAGTACACCATTGTGTAGATATTTTAACTCCTTTTGGGATAAGTTCCAAATATAGGATGTAAGAAGGCTTTACTGAGTAGGAATAGTAAGTGTATCACATAAAGCGACATTTTGTTAAGGAACCTGTGATCTGAAAGATTCTGAAAGTCAGATCTCCAACTTTATTCGTTTTGCACAAAGTAAAACACGTTTCCAAAGCATGCTCTGATACAGTACCAAATTAAATTATACATACGGTGCAATAAGAAAAATCTTTAAACCTACGAGAAACAAACTCGACTTACATTTCATAGACATGAGGAAAAAACGGGAAGCTGCAGAAATTAGATTCATCAGGAGTGTCGCATGTTATATGTTTGTGTGTGCTTGCGTGCGTGCCGCAGCACTTAAAACGACGGATTAAAGGGATGTACTCTTTAACATAAAATCTCTTGTAACCAATACATACATTTCTTCATTCCTCAGTGCATGGTAGATCCTAGGTGTGACTTCCATTACAGTATATTGAGCATCGCCACTGAGTCTTTCCGCGATGTCTAAGGTGCTTACAAGACATAGCTTAACTATCTCCTAATGTTTACCAGCTATGCCAAAGCCTTAAAGCTTCAGAGGCTCATACCAGAAGATTCAGATAAATGTTTCGTTTATCATAAAAATGTTAAACAGTGTGAATCTTAATCAAATTTGATAGCTACTTTTAAGAAACAAAACCGGCAAAGCATTTTCCATGTAAGGGTAGTTTACAGTAGGGAATTTTCTTGAAAATCTTTTGGTCGCATCCTTGGAAGGTAGTGAAATGAAACATCAAGTCTGGTATGTAATCGAGATTCGTTTTTACTTTCTCTACTACGTATAGTAAAGTAGAGGAAGTATTGTAATCCACCCAAAAAATCGATGTTGAGATTTCATCGGAAATAAGTTTTGAACCCCCTGAAACCTAAAAATGCATTTTTAGAAAAAGGTCCGTGTGTATTTGTGTATGTGTGTGTGCGTGCGTGCGTGCATGTGTGTGTGTGTGTGTGTGTGTGCGCGAGCGCGCGCGCCCGCCTCGATAGCGTGATGGTTAGCGTGTCTGCCTCACGTTCAAGAGGTCGCGAGTTCGAATCTCGCTTAGGGTAAGTTATCCGGGTAAGGTTTTTTCCGAGGTTTTCCCTTATCCTGAGAAGACGAATGTCGGGTAACTTAAAGCTCCATGGACCTCGGGCTCATTTGAGCATCTTTTCACCCGTTTCATTCACTCACCGTCCGATATGACGCAATGTTGGAGGACGTTAATTTAAAAAAAAAAAAAAAAAAATAATGTGTGTGTGTGTGTGTGTGTGTGTGTGTGTGTGTGTGTGTGTGTGTGTGTGTGTGTGTGTCAGTCTGTGGACAGCATAACTCAAAAACGAAAAGTCGATTAAAATCAAAGTTGGTATTTAAGTTAAATGTCTTTCAAAGATGTGACACAAAGATTTTGAAGAAAATTCCTCCACCCTCAACTACCCCTTACATGGAAAACTTTTGAAAAATTTTGATTTTCTTGAAAATGGCTTTAAAGATTTTGATTAAAATGCAATATGTTTGAGATATTTTTATGATAAATGAAATGTATATCTTAAATTTTCCCGCTATAGCGCATGTAGTCCTATTTACTTTGGATGACCTTTGCATAATTGGTAAACCGTAAGAGATAGACCAAATCTTACTGTACAAAAACTGTAGATCTTGCTGAAACACACAGTTTATGTCTGAATAATTTTTTTGTGGGGTGAACCATTTCGGAGGTATTCCTTGTTATTTGTGTAAGTTTTGGAGAACTTATACTTCTGTCAAATGAAACATCGCCATTCATTTTTTATATGTGAACCGTGCAAAGAGAACGGAATTTGAAAGCTTTAAAACATTTGACTCGCTCAAAGCCTACTGTATTCCCATTTTCTCCTTGTACATACAAGGAGATAAACAATAAGACCATTTCTGAAACTGTTTATCTCAACACGAAGAAGATATAGAAATAAGAGCTTGTAAGAATGGTTAGTACAAGAGTAGAGAATGTCATGTGAGTGCAACACATCAGATTTTTGAGTTATACTCTTCACAGACTAACAAACACACATACACACAGGGACTTTTCAATAAAAATGCTTCAGGGTGCCTATAAACTTAACTTTACGTTAAAATCAGCAATTTTTGGGTCGAATACAATACTTCCTATAAAACTAAACCCCGGCGCGACAGCCCATGAAGGGCCAAGGCCTACCGCCGAACCGCTGCGTCCCCCACCTCTGTCCACCACAGGCGTTATTGGTGAGGTGCAGTATTGGAAGGTGGGACGTGGTCAGTGCCCCGAGCCCTCCCGGCCAGTAATGCGGTCTTCTCGACCTGGGGCCGCTACTTCTCCGCAATTCCTGGGAGAGAACGAAAAAATCAAGTTAGAGAGATTCACAAACTTAATAGCACTTTCATCAAATGGTATTGTGCGGATTGAACCTCAAGTACAATATAAAATCGTCTGCGGTCAATGGAACTATGTTCTGTCAGTAATTTGAGCGCTCTAACAAAACGAACAATTTTACCAAAACAGTACAGGCAACGATTTCCTATTTCGTTATTCAGTACAAATTCTTTCAAGAGTTCTTGGGCTGGACTTTTGTATTCCGAACGTACGTCATACAGATATTCTCAGTAAATAATTCGTATTCGGAACACACATCATACAGGCATTCACAATCAAATGTTCATATTTGGAATACACGTCACACATTTACAGTATTGTAGTAAGGATGACAAAATCCAGTTTACTTTCTTCTTGCTTTATTTTCCTTCAAAACATTTACACAAATCCACAGTTCTCTTTTACTGATTTTAACATAGTCTTTACTTTGGTGCGGTTTTTTGAGGGAATGCAATCGTGGCTATGAGGACTCTTATGCTTTCTCTAGGCGTGGTACAGAACAAGGTATATTATTGAACTCCATTTTAAACTTGAGATATTTATTTGCACCTTTATGAAGTAACACAGTTACTGAATCGTTATACAATCTCAATACTTCTTGTAACGTTCGGCATGTCCGAAGTTATATTGTATAATGTAGCGGAATATCACTAAGAATGGCGTGTAACTTCCTTGATCTCGTCGATTGAAGAGTATTGAACTGTCTAATATGATAGGTACTCCAATTTCTCAAAGTATTGGCGAGAAATAGCGTCCTTGTATAAACGCTTCGATCCGAGAACATCAAACTATATTATTTCCAATAGCGTGCGGATATTTTGTCTTAACAATAATGTCTTATGACGTTATCTGATGACGCCATATTTTGTGTATTATAGGTGTCTGATTTTACAATAATCTCGGACATGGCAAAAAAATCCCGTTGATTCACATTTTTAACACATCTAACGTGATATTACACAAAAATAGTCATTGATTTTACGCACATAATTGAGACTTAGAGGTTGGCAATAATCTTCATCTCAATAAATTGAAACTTTTCCAGATAACAAAAGAATAATGCTGAATAAACAAAGTCAAGTTCATGTTTGGTTTAAATATTTCTGGAGATACATATAACTGTCTCAAGATTTTCGTAATGCGTCACACAACTGCTTTCTCCTTGTAATCTTGACTCACTCCTTTCATTGTCTTCCTTCACATTTTGTCTTCCAAACACTAACTCTGACGATAAAATCACTCGACTTATAACTGCTTCGCTATCTTTCTTCAGGACTTAACGAAACACGCAGGTGACACACATATACTCATACTAAGAACTGACTAACTCGCTCATTCTGCTCATTGTTTCGCTCCCTTATATAGCAAGCATTACATAACACGGAAATTTCTCGAACTTCTAAAAATACGCCGGCTGCCTGCACTTCCCGAATGGTCAGGAAAACGTCTTTTGGTTCTGCCGCTCTGATTGTTGTTATGCGTTTACAACACTCGCGTGAGTCAGCTTGACTTTGAGCGCCTTTGTTGCACGAACCGCCAGTGAAAAATTAAAAATTAAATTTAAATTAAACATTAAATTTTTTTTCCAATCTTTGGGAGACGAGGTACTGGCAAAAGCAAGTGAGCATAAAGGAGTATAGCCATTACTGAGTTTGGAGTTTTTTTTTTTTTTTTTTGGGGGGGGGGATACCTTCTATTACACTGAAGATACACTTTGTAACATTGACTAAATAACTGAAACACATACGCACATAACACACACACACACACACACGCGCGCGCGCACACACAATGGCTATTGTTTTTCCCGGGCTATTGTTCAGTCAAGAGAACCGACCATTGACGCTAGTAGCAGGCCGGGTCAACATGCGGCAATCCTCTGTCATCGGTAATTTGATTAGACGTGGCCGTGATGACAACATATATTTTCCAAAATCTTGGTTTCGTATCCCAGAAAATTGCATAGTAAGTTGAGTGTTCATCCTAACTTTGTTTTTGAGCTGTCTTTGTTCAGACACAAGTCCGCGACACACACCTACATACGTGCATGCGCACACATAGGTCTTCTCTTGAACATAGTTATTTTTCTTTCAGGAGGAGACTTTAAATCTGTATTTCCGGCAAAACTTAGATATCCAGCTCTTTGAACGAAATGACATTCTGGTTTACCAACTATCAGTAGTTGCTAGAGAAACTAAAAATGAATTAGTCATATCTTTGAGAGGTAGAACTGGAACTTAAAAATTCAATGCCACAACTGGGATTTGAACCACAGACCTTCCGCTTACCGGGCAGCTGCTCTAACCACTGAGCTATTGTGACAAACTGCCAGAATGGCATTAGATTCTCAAACCAGTAAGTTTGTTGGCATAAATAAATAATAGTTATATCTTATTTATGAAATTTTAAAATATTTATTTTCTTTCTAGAATTTCTTTAATTGCTGAATATTGGTGAACAATTCCTTTAATTTTGCAATGGATTTATCTCGTCTGATAGTAATGAAGAGTTTGCTTTTTATGTTTATTAAGTAAACGTTCATTTCCATTTCTTGTTTCATTCAAACTAAAACAAGCCTGTATCTTTTTACTTCCATTAAACACGTGGAAAAATTTTAGGAAGTCAATTCTATAGCAAAATTATAATGGTTCCCATATATCGGTAGCCAACTTAGGGCGCCATTAGAGACAGAGCTCACATTAAGCTCTGAGACGGACCTGGCCTTATTGGACAAGCGTGACTTTTCCTAGCCAAGTGCAAGGGAAAACGCACTGCTGGCAAATTCTCTGCCTTTCTAAGCATTTCGCTACAAAGCTGTAAAGGGATAAATGTTCTTCGAAACATTTTCAACGTGTTCATCAATATCTGTTCCTGATATCATTTGTAGCTTTTCACGTGGTGTAGGTACAATGCAAACCTTTGCTTAACACCACTGCTATAAATGTACTTCGTGGGGATTAAATAGATCAGTACAAAATATAAAAGTGGCGGCAGTTATTTACATTGTCATCATTATTATTACCACAAGGATTTAGTAACTATATGCAATTGTTTTTGGAAGGTACTCGGCGTACAGCTGCATGTTCTGCGACCATCTGGAAGGACCCTTTGTGGCAAGAACCAGCGTGTTGCGTAAGATACCTTTCAACTGCACCTTAACCAACGTGGTGGTGTTTCATGACTGGTTCCTCCTCCTGAAGCAATCTGCACACCTGGTAGTTAACTGTCCTGATGCCATGTACTTCGTGCACGGAGGCAGCCCTTCAAATCTGTAAGACCAACAGCAAGAAACACAATCTTCCTGGCTGGTGTTAGCTAAACTGTGGGAGCTCCAACGCATTTTCGTCCTTGCAAATGCCATTTATGTTTTCTCCTGCAAGGAGGTAGGTTATTGTTTCCGTTATCATCGTTATTAATTAGCAGTAAAATGTGCCTTGCTGAGTTGTATTGGATACCAGATAAGACTTCTTGTGTAACCAGGGGAAAACCGCTGCTGTTAATGAAAACCATCTTGCTGTTCAAATGCTATACACAAACACCGAGCAACTTAATGCGGTGTTTATTAGAAGGTTTAAGGTTATTGTCATGCTCTTGAAGTTTTACCTTCACTTCGACCTTTCATTTCTGGTGTTAGGTATTTTGAAGTATATTAATAATACCAATTTTGCTTTTGGAAGCTTTTGGCACACGTTGTATATCACTGAACATTTACATAACATTTTAAAAAGTTAACTGTATTATTTAAATTATTTTCTTTTCATTACAATCAGTATGCCATGGAAGTTAATAGATGTGGCTTACTGTACTAATCACATCAGACAGTTTAGCTTGCAGGAGACGATAAGCGCTTTGTATAAATATGTTTCTTGGGTTGCTTTATTTTCTCTACTACGTATAGTAAGTAGAGGAAGTATTGTATTGCACCCAAAAATTCGATGTCGAGATTTCACCGAAATAGGTTTTGAGGTCCATTGAATCCAAAAAAGGTATTTTTAGAAAAAGGTGTGTGTGTGTGTGTGTGTGTGTGTGTGTGTGTGTGTGTGTGTGTGTGTGTGTGTGTGTGTGTGTGTGTGTGTGTGTGTGTGTCAGTGTGTCTGTCAGTGTGTCTATCAGTCTGTGAACAGCATAACTTAAAACGAAAAGTCGGTTAAAAACCAAAGTTCGTATTTAAGTTTATCTTTAAAGGATGCAACACAAAGATTTTGAAGAACATTCCTCTACCCTAAACTACCCTTTATATGGAAAATTGTTCTAAAATGTCTATTTTCTCGAAAATGGAGCTAACGTTTTTGATTAAAATGCCATATGTTTGATATATTTTTATGGCAAACAAAAGGTATACTTTGAATTTTCTGGCTACAGCCTATGTAGTTCTGTTTACTCTTGATGACATTTGCATAACTATTAAACCGTAACAGATAGACAAAATCTTAGTATCTAAAAGCTGTAGATCTTGCTAAAACACACAATTTATGTCTAAATATTTTTTGGTAGAGTGAACCATTTCGGAGATATTCCTTGTTATTTATGTGAGTTTTGGAGAACTTATACTTCTGTCAAAAGGAACATGATTTGAGAGGTAGAACTGGAGCTTAAAAATTCAATCCCACAGCTGGGATTTGAACCACAGACCCTCCGCTTACTAGGCGGGTGCTCTAACCATTAAGCTACTGTGACAACTTGCCAGAATGACGTAACTTACTATTACAAGTACTTTATGTTCCAAGATTAATTAACCTTCAGATGGTAATTATTATTTATGCCAACAAACTTACTGTTGGTGTTTTTAAACACACAAGCCGCGTGTGGGCAAAGTTTGAGAGGTAGAACTGGAACTTAAAATTTCAATGCCACAACTGGGATTTGAACGCTTATTCCTACAAAATAATATAATAATACGGATAATAAAATAATAGCCATAATATAAACAATAATCACAATAACAATAATAATAATCTTGATCATAAGCATAATGATAAACACTACTATAACTTGTAAAATAATTGTAAAATAAATGAGAATGTAATAGAAATAATATAGCAATATAATTACTATAACATAAATAATAAAATGCAACAATAACATTAGTAAGAAAGGAACAAATACCAAGGATACATTACGTGCCCTCATGCTTGCACTCCACAATCTGTGATTCGTAATGTCAGACAATAGCACCATGTACAGGAGGATTTTAATCCCTGGAAAATAAAGATCCTGTAAGTAAAGTGAGACCTTTTCGGTTATTGTTATTTATTTAAGCCAACAAACTTACTGTTGGTGTTTTTAAACATACAACCCGGCAGAAGGTTATTTAATCCCGGGACATAAACTACTTACAATAGTAAGTCACCATTGGAGTAATTTGTCTCTGATGTGAGAATGCCTTTGTGGTTTACCGGGAGAAATACGGAATGGTTGGAGAATTCAATGCCATTCTAACAGGTTGTCACAGTAGCTTAATGGTCAGGGCACCCGCCTGGTAAGCGGAGGGTCTGTGGTTCAAATCCCAGCTATAGCACTGAATTTTTCAGTTTCAGTTCTACCTCTCAAACCTTTTCAGTTGTTTATACTGTTATTCTCTATTATCAGGGACTAAACACGCTAGTTCAGCTACCTCTCATCTCACGTCTTCGCTGGGAGGCAGAACACGCCACTGGCCTATGGTTAGAATTGCCCCGTGGTGTTCTGCAACTCTATTAACGTACGAACGTGCGATGCCGGGTGAAGTGGGCCACCTTGTATAAATATATACTGTTCTCCCGCTTTTAGAAATAAATAGTTATTGTTAATATTACCGGCGGGAAAACGATGTGCTGTTTCATTACTCCCAGTTCAGCCATAATATTCATTTACCGTTCAGTCACACATTTAGATATGACTTTTTGTGCTGCACTTCGTCACTAACTAATCACACCATTCGTTCACTGTTCAATTAGTAATTCTTTAGTCATTAAAAAGATGTAGTTGTGGTTCAATACCAATCGAAATATCATTTTGTGGCGGGGTTTTATTAAAGGATTCTTTGCACATATATTAGCGTGAATATTGCGGCAAATGGAGCACTGTTTTTGTTAAAAGGTGGTAAGTTTGTTAGAGCAGACGCCGCTCTTTTCTGCAGGGGATGTGGTCGTGGAATGGAATGCATAAATCAACGTACTTTTGTTATTAACACATTTATTCGTTCATCTTCACTTCTTTTCACAAAGCAATTAGTTAACAACTCTTAAAATTGGATAGCGTCCATGCCGGTTAGAAGTTTGGATGTAATTCACATATTCACACGCTATCAACACTTATACGTCCTTACAGTTTGAAGTCACAGACGCTAATGAAAGTAGTTTCTGAGCGTCCTATGACGCAACACCGCCATTCTTGTGTATTCATCCGCGCAACAGTTCTCATTGGTCGAACTCAAACAATTGAGAAGACATTGTCTATTTTGAGCATTATCAAAAGAAATAAGTCCCTGATACACCCAAATTAAAAGAATTAGAAATTTACACACTCTCACAAAAATATTTACATGAACAATTTTCTATTAATCAATATTCTGTCTCATATGCCCCTTGTTTTGTTTTTCAAATTGTCACCTTATTTACAATCTTGAAACACAATACAACACTTCTCCCTACTTCTATGATTCAATCACTTTGTACAATATATTTTTTTTTTCTTTACAGTCTTCTTCACTGTTTGTCTTTGTCCTTTGTTTTGACATAATACAACATGTCTTTATAAGTTTCACATATTCGGTTATTATACAATACATATCCAGTTATTGCACAACATATTTAGTTATTACACAATATGTCCAATTATTATGCAATACATATTCAGTCCTTGTACAATATACCCAGTTATCATATCACATATGTTGTTATTATACAATACACCTTCAGTCATTATACAATACATATTCAGTTATTGTACAATACATTTGATTACTACACAACATGTCCAATTATTACACAATACATATTCAGTTATCGTACAACACATATTCAGTTCTTATACAACACATACTCAGTTATTGTACATTTGACATTGACACAAATATAATTTAAGTGTTTCATGTGGTTTTTGACTTGTATTCTTTGCTATGAGGAGAGAAAAACAGGATACAAATTTTGAGCTAATGATTATGATCTTATTTATGGCAATACTTTATTCAGTTCTTTGCCTTCTTTGTCTTATAAGCTTACGTATAGGCAGGTTATTGAGTCGGTTCTTAAACTCTGATGTTACTAATGGTACTAACTTTCTTGATTGGGTTATTATTCATTGTTGTTTGGTTCAACATTTCTTCGAGCTTAGCATTGGCTATATTCATCTCAATTCATGGGCATTGTTTTTCTGGTTATGGTTTTCCTCACTTCACCAATTGTCATTTCTTTGTCTCTTATTTTTATAAGAGAAAACTTCTATACTTACAATCATTCTGTAATTGTATTATTTTTCTTCTCAATTTACTCTCGACATCTTTGTGTCGAAATATTATATCTTTTTTATCATAATTGATTCATTTTTACTTTTGTCCCTGACATCCTTATGTCAAAAACATATTACCTTCCGTCGCTATAATTCATTTAGTTAATGACAATCAGTGTCCCCATCTGTCTTTGTTGACAATGCTCTTTGTGGTCGATATAGCCAATGACTATGTTGATCTTCTTCCCTGTTGTAATCCTATTTTTAATATAATTCTCTATAAGTAACCCATTATAAATTGTTATCTTCTTTCATCTCTACTACTCCTGCCTTACACATTCGTTGACAAAGGCTATTTGGTTCTTTCTTTGTATGGCTTTAATTTGTTTTTGTGGTATCTTCCTACCAACTTGCCATTTGTATTTTGTAGCTCATATGTGTGGTCACCCAGCTGTTTCGTTATGACCAGTGGTTCCATCTTTCTCTCTTCGTGTAGCCATCATGGTGTCGATGTCAATTGTAAGTTGCCGAGATATTGTTGTTTGTCATCCAGCCAGTTGGGACGAACTTAGTTGTTGTAATTTCCCTGAGTGTTGGTGGTGGTGGTTGTTTCTGTATTCTGTGTAGTATCTGCCCTATTTGGCACATCTTCTTCTACTTCCTGCTGTCTTGTGTTGTTAGTGTACCATTGGTCTCTGCCCCTTTGGCGTGAACCTCTGTCATGTGACGGTCTGTGGTTGTTCAAGTGTTCCCTACTGAATCGTATGTGATTCACTTGATGGGCATGGTCTCCTGGTCTTCCTCGATCATATATATATGTTTGGTGTCTCGATTCACCCCTCGGTATCGTGTCGTGGTACCGCTGTCTTGTGTTCTCCATCCTTTCGCCATGATTATGTGGTTGTGGGAAATGGTGTGCCCCTCTCCCCCTTTCATGGGTACTCCTAGTATTTGCATGTTCTCCTTCGCTCTGATTGTTCGTAGCTGTGTTCCGGTTTAGGATGGGTGAGTTTGGGTGACCGTTCCTATGTCTATGCTCATTAGGCCGACCATTTTGTGTTTCGAAGGCTGTCAGCAGTTCTATCATATCTGCAAAATCTACCGGCCTTGCAACAATTAATCCTGTTCTCACTGTGTCTGGGAAATGTCTCGTTATGCTGGCAATTAGTTCTGCCTCCGACAAGTTAGGGTCTAATAGCTTTCCTTTGTTGGCTACTTTCATGAAATAGTCGACTAATGACAATCCTTTGGCTGGATCGTATCTACCTGTCGCTAACTCTACCCTAGTTTGGTTTTGTTTAGCTGGGCCCCAATACCTTGATAGGAATAAATTTCTGAATGAGCTATAAGACTCGTGACCAGCTAGTGTTAACCTGAGCCATTCTAATGCCTTGTTTTTTAAGCTTTTCTTTACTATCATCATCCTAAGCTCGTTTGGTATCCTTTTCACTTTAAAGTATTCTTCCATCTCTTTAACAAAGAGTTTTGGATCGTCTCCCTTCTCCTCGTCAAATGTAGGTGGTGTGATTTCATGTAATATGCTGTTGGTGTAACATGTGTTATGTGTTGTGTCATTGTTTGGTTGTGAACCTCTTTCTCTGTATGGTGAGTCAACATTTTGTACATTACTCAAATAACTCTCATCTTGTACATTACTTACATCTAAATCATCTTGTCTTTGTAATGCCTTCACAACATCATTTACATTAGCCAAATTTTCTTTCCCTTTTTTCATTTCTTCACAAATTGATTTTAAATCATTCTTTATTTCTAAGTGGCTTTGTTTCATATCATTTATAGCATCCTGTTGTGAAAGCATCACATCATTCATTGTCTTAATTTTAGGAATTACAATTTGTTCTACAGTTTCATTAATAATGTCTTTCTTTACTACCTCAATCTCTTTCCTCAATTCCTCAGTTATTTCTGCTTTTACATTTGTTATTTTACAGTCTACACTTGTATTACATTCTGTTATTTCATCCCTACATCTAGCAATTTCTTCTCCCAACACTATTTTATTCTCTTTCATCTCTGATTCTATCTTTCCCATCCTATCTCCTACCATTTCTATCCTAGCTTCTAAGGCTTCCTTTGTTTCATTTAAGTTTTTATGAACTAATTTTAAATTAGTTTCCATTACTTTCATATTTTCTTTACACTCCTGTCTTCCTAATTCTATTTTCTGTTCTAAGTTCTGTCTACCTAATTCCATTTTCTGTTCTAAGTCTTTTCTCACTTCCTCCATTTTCTGACCTATCTCTTCCTTATTCTGTTCCAGTTTCTGACCTATACTCTGACTTAAACTTTGCTCTAGTCTTTCAAACATCACCATCATTAACCTTTGGTCTTTGCTTATTTCCGCCTGTTCCTCCCCTTCTAATCCTTCCTGATAACTAGGCCTATCTGCCCCTTCCCCCACTCCTGTTTCTATCTCTTTTCGCGACATTATAATTCCTTTATCTAATTCACTTTTGGTTAAAAGTCCCACTACTTTTCCACTTCTAAGTATCATTAACTAATGGGAATAAGATAAAGATACAAAAATTTTGGATCCTACTTTTTTTTTTTTGCTGGTTCTTCGTCCGGTTATTTACGTCTCCTGGGTAGTTGGTTTCACTAGATGATCTCCGGTGTTTTTCCCCCGTTGATTCTCCGTGTATCGATGTTTTGTTGATATCAGACGATGGTCTAATGGCGTCTTTCTCCTGCACGATGAGATAGCGTTCTTTTGTTGTTAGCACTTCGCACCCTCAACTTTGCATTCCACTCCAAATTCGCGCTCCACGTTGGGCAAGCCATTTGTGGCGGGGTTTTATTAAAAGATTGTTATTAACACATATATTAGCGTGAATATTGCGGCAAATGGAGCACTGTTTTTGTTAAAAGGTGGTAAGTTTGTTAGAGCAGACGCCGCTCTTTTCTGCAGGGGATGTGGTCGTGGAATGGAATGCATAAATCAACGTACTTTTGTTATTAACACATTTATTCGTTCATCTTCACTTCTTTTCACAAAGCAATTAGTTAACAACTCTTAAAATTGGATAGCGTCCATGCCGGTTAGAAGTTTGGATGTAATTCACATATTCACACGCTATCAACACTTATACGTCCTTACAGTTTGAAGTCACAGACGCTAATGAAAGTAGTTTCTGAGCGTCCTATGACGCAACACCGCCATTCTTGTGTATTCATCCGCGCAACAGTTCTCATTGGTCGAACTCAAACAATTGAGAAGACATTGTCTATTTTGAGCATTATCAAAAGAAATAAGTCCCTGATACACCCAAATTAAAAGAATTAGAAATTTACACACTCTCACAAAAATATTTACATGAACAATTTTCTATTAATCAATATTCTGTCTCAATTTGATAGATGTACTTCTTGATCCACAGATATGGACACCCGATATAACGATCGAGATGCATGGTACGACATATCTACCCGCCAATTTACGGTAGACACCAACTCATGTCAATGTTCTCGGTGCCTGGATACGAGGCATCTCCAATCCTGGTCTCTACGCTCGTAATAGGTTCGGGTTGGACTACCTGCGACATGCGCCGCACTGGAGGAAGACGAACATGAAGAACATTTACGATAGCTACTCGCCGCACATGAAATGGCTCCTGTGTCCAAAACGCTGCCATCATGCACGCCTGGATGACTATTCTAATGAGGGTAGCATCGAGTTTGTTTTGAGCAATATCCTAAAGGATCCTTCGGCCCACTAAACGCCAAGCAATAAACGTAACCTGCTGGTCGCCGCCATTAGCATCGCCGTGAGGATAGGGGGCGCAATTACATCGCTATCATTGTGAGGGGTTACACAAATTAATCCCCAGGTTGAATGAGCTTTAAAGATCTCTCGCCATGTGAACTTAAAAGAAAGAGTCAATGTATAAACTGAGCTGCACTTTTGGAGAAAATGTTGCAGCAACAATAGCTGTGTAATTCCATCGTGTGTATGTGTTTGTGTAGTTAAACGCTGAAAATGTAGTTATTTTAGACAATGTTTTTATTGGACGTTTCTCTGTGGAGTTCATTATCAGAGTTTTTAATCGTTGACTAGTTAAATAGTCGAAAATAGTTGTGTGCAACTGTTTTGCTTCCTATCCGCTATGCGTGTAGAGTTTGTTATGTGGAGAAGAAGGTATAGGGAAGAGAGAAAATGCCACCAAAGTGAGAAAGGAAGAATGGGCAAAATTAGTAAAATTCAATCAATATATTTACTTCATACCAGAAAGTTTAAGCAATATACTTATAATAATAAAGACTGAGACGTAACAAAATGAACAACTGAATAGTAAAATGTGTAAAGCACGAAATGCTATTAGCTGAAACAATATTGTAACAAATGAAGAAAACACCAGTTACTGCTATTCACACTTTATTGCCTTTTAGTCAGTTAGCGTAGTGCTAACGTTACACTCAGATTACTTTTGTACAAGCTCAGAGCAACAGAACAACTGCCGAATCACAAATAAGAACTGTCAGATTAGACTCGCACTGAACTGCTCTTCGCACGATTCCTGAACGCTGCGTATACGTCTTTTTCCCTTCTCCCTGCCCGGTGCTTGGCAGCGACTTATCTAGGCCCTTAGACAGAGAGAAAGTTCTGGAGGTAGAATATTCGGGAGTGCCTGTGGCGGAACGGTCCAGAAACCGCACCGCCATGTAATAGCTATTGTCTCGTACGCTCCTATTGTTGTCGGCGGCCTGTGGCGGAACGGTCCAGAAACCGCACCGCCATGTAATAGCTATTGTCTCGTACGCTCCTATTGTCGGCGGCAGGTCGTTAGGCCAGGCAGGCGACTGGCTGGGTCCCCCCTCCCCAGTGTAGGCAATCAGATGCGGCGGGCGCGGTGACAATATTTTATATCCCATGCTAAGAGAACCTACACGTGAAAATTGCCGAAAATTCTGAAAATAGTCTTTGTACTGTAATAAAGTTGCACGCCTTTAAATCTTATGGGTATAAAACCGTACATACACAAAAGCGTTCGCTAAAGCAGAAGCTGGTAAGTTGATTGAAGGCTAACAGTTGTAGTGATTACTACCCCACGTTGGTGCGATAAGTATGTAACGTACTGCCATACTTGTGTTATTTTGATAATAGGTTATGTTGAAATTCCCACGAAGTTCCGCGATGATTGTGGATAGGCGAGGAGGGTTTGTCTTTCCTCAGGGACCGCCTATAAGGAATTGTAGGTGATCTGGGTATCTTGGGAATGTGATGATTGTGGGAGTCGGATATTTAAAGGTTTACACTTTGAAATGAATACACGCGAATATCTTGTTGTTTGAGAGGTAGAACTGCCACAGCTGGGATTTGAACCACAGACACTCCGCTTACTAGGCGGGTGCTCTAACCATTAAGCTACTGTGACAACCTGCCAGAATAACACTGAATTCTCAAACCAGTTGGTATTTTTCCCGGTAAACCACAAAGGCCCAGGATTAAATAACCTTCAGATGGTAATTATTATTTATTTATGCCAACAGTTAGTTTGTTGGCATAAATAAATAATAATTACCGTCGTGTTGTTGTTAGCTAATGCTGGATTTCTGACAAAAGTCATTAATCCTCTTGCTCTCCGGTATTTTTCACTGATGGATGGGGCTAGAAGTGGCCGGCTATATTTAAAGATGGTCTTGGTCCACTTCCTCTTACAGATCACATAGATGGACAGAACACGTGAATATATTGAAAACAAGACTTTGCAAGGAATTTATCTTAGCACTATTTAAATTTCTACTTAGTTAGCTTTTCGAATACTCGTCGATTTTGACACTATTTGAAATATATTTGTAAAATTAGCTCTTATTCTCACTCAAAGTAATTTTATATTCACTATCAGTAATCTTCTTTCGCCAAATATTTCACTTTATCTACACGCACTTTCCTGTTCGCGTCTTTTGAGGTATCCTTTTTTAATTAACGTCCTCCAACATTGTGTCATATCGAACGAATGAATGAAATGAAATGAAATGGGTGAAATGATGCTCAAATGAGCCCGAGGCCCATGGAGCTTTAAGTTACCCGACATTCGTCTTCTCAGGGTAGGAAAAACCTCGGAAAAAAACCTTACCCGAATAACTTACCCTAAGCGAGATTCGAACTCGCGACCTCTTGAACGTGAGGCAGACACGCTAACCATTATGCTACAGAGGCGGGCAATTTTTTTTTCTTTCTTTTAATGTATCGATCTTCTCTACTTACCCTTACGACTGTTTGGATTGAATGATACAATTAAATACTGGCGTTACTAGTTTAAGCACCTTTTCTTGAGTCTACTTTAACGGATTATCCTGACGTTGATATACAGCCGGACAGCCCACGCCACATTTCCCCACTTATGCAAATTCTTCTGCCCTCGGATTTGTCCTCTTCAAAATGCTTTAACCATATTTGCTGTTGATTTAAACTTTAAATAGAAACCAGAGCCTAAAATAATCGTTGCTACAGCGTACCCACGCGATATCGCGTCCCCGCGCTATTTAATCTCACCAACAATCTGAATACATGTGTATTTCCTATCAAATTTAGCAAAATTCTCTACGAAACTGTGCAGCTATTTATTAACAAATATTCTTGAAATTAAGAAGGCTTATAAACATGAGCGTCGGCAGGCTTCTTTCCCGGGGGGGGGGGAGCACATGTTGGAAGTTTGCAATCAGATATTATTAATTCATCATTTTATTGTCGAAATGTATATTTGTTGCAGTTAACCATAATGATTTGTGCTAAATAACAATTGTTCTAAATTAAAATAATAGTTTAATAGCCAGTAATTGATTGCACATTAAGTTCGCCAACTTCCAAGGGGGGGGGGGCCGTGCCCCCCCCCCTTGCCCCCCGTTCGCGACGCCCATGCTTATAAATTTTCTCAAGTTCTCTTCAATCAAATTGATTTTGAATCAATCAGGCCAAAACTGTAGATAGTTTTACACTTGACAATCGATTAATTGTAAACAATTAGTTAATTAGTATTTTATAAATATTGTTATGTAGAGCAATGCAGTCGGAAATACCGCTACACAGCGATCTGCTTGCAGTGAGTTACCAACTGATGAGGTTGAAGAATTAAACCTGGTTTTGAACCTTATCACTCGAAATATAATCTACTAACGTCTTTTCAGACTTTACGGTTTATAAAATAGCTAATTCATTAAAATAATAATAATACTAATACTACTACTAATAATAATAAATAATAATAATAACTAATAATAATAATACTAATACTAATACTAATAATAATAATAATAATAATAATAATAATAATAATAATAATAATAATAATAATAATAATAATAATAATAATAATAATAATAATATAGCGTATGTTCCTGCCAAATATTCATAACTCAAGCGGGATCTACAAGCGCCAGGGCATGCTAACACTCCGGCACAGTAAACACTTCTGTATTACTGTAAATACGACGGGAAAGAACAAACATTTTAACAATACATGTTCTCTGATAAACATAAGTCCCTGATCTTTTATTTACTTTACTCTCTGCTCTCTTATTAACTTAACTGCCACTACAAACATCACTCCCATCAGCGTTTCTACATATATTGCTTACTCATTCTGATCCACTGAATTCAGCAGATTTTTAATTATCTGAGCTACACTAAGCAATTAATATTTAAGGAACCATTAACAAAACTAAGGACGTGAAGCTAAGCTTATTACATTATGCATGATCCTAGCATTATTAGCGGTCAGATTAATAATTTTATATAGAAATGATATGCAGATCAATAAATAATTTGAATAAACAGCTCGCATGCTAGGATCATGCATGAAACCGCAGCATTTTCTAGGCGTTCACCGAGACGCAGTATGCCGTTGTCGAGAAATGGATTGAAACGTTTGATCTTCGATCTCTCAGGCAGAGGGGCCTTCTCTTCGAGAACTGCAATTTCGGTAGGAAAACATTCCATTTGCATGCGGAGGGCGCCATTTATGTCTTCTGCTGTCAGTTCCCCATTTGATTGGTCTTCATGTCTAAGGAGACGTGCGAAGCGAAGAACCCACGCAGTTACGCGAAGAAGTTTGATGTAGGAGCTGTATCTGGTAGCTTCAATCACTGGGTCTGGTGATACAATTTGGAGCGCACGCTGAGAGGGAATTCTTGCTTCGGGGAGTGGCGTAGAGATGGGTGAGCTGTGTGGCCAATGACATCGGTCGAGAGACAGCATTGATGGTCCATGCCAAGCCTGAAGTGTTTTGATCTTCTCTGCTGTTAATCCTCGTGACAAGTTTTCTGCCTGATTGTCCTTACCTGGACAATGTCTCCACTGTGAAGGAGTGGTAGAGGATTAAATCTCGGTCACGCGTTTGCAGACGAACGTCTTCCAACGTTCGGATCATTCTGAATCCATCCAAGGGTTGCTCTTGAGTCCGTCCACAGGGTCCCTCTGCTTATGTCGAAAGACAGCGCCTTGGAACAGTAATTCAAGAGTCGAACACCTATCACAGATGCTACACTAAGTTCAATCTTAGGTTTGTCCGCGTCAAAACAAACCCATGTGACCAGTGCACCGTGGTACAACACAGTAGTAATACGTGCAGGGAAGCAGTCCCATCTGAGTTTTAGAATGAATTTATCGTTAAATGATATAACATTCTATACAAATACCTAAGAGGATAATTAACGCTGACGTATACTGATAAACAGAGTTACAAGTTCCAACATGCAACTCGTGTAATTACCTGATATCCGAGTATTGTTTACAGCCAGCAGTTTCTATTTAGGATCATAGCGGACGGCGGCGGTGAATTTGCTCTTACGTCTTCGTCGACTTATGTAAATCATAAGGTGAGAAAACCATTGACTAGTGGTGAAAAAACAATAGTGTTGAACGTGTATTATAAGTTGTGTGAGAAATATCCAACTCTTCCCATCAAAGAAGTAGTGAAACTAACTTCTGAGTTCACCGGTGTTTCGAGTACCAGTATAAACAGTGCTCGTAAAGAAAAAGCTGAAACGGGAAAAGTGGTTACACCCGGGAAAAAAACGAAAGCGTGTGGAATACGCCATGCAAGAATGTGACGATTTTGTTAAAAACGCAATTCGTGTCACAGTGCAAAATTTCGTTTTTAAAAATGAGCCGCCAACAATTGACAAAGTGCTACAACAGGTTAATCCTCATCCAGACTTGCCTAATTTCAGAACCACCTTTTATAAAATTTTGTGTGAAATAGGGTTCGAATTTGTCAAAAGAGGCAGAAAAAGTGCTACCTTATCGTCTCTAGTTACAAGTTAGTTACTCTTTAAATTGACGGAATAAGGGATCGTTTCCTTTCAATTACGTACCGCATGCACTCATCACATGGTCGTGACAGTGTTTCTGGCGCGAATGGCGGAAAGATGCATTATAACTGTGCACTGGCCACCTGGGTTCAGTTTCGCGCTGATCAACCTTAGAATGAATAGAATATAGCTACTCTAAACGTGGTAGCGTCACTTTTACTATACATGTGGACAGATGTAGTGCCACTACAAAGAGATCGTATATACAGGGCAGCTCCATACGCTCTCTCAGAGGCGTCGCAGAACACATGAACATCTGTGCTGTCGCGTTCGGGCATTCCTGCCCATATTGGGACGGCGATCTGCGAGAGTTGGGGTAGAATGGAGTAGTTGCGTTTATTTTACCAACGGTTGTTCCTGTGCGATTCGCGGCAGAATGATAGAGATAGCTGCAAATCGTCCTATGGTGACCTTTTCCACACTGTGAACACGAAGCTCTTCCCTTCTTGCTACAGTCCTTTGCGTGGTGGTCTCGTTTGAGGCAGAGGAAACAACGCGATGACTGCTTCAATTTCTGAGTTCGAGTATCAGTCACGGGTTTCGGCACCACTATGTCCTGATCACAAGTGAAATATACATACACACAATCATAAACACAAGCAGGTTTTTTTATTTCGTAACCATGTGCACACACAATAATAATAATAATGATAATAATAATAATAATAATAATAATAATAATAATAATAATAATAATAATAATAATAATAATAATAGCAAAGAGTATACAACAGATATAACACAGATGCATGCAAGGTATGTTGTGCTCCAGTCGTCCTAGTTATAGGAATGACTAATCAACTCAACACAACCAAGCCCCTGAGAACAATCTAATCCATCGAAACTTCACGGAGTGCTACAACCAGGGCCCTGGTTCTGGTTGTAGCCCAGTATATGCTCTCCAATCGCTCCCTTCCTGTGGAAGACAGCACCCTAAGTCTTTATGACACAATACTTCGCAGGTGCTTAGGTGGAACTGCATAATAAACTCAAATTACTTTTAGAAAATAAACGTTAAAACTATCCCCTTCCCTCTTCTCCAACCATGGCGAGATAAGCCACTCTTTCTCATCCAACTCTTCTTCTGTTTCCCCCCTTCCAAAAAAAAGGGAAAATAGTAGTTGCAATACAAATTTTGCGTTTCATGGAAATAAGTACATTGCCATGTCAGAAATGGAGGACTTTTGGAGTGAGTACAGAGAGGAAGTGCATCACTACACCTACTACCACAAGGAGTCATGCAACGATCTCATGCCTTCATATCACAATCAGATGTCTTTTCGAGATGTACAGAGAACTGCCACTTATACAGAACAAGATACTTGTAAGTGGATCATTTTAATTCCCTTTCTTTAGAAATACTATTCTGTAACAGGTCTTTAAGTGAATGATTAACGTGAAACATGGGTATCCTTTCAGGGAAGCGGTTGATGAGGATCAAGAACATCGTGGTGTGGTTGAGGTAGATGCATTGGTTTCAAGGCATGCTGCTCAGTGCCATTCTGAGTTTTGTAACAGCTTCATGCATACAAACCCTATGTGACAAGCCAAAGTTGACCAAATAACATACTTCCCGTGCAATGAAAACTGTGGTGTATATCCACTTAAAGTAGGTAGTATTACAGGGAATAATTGAACTTACTTATCCATGTGGAATCACTGAATATGTATTAATGAAAACATTGTTCCATAAAATGCATGACATTGTCTATTCCTAAAGAGGACATAGATCCAGACAGCAGAGGGGTGGATGAAGTTGATGCAAGCATTGAAGAGCATGATACCTTCCCAATAGATGATCTCTTGCAGGTGCCTCCAGAGCATTCACTCAGTAAACAACCGGAACTCAGCAAAACACTGCTGTAATTATTCAACCATATCCATAAATGCAACTGCTTTAACACTGTATCTTACATATTTGTTTTCAGATCAGCTTTTTCCATTACCTAAACCTAAATTTCTAACAAAGGCAATGTGCAAATGTTTCAGATCCAGCAAAATATTGAAGAAGAAAATATCTTTGCCGATCTCCTTAGCAAGAGCAGCCTCCTAGAATGATGCAACTTGGCAACCCCAAGAAAAATAGATAATTCAACAAAATCTCCAAACATTCAAAACTTTCCTGAAAGTGAAAATGTGTCTGTGCAGTGCTTACAGTGAAAATATCATAATCACATATAATATATTGTGTTAATGCAAAATGAGAGCATAAGACTTTTGAATACAATTTTAAATAATGGTGAAATGCTTTTAAATTGCAGTGAAATATCAAAAGTAATAAGACTTGAACCCCACACTACTAGTCATTTGCAGAACCTGTCCATTGCAAATGTATGAAAAGAGAATAAAGAAACTGCCTATAAGGCATTTTTATTCGTTAAGAAACATCTTAAATTCCATGTATTTCTTATGAAAACCCTAACTTACATTTGGAACATTTTCAAAATAAAGCCTGTATAACAGAGGCAGGGCTTGTATCTAAATTCTTTGTCCTGTATTATCAGACAAGACAATGAGGTCTGTGCACGAATATTTGCACTTGTTTGAATTTCAAGTCTAATATTGACAGTGCTATTTGCTGATCTGAGCAGTCAATGATAAATATCGGTGCATATTTAAGAAAATACTTTCTCTTCAATAAGGAGCAATTGTCTTTAGCATAATAAGAATTTTGGAACTTGGAATACATTTCATACAATGATGCAAATCTGAGTTTAAGTCCAAGTTCATATTGTGGTAGGGATAACATTCGCTATTGAGGTAAAAGCTCAAATTTATTAGGTTGCAATGATCAAACATGGAGCGGTCCTTAGTTGCATTATTCAGTCTTGAAGTCTGTAACAAATCTTGGTTTATCTGGTTTCGATGTTGTAACGTTCCATGTAAAGGATCTAGTTTGTGGTACAGGGGGTTGAGTACGAAGATTCATAGTTTGAATGGCAATATGTAGCGGTCTGTCTGACTTGACAATCTCCACCTTTTCAGTGTCAGAATGACATATTACAGACATCCTCCACTCAATGCGCACAAGATTAACAGTTGCATTGGCTTCTCCATCAGGTGCCACAATACAACTCTTAAGAGTCCTTGGCTGGAATGAGGACCAGTTCAAACTTGAAGAAGAGGATGATATGAAATGCAGGCGTAATCAATGATTGGACAGGTGACAATGGAACACTTGGTATAAGTGGTGGGGGAAATTGGAGAAAACCCGTCCTGATGCCGCTTTGTCCACCACAAATACCACATACAGGTCCCTGAGATCGCACCCAGGCCACCTAGGTGGTAGGCGAGCACTCTAACCACTTGGCTACAGCCCCCCACCCCCATGCACTAATTTTACAGGGTAAATGTTGAATTTACATAAGATCTTTTACTTTAAATGTGATATTGGGTCTTTCTTGACTCACAGTGATAAGCACTTCCAAATATACGTATTTGTAAAGCGGCCTTCTGCCTTTTTAAACATATTACATATCAGTGCCAGTTTGTTACGTTAAACATGGCTAAACTATTATAGACAGTAAAATAAATTAAGGTTTGAAGTTTCCTTCCGGATCCTGCATTAGCAACAGGTTATCAAAAAAACGGTACCCTGAGCATTTCCTTCTAAAGTCAATGAATTTCTGGTAATAGTGCCATAACTGACTGACATGCCATGTTCTTGCTACTTCGTGTAGCTCTCAGTTGATAGACGATGAGTGAACAACCAAGCATCTTGAGATCATGGCTAAAACCTCAGCAAAAGATAAGGATGCCAAAATGTTATACTCTCAAATCTTGGTAAAAAGTCACCAAGTTCCTACAGTGATCTAATGAGGGAGAGAGTTATATATTAAGGCTTGTACCAAAAATAGGAGACAAGGAATTGGCTACAGTGTTCTGGAACACAGAAGGCATCTTTCTCATTGACACAATTAATAGTGCAGCACACGTGGCAACTCTTTGGCACAGTGAAAGGAAGTGGTCAGGAAAATGGGCAAAAGGTGTTGTTCTGCAGCATGATAATGCAACCCCAATACTAAATGGGAAACCACCAAAGCTACTGATCAGATAGGATTCAAAGTAATGCCACAGCCACCATATTCTCCAGACTTGGCACCTGGTGGCTTATCAAGATAACCATTTTGCAGACTTTAAAAAAGTGCAAACAACTGTCCAGGCACTCTCAAAGAATGATTCCAGATCTGGAGAAAACAACACCATTGGTGAAAGAGCATACAGTTGAAGAGATGAACTTAGCAGCTCCTGTCTTAATACATCATAGAAAAATAAAAGTTTAAGTCAATATATTATGCCCCTCGTATACTCTTTATCTTTATAAATTGGATGCTGCATTTTAATGGTCAGCTGTTTTGCCACATCTTCAATTACATCCCTAACATTTAAGTTGACTCAGTTGATAAATGTTTGTGGCTTGCATTTGGGAGTTTCCAGACTGAAATCCGTTGAGGTTAGCCAAGCAATCTTTCCATGGTTTTCCTCATTACTAGATGAATGTTCCTTGGTTAACCCATTCCTGTGTTAAATAACTTACTTTTCCACTATCATTTCTGTGCTGGACTGATCTTTCATACAGGGCTTCTATGATCCAGATCCTCTTCTCTAAATACATCTGACATAAGACACTGGATTGTAAGCTCTTCACAAAGGAGGGCAAATACAGAAAGAAAGGATTGAAATTAAAATCTTTAAGTTTACAAACAAGTTCCTCATTAAATATCATTTATATGTGACTGAACGAAAATAAACCCACCTAATCCCTGTAGGACAAGGGAGTGGCTCACGAGGACCTCCCATTAGTGGAGTTCTAAGTTTCTCTTATGGAGAGCTAGGCCGTAGGAGAATTTGTGTATATTTCTTACTGAACTGACATTGTAATAATTTTATAAACTTAGGAGTTTACATTTATATGTAGAAATTCTAAATAGACCAGGGAGAATAAGAGGCAAGGAAATGATAAGAATGTACAGTCACACAATGAAAAGCAGTACTCCTGGCACACTTTATCTTGAGCCCTGAAATCGAATGCTACGAAAGGTCCGAATCAAGAAGGCCAAAGTAACAACTTAGAATCAGTATCCATACTCCAGTGTCACCACTTGTGCATTTCACTGTATTGCATTAGTTTTGTTGCTGTTCTCTTGCGTTATCAAGTTGGATTTATTTTTGTGTATAACTAACTCAAACAGTAATTTAAGCACTAAATGTCTGAAGCAGATCCAGCCACAAACCCCTGGGATGAGTAAAAGGAGTTATGTGTTTGGCCTATTACTTTTGTCACTGGCAAACCTGGAAAACACAACTGCAGAATTGCAGAAACTACAGCTCCCAGCCTTTTATGACATAATTTAAAATATGACTGAGTAAAAGACATGAAAAGTCCTGTTGCTGTCTTGACAACAATGCCATCACGAAGCTCAAGATAAAAGTGTGTGAGTAGTCTGCATCTGTACCATCCGATATGACATTACATTGGAGGATGTTAATTTAAAAAGAAAAAGAAAAGTACTGCATCTGTAGACCTATCTCACTTGTGAATGAACTTGGAACTGCAGATGTTTTTGTTACCTGACTGCACTGGTTCCGAAGTGGTTAAGTTCGTCTTCCCACAGAATGCATTCATACTGTGGCTGACTAGCACACTTCACAATTCTAATGTTATATAAGGTAAGTGAAAGTTAACAGACTGTATTTTCTCCTGTAAAATTTGTAAAATATAGGTCTGTGGTTTTACAAATTCATTAACAATTTACTCCATTTAAACAAGCCAATCAAACTGTACACCATTACCCTGACTAACAAGATGTGCTCTAATTTATAAGTTGGAAGTAGTACACTGTAAAGTTCAATATTAATTGCTTTTGGTAAACTATTTAGTTAAATAAACACAAAATTGCTTCACATAAACTGTTATTTATACAGGAATAGTTTTGTAGGAACTTTCCTACATCATCGGCTGCTCTTTACTATCGGATATAATTAGCTGATCCTCCATTGTCAACTGTTTTCCCTCTGGTGTAGAATGGAGCATGTTTGGAACTTTTTCATATAAATTTTTCCCTAAGTGTTGAGATCTCTTCCCTGCAGTACATATTTTAAAAGATGGATGTTATGTTGGATATCACAGTTTGTTTTCCAGAAATGGGCTGTAACTGCATATTTTTCAATCTGTTTATTTACTAAATCAGAGTTGACGGTGGAGGATCGGCTAATTATACCCGATAGCCAAGAGCAGCCGATGATGTGGGGAAACTTCCTATGAAATTAAGTCCTGTGTAAATAACAATTTGTGTGAGGCAATTTTGTGCTTATTTAACTAAAAAGTTTACTAAAAGCAATAAAGATATCCTCTCCAAGAATATTTTTAATGGCACTACCAGTATTATTCCAGATATATTAGATATTCAAAAACACACCACAGCAAATAAGTAACTTCAAATGAAAAGTCCATAATGTCTATCACTAAACAGTGAAACATTGGTGATATATCCTATACATTTATTACTTTTATATTTTACTGTTTCTAAGTAGTACATGATATTTACAAGATATAGGTGAAAAGAGCGATTTAAAAATCATAATAAAATTCTGCATTTTATTTATAAGTATATTGCACCTCCAATATAATACCAGTGTAAAACTAAAAAAACATGATTTAATTAAGGAAATTGAAGCTATTAACAGTGAAGCAACTAGATTCTAAAGTAAGAACAAATTAGAAATTAAAAACTTCACTTATCTTAGTAATGTTGCAAGTTATTTTTTCAAACACTGACTCGAGTTTCAAGTTGACTCCAATTCATTCTCAAAGCTATACAAACAAATTTGTTACCAAAGCTACAATCCTTCATTTTTTTCTGAAAACAAAAAACATAAATACTGATATTCATTTTAATTACCAATCTCTGAAAACAAAAATTTATAAATACAATCTATAGTTTGTTTATATTTAATATTTCTAAAATGCTCTTTTATTCTGGCTTCTAAATGATGTTTAGTTTTACCAATATAAACCTTATCACAATCTAAACAGCTAAATTGATAAATGCCAGATTTTTTTATAGTTTGGTATTTTATCTTTTTTTAGAAAAATTAAGTAAATTTTGTATATTAAATTTATTTTGAGGGACCAAATATATTCCATATTCTTTAAAAATCTTTGTAAATTTTTTATTGGCCCATGGATGGTAAGTAAACTTTTTAAAAATACAATTATCTTTTATTTTTTTGAGGGTAGAAACTTCTTTAACAGCTTTTTGATACTTTAATTACTGCAGTGTTAATGTGTTTATATTCTGTGTCAAATTCTTCTTTATTAAGGGGTATATTTATTAACCTATAAATTAAACTATTAAAAACAGCAAATTTATGTGCAAAAGGATTAAAACTTTTATTTTTATGTAATTATCAGTGCGAGTAGATTTTCTGTAAATACCAAAATTCAATTTATTGTTATGTCTTTTAATTTTTAAGTCCAGAAATGAAAGGCATCCATTATTTTCAGTTTCCAAAGTGAATTGTATAGCTTTATCTTGTAAATTTAAAAGTTTTAAAGCATCATTTATCTGTTTTTTAGGGACAACAGCAAAAATGTCATCCACATATCTATACCATATTTTAAAAATTAGAGGGAATGATTTTATAGTTTGAGTTTCAAAAAAGCTCATGAAAAAATTAGCAAGAAATGGCGAAAGTGGACTACCCATTGCCAAGCCAGAAGTTTGTTGAAAAAAATTACCATTAAAACTAAAGAAATTTTGATCTAAACAAAGATTTGTAAGTTTTACAAAATCATCTATTAAATCTTAATTCTAAAGAATTTAACCATTTTTTTTAAAAAAAATCAAAAGCTTTTTCATAGGAATACTAGGAAATAAAGCAGTTACATAAAAAGAAACGAGTTTATCATTATCAGACAATACTATGTTGCTAATCTTTTCTACTAATTCAAAAGAATTTTTAATACTTAAACTTTCAAATTGATCGAAAGTACTAACGTGAGTTTTAGAAAATAATGTTGGGAAAGTTTGAATATACATGTACACCTGTGGGGGAAAAAAAGTCATGTCTGGAATGCCGAATTTGTTTTAAGTCGTACATGGCAGAGCACCATGTATCCACGATACAGTTGTGCAACGGCAGAAACAAATTGTCACAAGTTCCAAATCTTAATATTACTAGCCCATATGATCAATATACGTGCTGTGCCGTGGAGGACTTGAGATGAATTTGGCATTCCAGACATGATTCACTTTTTTTCCGTCCATGGGTGTTGTTGTAGTGTTTAATGCCCACTTTTACTACTACGGCACCGCAGGCGGTGACACTGATGATACATGAAGATGGAGCACCGGTGGAATGAGATAGCGGGGGAAACCGGAGTACCCGGAGAAAACCCGCCCTGACGCCGCTTCGTCCACCACGAATATCACATGCGGGTCCCTGGGATCGAACCCGGGCCGCCTAGGTGGTAGGCGAGCGCGCTAACCGCTCGGCCACGGCGCCGCCGTCCATGGGTGTACATACGGTACTTCAACATTTTAAGTCATGTTTTATGGAGCAATTTTATGGTTAATGTTACAGAATACATTATATCAGGAAAGCTGTAATTAAGAAATTACAGCTACTGAATTATATTATTTTTGCATTAGAAGTGCAATATACTCTTTTAAATATGGTGGATAGAATTATATTTTATACCTCTTTTATTTATTTTATTTGTTTCTGCTTCACTAAATAATACATTAAACCTCTTACATTCGGGTATATAGAAAGTGAGTTTAAGGGGATATATGTTACCAAAACTGGTGAATTCTTTGTTATACATAAACAAAGCACAATCCAATTCATAATTCTCTGTTATCACAATAACATTTACAGCCTTGTTCTGTAAAAACAATACTTACATATCAGGAAAAAAAACAGTCTTTTAGTAAGAAACTATGAACAAAGCTAGCAAGTCTTTAGTCATTTATTCAGAAACTTTGTGCTGCCATATCCTCTGCATCTATGCCAAGCAACGCCAAATCTTCTGCACTCATTTGCCTTCCTGCACTCGATTTCTTCAAAATACCTTTTGGTGCTGAGGAGCCGGGTGGACTTTGTGGCTCTTTTGGCATAGGTGGCAGAGACCTTGGTTCACCATGCATCTGTGGTCGTTGCATATGCATACAAGGATTGCCTGATACTCCAGGAGGGCCTGGTACTCCTGGAGGACCTGATACTCCTGGAGGGCCTGGTAATCCAGGAGGGCCTGATACTCCTGGAGGTCCTGGTACTGCTGGAGGTCTTGGTGGTCCTGGGGGCCTTGGTGGTCCTGCAGGTGCTGATGGCCCTCGAGGCCCCCACTGTGGTGGTCCCTGCATTCCTGGTGGTCCTGGTCCAAACATTCTAGGATGAGGGCCTTGCATATGTGCTGGATGCTGCATATTTGGTGGTCCAGGCATGCCATGCATTGGTCCCATCATTGATGGACCCATCTGCTGAGGTGCATATCCACCCATTTGATGTGGCATCATCTGTGGGTGTCCCATTTGAGGGTCACCCCACTGATTTGGATGGGCCATTTGCATCATCTGCATATTAGATGGTGGTTTTGGTCCACTTTCTATAACAGCTGACTGTGAAATATTAGCAGCTGCATCCTCTTCTTTCCTTTCAGGTGCATCTGGTCCTGGGAAAAGGATATCCAAAGCTTCCTGGAAATCTTTTGGCAAGGGTATTTCATCTGCCTGCTTCTTAGGTTCAGCAACAGCTTCATTTTCAACTACTATATTTTCAACAGGAGTTTCAGATTCTATCACAGGAGCACCAGGATCACTTGAGGTATCATCATCAATATCCATATCTTGTACTCCTTCCTGTTTGCTATTTGCCTGCTGCTGTTCCTGTGAAGTGGTGGTATTTGCTTGTAAATTTATTTCCCCTAAAGTTGTTGGTTTCACCAAATTTGGTGGCAATTTTGGTCCAATCGATGGAGCACTGACCACACCTTCTGGCAGCTGATCAAACCTACTTTTCCTTGTTGATGACGGACCAATGTGTACCTTACCCCCAACATTAGTAAACTCAAGCCGATACTGTGCAAGAACAGTGGAGTCTTCTGCAGTTTCTTTCTTATCCTCTTCCTCTGGTTTACCATCTCCCTTTTCTGGTACTTTTTTCTTCGCAAAATGTTTCAGAATTGGCATTCTTCCAATGAAAGGAAGTTTAGATTTTGGAATGGACATAACAGGGTTCTTCTTTGCCTTTTTAGTTAATTTTGCAGATTCTGCTGCCTGCTTCTCAAACTTGGTTTCAGCACTATCATCTTCTGCTTCAAAGTTTGATTTTAGGGAAGGCTTTTTATCTATTTCTGGCTTCTTTTCAGGGGTCTTCCTACTTTCCTCTTTTGCTTTTGACTCTGATTTAGAAGAACTCTCCTTTTTAGGGGAACCTTTTCTTCCAGAGCTATCTTGCTTCTCATGTCTGTCACCACCCCGCGACCTCTTTGTTTTATGTGGTGACCCTGGACTTTCGCTTGTCCTCTTGTTTCCTCTTTTACTGTCTCTTCTATCATCATAGTATCCCTTACTTTCATAGTAGTTTCTACCTTCCCTTCTGCCTTCACGTTCACGCTCTTTGTCAGCTTCTTGCTTTTGTTTAAGTCTATCCTTCAAACTGTTTATCAATTGCTTCTCCCCATCTGGCACATCCTTTGATGTAGTCATCCACTCTCGTAACAATCTGTCTTCCACGGTACTGCCACCTTTTGGTCCAAAACTTTTTGGTTTCTTTTCTTCTCGCTCAATTTTCTTTTGAAGTTCCTTCATTCGTTCATACTGATTACGCTTTTGTTCTTCCTTTTCCTTTGCCTCTCTTTCTCTTGCAAGATTTACATCCTCTTCTGATCTTTCAGGAGAATCCCATTTGCTGCGAGGAGCTTTCACAAATGGCCCTGTGGCAGGTTGTAAAACCTTTGCTTTGTTCCTCATAGTTACTCTTATGCTTTTTGTTTTGTCACCATTACCAGGTGCATTATTACCTTCACTGTCAGAGCTACTGCTATCTGAGCTGCTTGAAGATGATGAGCCAGAACTGCTTGATGATTCTTGACCCAATCTAAAATCATTCCTTTTCTTTTTTGACTTATTTTCACTGGTGGAACTCCTGCTCTTCTTTTTAGCTTCTTTCTTTCTCTTTTTCTTGGGTTTCTGATGAGTTCTTTCTTCTTTCACTCCTGGGCGCATTTCAAAGAATGTATCATTCTTATAGCCAGGCATGGGTTGTGGTTTTACTTCAGGTTGCTCAACACCTGGAGGCAGGAGATCCTGATCCTCTTCCTTCATGTATCCTTTATTTTCAAAGGCTTTCTCTCTGTCTGCCAACCAGTCAGCCTCCCAATGAGGATTCTTCTCTGTGTATTGCTATAAGCAAAGACATACATAAATAGTAAGAACCCATTTTAAACAGAGGCTGCACAGTTTAAGGTCTAAAACATTAACTTTCAACATTATGGGTTTATTTTTTCCTTCAAAATCTAACTGTATTATAACTTTTTGTCTGCCTAACTTAAATCTTTAATTGCATATTGAAGCTTTAAACTTGTAAGGCTTTATTATATATGAATATACACATATTTTTACAAATATTATATTGAATACAGAAAACTTTTTTAACTATGCATTTTGAACTACAACTAGTACTTTTCATTGACATTCAGGCAATAAGTTCCTATATCATAGCAGCATGCTGATACTTGAATTTGTGACAGTTCACAAAAACACAATTTCATGCCATTACTTATCAGGATATTTGAAAATTGGAGAATAATGAAACAATAATCTCCTAACATATGTAGTCTTAACCCTTTAGCAGTAATATTGGTCTCTTAGACCCTGGCACTCTTATTTTTTAAGGTATTGGCAGCCTGAACAATGTATCATTTGAGTATTTGTCTTAGGTGTGAAAATGTGGTATTGTAATTGTAAATTTACAAAGAAGGCTTTGTAGACTAGTATTACCGTTAACAGAAGTATATTTGCATATTTTAATTTAAAAGGTGAGTATAATGTCCGGTTGATAATGGAGGAAAATTAACCTTCGAAACACGTTCCAGAAAATTATGTTGTAAGTGTTGTTCAGTGTTATTAATTGACTCACCTTTTAAATTAAATTAATTACAACACTGTTTTCAAACTTCTATGAAAGGAAGATATTTGCATATGTTTGAGTTATTTTCCAAAACAAGTCATTTTCTCAGGGGTCCCCGTCTAGGCAATATGTGGATGGCGACCACAAGGTACCCAAGTTGAGCAGACCATAACTTCCACTTACTGGTGTTTTGCTCCTCACTGTAAGTTTTTCTACCTGATCTACCTTGGTCATCTCTTGTTCTCTTCAGATCTCTATGCTATTAGGGTACCAGAGGGCTTCCAATCTTTCCACTTCTCTCTCTCTCTTTTTTTGTACTGTTTAATGCCTGCCTTTACTACTACGGCACCACAGGTAGTGACACTGATGATACATGGAATGAAGATGGAGCACTGGTGGAATGAGATGTCGGAGGAAACCAGAGAACCTGGAGGAAACCTGTTCCAGCGCCACTTCGTCCACCACGAATCCGGCATGCGGTTGCCCAGGATTGAACCCAGGCCGCTTTGGTGAGAAGCGAATGGTCTAACCACTCGGCTATGGCGCGGCCGCATACCACTTTTCTAATTTTTCTATAACCTCTAACCCCTAACATGCTGACCTGTCAAGGCAGGTAATGCATCCTCTAATTGGCAATCAGAGGAGTTATCTTGATAATTCAACCGGTCAGGACTATGAGATCTGTAAACCAACGACAGGTATGGTCCTCCAGACATTCTAGGGGTTGTGAGAGAACACTGTGGCTGCCAAAACGTAAAAACATGGTGTTCTCTAAAAAGCAGTTACTTTTACTGCTATGTAGCACTCCAATTATGAATAAATTTGGGATATATTCTTCACTACTGTGTCCTCTATGTGATCTGCAAGAGGAAATGGACCAAGACCACCTTCAAATATACCTGGCCACTTCTAGTGCCCCATCCATCAGCGAAAAACATTGAAGAGCAAGAGGACAAATGACTTCATTGTCAGAAATGCAGCATTAACCAACAACAACAAAACACGTCATAGTTTTTTTATAATTTATACAAGTTATAAGTCACTTTCAACTTCCTTGTTCCACAGTATGATGCTCTATCTGTTCCATTCAAGAACAATCTCAGAAATTGAGTAGCGTAGGCTTTCACGGCCGGTGTTCGAAATTCTAAAAGAGTCTTCCGGGCTGATTTGCCATGGTCTGCTGGAGTAACTTGGTCCAGACGTTTCGTCCACTACTGCGGTGGACATCATCGGTGGCGTGGTCGAAGTCTTCTTGGTGAAGGTACAGTTGCATCTGAGGCGTTGACTGTCTGGGATGTGGAATTTATACACAGAGGGGTCTTCTCTGATTGGCTTGGGGCTCGTTGAGGCGGTGCGGTTGGTGGGAGGGGGCTAGCTGCATCTCGGGCGCTACTAGATTCTGATTGGCTTGTGTTGCTTGACTGTCTGTTGTTTAATGTTATCGATGACAGGGTACCAAGTTTTGTTGAGCTTAAGGGCTTCCTCTTTCCTACTGAAGTTATTGGCATGCTTATAAATTTCTATGGCTTCACGCTGTAGTCGAGCATGGTAGTGTGAGATGTTAGATAGAATGCTGGTGTTCTGAAACTTGATGACATGCTCATGTGGACACCAGCATTCTATCTAACATCTCACACTACCATGCTCGACTACAGCGCGAAGCCATAGAAATTTATAAACATGCCAATAACTTCAATAGGAAAGAGGAAGCCCTTAAACTCAACAAAACTTGGTACCCCGTCTTCGATAACATTAAAAACACAGACAGTCAAGCAACACAAACCAATCAGAATCTAGTAGCGCCCGAGATGCAGCTAGCCCCCTCCCACCAACCGCACTGCCTCAGCGAGCCCCGAGCCAATCAGAGAAGACCCCTCTGTGTATAAATTCCGCATCCCAGACAGTCAACGCCTCAGACGCAACTGTACCTTCACCAAGAAGACTTCGACCACGCCACCGATGATGTCCACCGCTGTAGTGGATGAAACGTCTGGACCAAGTTACTCCAGCAGACCACGGCAAATCAGCCCGGAAGACTCTTTTAGAATTTAGAATTTCAGAAATTGATAAATATTTTCCCCCCTTTATTGAATTACCCTCCCCCTATGCAGGACTTTTACCCCCTAGAACTTACAAGCCTGTACCTAGAGTCAGATGCCTGTCGGGGAGCAGACAAACCTATGGACTGGACAGAGTGAAGACCTAGAAACGGTGGTCAGCCCAACACCAGGTTGTAGAGTGAGGAAGAGGATGATATGAAATACAGATGAAATGGATGAATGGGGAGGTAATGGAGCAGTTGGTGGAATGAGTGGTGGGGGAACTGAAGAAAACCCACGCAGATGCCACTTTGTCCACCATGAATACCACATGCGGGTCCCTGGGATTGAACTCACGCCTTGGTGATAGGCAAATGGTCTAACCACTCGATCACGGCAGTGCCTAAAATTGATAAAGCTGAGAGTGAAAATAGTGAATGCGATGACAATGGGCATCTTGGATTTAAACATAATAGAAGGCAATAACAATTTTACAAGTTTTTATCATGGAGTTCACAGGAACTATACAACGAGGGTACAGTAGGCAAAGCAATGTTATAAAAGTGAAATTATTGTCACTAGAAGGCAGTATTTTGATTTCTGAATCAGAGTTCAAGTTCTAGTACTGATGAGGTGCAACTACTTTTCAATGATGAGATTGTTATGAAATTGTTAGGCAGACAAATAAAAGCTAGGGCTAGTGAGAAAGAAATTGAAAAGTACATGAAATTCATCTTAAAAGACACTCATGATATTTTGAAGCATTTATGGGATTGATGATAGCAAGTGCTGTCTTCAAACCTGAACAATCATTGTTCTCTACAGATACAATTACTCCAAAGTTGGCCAATTTTTTGATGAGTTATATCCTTGAAAAAATGTAAATCTTATTAACTTTGAGATTTGATGATTCATGTGTATGGAAGGAAAAAGAAGATCCAACAACAACAACAATCTTTTACTTTCAATAAAGTCAGAAATTGTACTTAAATTGCATCAGTTGGTCTGGGTGGCTCAGTTGGTTAGGCTCGTGTCTACTGATCCCAAGGTCGTGGGTTCAAACCCAGCCTATACCAATGATTTTTAAGTGTGCTTAAAAGTGACTGACGACAGACCCATGTCAATAGATTTACTGGCATGTAAAAGACCTATAGGCCAATCTGGCACACCAGCAGTGCTGACATTGTGTCAGCAATTGACAGTGCCATACAAAAAAGGTTAGTCTGACTAAAGGAACACCAGAGAAACATAAAACTGAAAAGTCTGCTGTGCTACCATTTTTGGATAGAAAACTACAACATTGGGCATAATATAAAATTGTTAAAATTGCTTATTGCATCAACAGAGTTGAATATTTGGTAAAAAATATACATAAAAAACAGTAATAACATAATAAATTTTGAAATCCTGGCATTGAACGAAGTGTTAAAATTTTGTGCCCCTAACACCCGATGACAACAGGACTGTAGCGGCAGAGAGGTGGAGGAGAAAGGTAGCTTCAGTCACCCAACACTTGAGGATGAGGTCAAATGATCTTGAAAACGTTTCAGTATTTTCAACATCTTAAGATGAAGGCGAGTGTACAGAAGTGACTTAAAAAATCAAACACAAACATGAAGAACACTTCAATTTTAATAGTGCTTCTATGTTTAATATTTAAGTCATTATTTGTTGTGTTTCCTCCAAAGCAAGCAAAGAGAATGGAATTTCAAAGCCATTATATAATGACCAGTTCTTGAAAGATTTTACTATTACTTAAGCCAACTGCATTCCTTTATTCCCATTGAATCTATAAGGAAATGTATGTGGATGATCTCAAAAGTAAGGTTCCCAATTTTTTTTAAAATATAAAGAAATGTTTATTGACAATAAATTATACATTTGAAGCCTGAACATTTTGCTACTTTTCCACACAATTGCCATTTTGATTGATGCACATTTGTAAATGCTGTGGCAGTTTTTGTATGCCCATGTCATATCAGCCTGCCACCATGCTACTGAAGAAGCATTGGATCTCATCTTTCACCTAGTTCATAGTGGGCAAAGTGCATTCCAGCCAAGTGTTCTTTCAACTTGGGAAACAAGTGGTAGTCACTGGGTGCAACGTGATGATGTCCCATCCAAACTGTTGCAGAAGTTCCACAGTTGGACAGGCAGTGTGGTGGCGATCTTTGTCATTGAGAAGGCTTATGCTCCTGCTCAACATTCCTCTTCTTTTGTTCTGAACCGCTCGTCTGAATTTTTTTAATACCTGTCAGCATTTATTGTTGTCCAGGAGCCATGAAGTCAACCAACAATATCCCCTTTCGATCCCAAAACACAGCTGCCATGACTTTACCGACAGACTGTGTTCTTTTGCATTTTCATGGCTTGGTGATTCGGAATGCTGCCACTCATGTGATTGTGAGTGAGTGAGTGTATAGGGTTTAATGGCCTGTTGACGAGGTCATTCGGCCCTCATGTGATTTGTTGTTTGGTCTCAGGTGTGAAGTGGAAAGCCCAGGTTTCATCACCCATGATTATTGAACCCAAAAGGTTGTCCTTTTCATCGGCATAGTGTTAAAGAAATTGGTGTGAAGTTTCAACGCGTTGCCTTTGGTGGTCTTCTGTCAGCATTCTTGAGATCCATCTTGCATACAACTTTCAAAATTTTAACACTTTAATCAAATATAAAACTGATGATGATATGTTTAAAACAGTGGAGCATATTAATAAACTTGGCTGAAGACAATGTCAACATTTAGTACTGTTTTAAATATTATTAAAAGTTGGTTTTTAACTAAGCTTACTTCAATTGAAGTCTGATGAATGCTGCTTTGAGAAATCTCAGGACAGCAATGCAGAGCTCATGGAGAGTGATCTGCCGATCTTGAAGCACAATTTGTTCAACCTCTGCGATTTCTCTCTTCGGGAATCGATGGTCTTCCACTTCTTTCCTCATCATGAATTTCAGTACAATCATCTGCAAATTCTACGCCACTTGAGGACATTTTTGACATCCATACACTTTTGTCAACTGCTGATGAATTTAGAGTGCTTAACGCCTTTTGCACTTTTCAGTGCAAATAACTGAACTTTGCACCTGGCAGTGGTGGCTAACGGGAGCTCCATTACAACTGGCTGCCAAGACAAGACTCACAGCTCCAATGGATGTGCAGTGGTGTCTATGGAGAGTGGAAGAAGAAAGGAAGACAGTGGTGTGGCCAACAGCCACACAAAGTTTTTTGTGGCCCCAGCACATTGGAGACCTTACTTTTGGGATTACCCTTGCATGATAAAACCATTTCCATAAATGTTTATCTTAATATGAATTAGATCGAACAATAAGCTACTGAAAGCATAGCTTGTTGAAAAATGGGCAGAGAAGGTCATGTGAGTTAACATATCAGAATTTTTCCCAAAATGCTACATATAAAATGCTAAATTGCAAATGCATGAACACTACAAAATGCTAAAAATCACTACCCCTAATGATTATTGATTCAATTTTAAAATACATGAAACTGCATAAAGTATGCACCAAAGTGCTGATTTACAAGGCTGTGCCGTAGCCAAGTGGTCAGACCATTTGCTTCTCATGAAAGCGGCCCGGGTTCGATCCCAGGCACCGCATGTGGGATTTGTGGTGGATGAAGCAGCGCTGGGGTGGGTTCCCTCCAGGTTCTCTGGTTTCCCCCACCATCTCATTCCACTGGCGCTCCATCTTCATTCCATGTATCATCAATGTCACCGCCTGCGGTGCCGTGTATAGTAAAAGTGGGGATTAAACACTACAACAACAAAATGCTGATTTCACAAATAGGCTGTCTCATAAGGAAAAATTGAAGCTATTAACAGTGAAGCAACAAGATTCTAAAGTAAGAACAATTTGCTTGAAACCCAGGGTCAGCAAATAATACTAAGATAAGTGAAGTTTTTAGTTTCTAATTTGTTCTTACTTTAGAAGGCTGTCTCATGTTTAGATTACCAGGTGCACTCAAGTTTGACGAGGTCTCTGGGGGAGCCACTGAGGTGGTATAGAAACTAGTAGCTCTGGTCTTGCAAACCACACAGAAACTGTTGGGAGGCAGCATTTGGATATCATATCCCCATTATTGCACTCATCCATGATACTCTGACCAGAGGCAGAAGGGTAACAGCCATGCGATAGACTTGACCCAGTTAGATTATTGTGAAAGTACTTTTTTTAATGATTAGAGATATTTTCTGGGCTTGTCTAGTGCAGATTCCTGATTTTTTGCCAAGGACTGCACTTGGCATCTTCAAAGGTGATCCAGTGGCTGGTCAGAGCTTAAACTTTGAAGATAGCAAAACATCAGGAACCTGGAAACCCACTAGACCACAGCCTACAAGCCCAGAAAACATGTTAATAATCAAGACACTGGCCGTGAAAGCCTAAACTTGCACAATGTTTTTGCTTTCACAACTATGTATACTAAGTAGGGCAAACATTGTATTCAACCCGAAATTTGACATACAGATTTCACCAGAAATTTATGTTTTGAGGCCCCCTAAATCCAAAAAAGGTATTTTTAGAAAAAGGTGTGTGTGTGTGGGTGTGGGTGTGGGTGTGTGTGTGTGTGTGTGTGTGTGCGTGTGTGTGCGCGCGCAATGAACAGTATAACTCTAAAACGAAAAGTCAGTTAAAAAGCAAAGTTGGTATTTAAACTTAGTATCTTCAACGGATGCAACACAAAGATTTTGAAGAAAATTCCTCCACCCTAAACTATCCTTTACATGCAAAAATTTTTCACAAATATTTATTTTCTCAAAAATGGCACCAACGATTTTAATTAAAATGCCATATGTTTAGGATATTTCTATGACAAATGAAACGTATATTTTCAATTTTGTCTATAGCCCATTTAGTCCTGTTTACTCTTCACTTTTGCATAATTGGTACACCGTAACAGATAGACCAAATCTTACCATACAAAAATTGTAGACCTTGCTAAACACATAATTTATGTCTAAATAAGTTTTTTTTTAAGAGTGAACCATTTCAGATATTCCTCGTTATTTCTGTAAGTTTTGGAGAACTTATACTTTTGTCAAATGGAACATTGCTATTCAGTTTTTTATATGTTAACCATGCAAAGAGAATGGAATTTCAAAGCCTTCATATAGTGTCTGACTCGCTCAAAGCCTATTGTATTGTCATATTTTCCTTGCACTTACAAGAAAATTAACAATCACATCATTTCTGTAAATGTTTGAACTAATATGAAGAGCATAGAGGAATAAAAGCTTGTAAGAACAGTTAGTACAGAGTAGAGAAAGTCATGTGTGTGCAACACATCAGATTTTTTCTTTTCTTTTATGTTCAGTATTTCATGGGCACATTGAAGAGGCATCAAAACACCTTCTCAATCAACAAATTTAACTTTTCATGACAAAATATAAACATTATTTCCCTACAATGGACATACAAAGTATTTTCAATACTATTACATTTTCTATCCTTCATTTGAAAGTTTATCTAGATAAGGTAATACTTACATTATAATTCTCTGCATGCCTTTTAGATTTAAGATGCAGTGAGGCACAATGGAGATCACCAATCCAAACATCACACAGCTTGCAATACCAAGCTGTTGCAGAAATAAAGAACTGCAGCCCTGCAAGTTGCAAAGTTTCACATAAGTGAACATTCCAGATATATGAAAGAACATTTTTGCATTGATTTCTTTACAAACCAGTTATTCCAAATGGTACTCTTTGCTTTATACATTCATTAAAACGGCAATGGTGGGTGGTGCTGGAAAAGAAAACATTTGTTATTTATTGAGCCTTGAAATTAGTTATAAAATGTGCTTAGATGTACAGAAACTTGCATGGGAAAGAAGGATCACACACATTTTCGTTTTTCTCTTCCCAATAATTAAAAGATACTATTCTTTCAATATAGCTAAATGCTTAGCAAAACCCAAGCCACACATTAACCATGGGAATGCTCATGTGCCAAAGGTAATAATATATAATAGTTGTAATTAATGGCTACATATGCTTTTATTGTTCTTTCTTCAATACGCTTTGCAACAATGAAGTACACTTCCAGTTGACACATGGTATAACAATTTTTTCTGTTTTGTTTATACCAGCAGAAATTTATATACAACAAAATCTCACCTTAGTGTTCTGTTAGTAATATCTTCCCCTCATTTACATTACTTTCTTATGACCAATTCAATTTCCCTATGTGTATATACATTCATAAGCTTCTATGAGGGCAATTAGAAAAGTTTATTCCCATCTTTTTTTCAGCCAAAATATCAATGCAATTGAGAAATTATATGTACATTTTTTACTTTCTCTACTACGTATAGCAGGTAAGGGAAGTAATGTATTCAACTCAAAATTTCGTGTATATGTGTGCACTTGCATGCCTGCGTATACCTGTGAACAGTGTAACTCAAAAACAAAAGTCAGTTGAACGCAAAGTTGGTATTTATATTTAATATTTCAAGGATGCGGCATGAAGATTTTGAAGAAAATTACCTCACCCTAATGCACTTTTTACAAGGAAAATCTTTTGAAAATTCTGATTTTCTCAAAAATGGCTCCAACGATTTTAATTAAAATACTATATGTTTAAGTTATTTTTATAGTGAATGAAATCTATATTTTGTATTGTCTGGCTATAGCCTATGTAGTCTTGTTTACTCTAGATGACTTTTACATAACTGGTAAATGATAAGAGATAGACCAAATCTTACTACACAAAAAATGTAAATCTCGTTTAAACACATAAGTTATGTCTAAATGCATTTTTTGGTGGAGTGAAGCATTTTGAGATATTCCTTGTTATTCGTTGCAGTGCTTAAATTTTTCTCAAACAGAAGGTCATCACTCACTTCTTTATCTCTTGGCCACGCAAACAGAACAGAATTTCAAAGCCCTCGTATAGCAGCCAGCTTCAAAAGATTTGACCATCGCTCAAAGGCTACTGTATTCCCCTTGCACCTACAAGGAAATAAGCAATAAGATCATTTCTGCAAATGTTTATTCCACTAACAAAAAGAATATAGAGGACTAAGAGTTTGTAAGAACACTTAATACAAGAGTAAAGAAAGTTATGTGAGTGCAACACATCAGATTTTTCTTGGAACAATCTAGCAACTGCTCTGTGGCATAGCACAGCTGTCAGTTGGCAATAAAGGCCGAAGTGTTCATGTCCATGTCGTAAGAGCAGTGAAGTTCATTTTTATGGATCAAGGGACAATGCCAATTAACATTAATACGAAAAGCAGCTGATGTGGGACAAGCATCTCGCTTACAGAACGGTGCCATGGTGGTGAAGTTCGATAATGAGTGAGATCTTGATGAACCAGTGCTTACGAGTGCTTTCTAAGTGGGAAACATTGCCTTCATGGATGAAATACTAAAAGCATAAGGACGTGTACAATTCAAAGTAATTTCCAAGGAGCTTGGCACTTCTGATGGCAATGTTTGTGATTCTGTTCGTGATTCCTTGAGGTATCACAAGGTTTCATGTTGGTGGGTAGCTAAGCTTTTGGATGATCTAAACGACAAGAGAACGTTAACCTTGGTGTAACATTTGTGGCATTTCTTTGAGGATGGTGAAAGATTTCTTGATCTTACTGTCACTGGAGATAAAATGTATGTGTATGTATGTACATACAGGGGGAATGTAAAGCTTTGGCTATATGTTAACCACAGATTCTATATGAGTGTAACAAATATGTTTAATACAATTTTTGTCAATAAGGACCGTTTTGTCGGGGAAAAAAAATTGTGTCAAATATTTGGACTGGGTAAAAATGGTTTACTATTTCACTAATGTCATCAAAAAAATTGTGTGAACAATACTGTAATGCCTTAATTTGAATGAATTTAGCCTAATTTAATGCTAATATGTCATTGCAAAGTTTAATTTCTAAGAGAGATTAGGCATCATCACGTTAACATTAAATTGTGACTAAACTCATTCACATTAAGGTAGAAATGTATTACTGCATTGTTCACGCAATGTCTGCATGACAGTGAAATAATAAACCTTTTATATACATTTGTCAAGAAGCTAAATGCCTCCAAATATTAAGCACAAATTATTATTATTATTATTATTATTTTTTTTTTTGGCGAAATGGTTCATTATTGACAATAATTATATTAGAAAAATTTCTTACACTCATCATATAGAATCCCTGGTTAGCATATGGCTGAAGAAGTACCTTCTACCCGATGTATATATATATATACACACACACATCCTTCACATCCTTCTAATATGTGCTTCATAGAAGTATTACAAACAAAAGAGTCTAACAGCATTTTGTTCTTTGATCAGCTGATTTCGAAAAAATAAATGGTTTTTGTTCCAAATTGGATGTGTAATTCCACAAGAATATATGAAGATAATAGTTTGTTACTTGTAAGATTCGTAGAGTAACTTATTTCTGACATAGCTTTGGTAGTAATCATGGGACATCACACAGGGTTTCAAAATAATTAATCACTTAAAAGAATTGAGCAGATACTCTGAGCAGCTTTTTCAGACATGAACTTGGCAACATTGCATTGAGGTTGGTCAGGGAATTGAACTGGTTTCTGAATGTAAACAGGTCAGTCGCTTGCAGGTGATGTAATGTTTTGAGAGCTAACATTTCTGATTGGCTTAAACTCGCACAGTAAAAATGGAAGGAAACTATGGTATTTACGTAGGCTTTCACGGCCGGCGTCTAAATTGTAGAAAGAAATATCTTCCGGGCTGTTATGCCGTGGTCTGCTGGAGATCTGTCTTCCAGACGTTTTGTCTACAGCTGCGGTAGACATCCTCAGTGGCGTTGTCGAAGTCTCCTCGTGGAAGGTATCACTGCGACTGATGCGTCGACTGTCTGTGGGGCTCCATTTATACCATGCGCAACGTGCGCTGATTGGCCTTAAGATTAAACAGCAACTGGCATCCGGTCATAGAACATCATAAGAAGCAGGATAGCAAGGTAAGCCAGTCAGAAGAGACCAGCAGCATAAGAGAGATAGAACCGCCTCCACCAGCCACCACGCCTCTGGACGCCCCGGGCCAATCAGCGCACGTTGCGCATGGTATAAATGGAGCCCCACAGACAGTCGACGCATCAGTCGCAGTGATACCTTCCACGAGGAGACTTCGACTACGCCACTGAGGATGTCTACCGCAGTTGTAGACGAAACGTCTGGAAGACAGATCTCCAGCAGACCACGGCATAACAGCCCGGAAGATATTTCTTTCTACAGTATGGTATTTGTTTACATTCACAAGACACCACGCTGTGGTGCTTGTTTATGTACTGACCTAGTGAAAGTGACTCCCATGCAATCTGCGTTGCTGTCAGCTTGTTATCGACAAAACTAAAATATCTCCGAAGGAAATTGTCAGTGATAAAAACGTAATAGTGAGATCTATCACTTGTTTAAATTAATGTAATGACTTCTGTATTATATCCTTGTTCATTTTTAAGTGTACCCTTGCATTCTAATTTATGAGTCACCGTTTGAAGTGACTCTACAGTTACCTAGAAATGCACATCTGCCTGGCACCATCTATGTATGGTTGTGGTATTTCTAACAGCATCAGCAGCTGAATCAATGGCTGGTGTCAGATGAGCTTATTAAAGAGTATTTTTCACTTGGGGCTGCTCCCTAGCAATTGTTTCCAGAATTATAAGACTGTACAATGAAGGTGTCGTTTGAAACTGTCCACAAGAAATGGAAGCAAGTTTCAGATCTTGAGTACAACGCAGCACATTGTCACTGGTTACTATGCATTTTATTCCAATAGCTATTTTGTTGTTGGTCCTATCCCCCCTCCGACTTTACAGACAACTGCACTAATATGAAGACACGTGTCTTTCATTTCTAAATTACACTGTCATCAAGACTTCCAATAAATTGCCCGAAGAAACTATTATTGCACACTCTATGGAATGCAAAAGGCAGACCTGGATAGCTGAAGTTCCCTGCAACATTAAATCTGGGGCACACTCTATGTAGTGATACCTGTTTTCAACTTGTTGAAACTTATGTCTCACTGGAGAGCTGTGCCATCACGCACAATCATCGAAGGAACAATTAAAATGAACACAGAGCTTCAGGTGTGCATAATAAACCCATTCAATACATGGAACAAGAGAAATTTTACACATACACTAAAGACTCAGGAGAGCTTTCTTTCCAAAATTCAAGACATCAAGAAGAATGTATACCTGCCTAATTCAAAGGGGAACTTCATATATAAAGTCAATCTGATACAAACATTAGATATCACATATTATTTACACCTGACCTAATTATTTGTTTATTATTTACACCTGCTAATGCTAATGGCTTCATTGGCCAGATGCAAGGCACTAGAAAGCAACATTTACACCTGACAGAAGAAGTTAAGAAAAGTGATCTCCCACTAGTGTTCTAAAATTATTGGCATTAGAGACAATCCATACTAGATTTCTGGAACATGAATGGCTCCACATTTACACTGATAGATCACTGATATCAAACCGAGATGGAGCAGGGGCTGGAGTCACATGTCACCTCTTTTCCTACTTCAAATCTTTAAGTTATGGAACTACAAACTTTGATGGAGAAATTGAAGCAATTCGAATGGCCCTACAAAATCTTTTGTATAGATTTTCACATTTTCACCAAGCAGTTATTCTCTCAGATTCCAGGGTGGCAATTATAGCAATTACTTCCAAGTTGTCACCAAAAAAACCAAACTATTATAGAATGTTGGAAAATCCTTACCCATCCACAGACTTCAAAAACACCTAGTCTTCCAATGGATACCAGCTCACTGTGGACTGAGTGGTAATGACAAAGCTGATTTTCTTGCTTAAAAGGGTACCAGCAGTGCACAGAAATCTATAGTTAATCTACCATTTTATGTAGCTAAAAGCTTAGTCAATTCTGAATTCAAAAAAGTTATTACAAAATATTACTATGAAAAATCAAAAAATAATTGATGGGAACTACCAAAACATTCAAACAGTAATTCCTGAGTATCCTCGAAAAATGGCAGTTGCAACCTTCTGGTTGATTATGGGACATGATTGTCTGGTAAAACATTTGAACAGAATTGGGATATATTCCTCACCAATGTGTCCTCTATGTGATCTACAAGAGGAAATGGACCAAGATCAACTTCAAATATGTCTGGCCACTTCTAGCACTCCATCCATCAGTGAAAAATATTTGAGAGCAAGAGGATTAATGACTTCATTGTCAGAAATCTAGCATTAGCTAACATACATACATACTATAGCTTACATTATACATTTTGCTGAGCACCTCATTTGGGAAGTAGATGCTCACTGTCTTCTGCAATTGCTAAGACTGTTCCTGCTATATTTTATGCCATGAGGTGATACTACCAACGCTGACAATGCTCAAACAATAGGAAAAAACAAAGTGAAGGTCATTTATAACTGTGTCTGGTTTCCTAATGAATGGAGGAAGAGATTGCACATGCTAAAAATCTCAACTGCAGCGGCAAAATATTTAAACGGTACTTACTTCAAAAATGCACCTCGTACATGTTGGTGCAGGAAGGTAATTCAAGGGAAGAATTTTGAGTTTCACACAGATCAGACATGACTGAACAAGGAAATATATTCCAATTGTTGCATATCATCTGATCAAATGGGAACATGGCATATGATGGCCTAAGTGCAGGAAAAATATTCTTAAAATACAAAATGATTATCCAGGCTTGTGGGCCGTGGTCTAGTGGAAAACCTCCTTCCAGACATTTTGTTCGAAGCTGCGTCGAACATCCTTAGTGGTGTGACCATACGCTCTACATAGCTTCGAACAAAATGTCTGGAAGGAGATTTTCCACTAGACCACAGCCCACAAGCCTGGATAACCATTTTGTATTTTATGACACCAACTGTGAAAGCTGATAAAAAATATTCTTGATTGATTGCTCCATAAACTGGCCAAGTAAACGCTCTCATCAACTCAGTATGATGTACATAGATGCAATACATTAAATTAGCCTTATGAAAATTAATACCTAACTATAACTTAATGAACTACCCAAATACCACCTACCCTAGCAAAATATCAAATATGTTAAAGACTGAATAAAACCTATTTATACAAATAAAATGATACAGATGCTACTAAAAATCAAATTGCGTAATCACACAGGTGTTCCAGAAGTAGTCAAATACATGATTAGAAGTAATATTCATGACATAGTGGTAGCACCATTAAAAGCAATGCTCCAACTGTCATTGTCTTGCAAAATACTCTGTGTTTGACATTAAACTGCTTTTCTTTGGCATATCATTAACATCATGTCCCAACTCTAAGGTCTAGTCCACACATAAATGAACTGTCTGCAAACAAAAATACAAATGCTTTCAAACAAGTTAAATAAACATTTGTAAACAGTTTGTGGAACCTCCATATTTGCAACGGTGTTGAAAGTGTGTCCACATCTAGTTGAAAACACGTCTTTATGTGAAATAGCTGCAGGCATTAAAAACTGAAATCTTGTGCACTTAGCACTTTGTCTCCTTTTGAGCAGCAAGAGATATGACAATGGACTACCTCTCAGTGTGACTATGGACTTTGCGTCACTCATGAGGATGTCTCTGAGAGGAATTTGTAAAATCACCAACTACAACAACAGAAAAGCTCTAAAACAGCTCAGATTCCAATATATTAACCAGGTCTATGTCTGTTATGAAATGAATGCAGTATTGTTGGCACTGTGTCCATTTGCTGCAAACATGTCCGAATATGTGTGTTTATGATTGCTTTTGCACTTGCACTCGCTTTTCATCTCGGAAAGGAAAAAAAAAAAAAGTTTTTTTTCCTAACATCAGCATACTGTTCACAAACAAAAGTTTTCAAACAGATTTAAACAAATTAGAAACCAAAAGCTTCACTTATCTTAATAATTGCTGCAAGTTTCTCACATCTTGAAACAGTTTGTATACATTTGTTTGCTTGTGTATGGGCAATTATGTGCTGGTAGGTCTTGAACAAAAAACAGTACACTGGCAAGTTATGGTAAACCACATTGCTGGTTGAGTTTAACTTCAGACTTGCTATTTTGTAATAGTAAATATTATTGCTTGTTTCCTTGTTATTATCATGTAAACAAAGTACCTAGATTTTTCTAAAGAGAACACGCCAGAGAAAAAATTGTGCAAAGAAATCCTTTGAGTGTGCTCTATTTAACATTTGGAATGTTTTAGTTTGTATATAATTTGAACTATTTTTTAAAGACTATTAAAACTGCACTATAAAACACTGCTGTTATGTAGCACAAATAAAAATGTTTACATTGTAATAATAATAATATAAGTTAACTCAAAATAAAGAGACAGCAACATAAGATAAGTGGGAGGAAACACAAGGACAGGATGTTTATTAAATGAACATAAAGATTTTATTGAGCTCGTTCACAGAGAATCCAATAGCTACATACAATAAGAGTATTACAATGAACATATACAAGCATTTCTACAATGTTTTACACATTCACCAGTTAAAAACTGTACACACTTATTAGCTACATGTTGAGAAAATGTATATGTACACTTCCAGCTCAGTATTTTATTTCTGAGATTATAAGAAAGCAATAATTCTTGTTTTTATGTTGGAAGTTCTATTACTAAGATTACTACATTCTTTCAAAATGTACACCAAATTAAATTCTGTATGTCTAGATGCAGAACTGAAATTGTCATATGATTATATTTGTTCAAATACAAAAATTCACATCTACGTTAAATAATGTATTTTCAAATTAATACAACGTGTTTCTTACCTGCATTACAGTTGTTGTTAAGTTATAACATGATGCCAATCCAATTTCTAATATTGCAATCTCAGTGCTGTTTATATCATGCATAATGCTGTGATAGGTTAATATTTTTAACCAACTTTGCATGAAAACTGCAAGGAATATTAATTTTTATGGAAGAGTGTTTCAATGGCTCTATCACACATGGATGCAAAAATAAAATGCTCTTTACTGTGAGAAATAGTCCAGAGAATTTCCATTCTCACTGTGTCACATCTGCTTCCATAAAAATCTGTCAGTGTTGATAGCATTACCAGTTGAGCCAATTTCTTCTCATCTGCCCAGAAGTCTACAAAATCCACACACTTCTTTCAATTTTGATAAACTTATCTTTATCTGTTGTTGTGGTGAATTTTATCCAGGTGAACTAATGATGTGGTTGCTCTGGAAGTCTGTTCCACTTTTAAAAGTAGTTCCTTCCATTTGATAGGGATGTCCAAAAATACACCGCTTATTTAACAGACAGCAGTAATATGCATACAATTCATTATTTTGTATATTTCAATGATAATTAGGTTAAACTGACAATACACTAACAAATTTCAATTCACAGTACTCAAAATTGAGAGATTCCTATTTTGATACTTCAGCAGATGCACTCAGCATGCTGAAGTGACAGGTTTTGTAGCACTTTTAATAGTTTAAAGTATCTAAAAACCACTATAATATAAGCAAAGATTTGAGAGTTCTCAAAGAAGTGTTAAAAAGTGATGTAATAAATACAATTATTTTGAACTTCATTACTGATAGAATGTCAAATTTAGACTATATTATTAAGAATATTCACATTAAGCTTTTAGATTTAGAAATTAAATGAATGGATGCAATGCACAAAAAATTGTAAGACTTACCCCTTATAGGTGTACGTTTAGAGCGTGCTCCTTTAATATGTGGCACTTCCTGATCAGCCTGGATCTTATGCCAAGGAAAGTCTACCAGTTTCCGCTCCTATCGAAAATAGTATACAAGTATAATGAACTTTAATGTGCAGTTAAATTAGAAAAATATATACAAAGTTTGTCATTAAGAAATTATGGATTTGCAATGTTTTTTAACAAGCAACCTTGATAATTTAGTTTAAAAATATTTATAAATATAAATATAATGTAGTATGAGCCTTTAATATTTCTGTTTCTTTTCCTACTTAAATTTCTATGAATAGAAGTTATTAAATTATTTCTCAAATCCAAACTTTTCAAAGCATCATTTATCTTTCCTGGGAAAAAGAGTGACTTTTAAGGTGCTGATCAAATATAACAAGATATTTATTTACTAGAATTAAATAAAGCAAGGCATAAACATAAAATAAAGTCATTACTTTCCTATGCAGTTACCCATTAAAAAAACCTAATTTTGCCAGAGGTAATAGACTTTGGAGTTCAATTCTCCCATAAAACTGAAGCCATATCTAGAAACACTTAAGTGCTACTCCTTTATTGTCTTTAAAATGAGGATTTTCTAATAAATATCTCTGTCTTTAATAATCATATTCAAAGGACGATGAGTCAAGGCTTGCTTGGATATATTTAGATGGTGTCTACTGAATTTGTTTATATATATTTATTTTGTGATTTACAGTATGTGTGAAACCCATAGATGAGAAGAGGGTTTTTTTATTTGCCAACACATTATCATAGTCATATAGCTTGTGTATGGGAGGAATGTTGCTTTGTTGGTATCAATGCTCCCCATATGGTCACTTATGACCTTCAGAGAAACCTATTCAATCAAGCAATGGATGGACCCACCTAAGAATGATTCACAATAACTGTGAATGGTACCTAGAATGAGACCGATAAAGTTAAAATACAGGAACATGAAAAAAAAAAACTACAATGGACAGAAAAATCTGCTAGAAATTAACGAAGAACGGCCAACTTGTATGTATACCATTAACAATGTTATTAACAAGCTTGCTATGATTAGAAGAATTGGAAATAGTAATGGATCCACATTTAGAAAATGTTTAGTTTACTGAATTTTGATGTTGGCAAAATTGGAAGCAGGGAAAAGAAAAGCAGGCATTGGCCAGTTACAAACATCATTCTAATAAACAAACCTGGCTTTCCACTTTGTTTTTGATATGGTCATCAATATGCATTCTCGTTTTCATTAATTGGGTATTGTGAACCAAAATATTGTATGCTGTTTAGATTCATGTTCTCAGGTTATTGTAAACTAGCCTTCACTAGCTGGAGGCACTCTATGGAAGGTGATTGTTACCTCCGATCATAGGATGGTGATGCATATGGCAGTGGAATGAGATGACCTAAGCTTTTACTGCTGACTCCAAACTAGTATGTTGGGTCTTGGGGATACTTCATATGAGCCAATCAAAGGGGATGGCTTGGATTTGGCTAAGCTAGCACCCTAGAGCTGGGAATAAGCCACAGGCCATTAGCATGAGAGTCTTGAACAAAACAGCAACCTGGTGCCCAGAGAAATTTCAATTACACAAAGTAACATTTAGCTTTTGCAAGATTACAAAGGGCAAAATGCCTCTCAACAGCAGTTATTCTCAATGTTCTTGGCTACTTTCATTTCTAGCAGTTCCCCTTTCCTCAATAATGTTTTGTAAAATTCATAAGTGCTAAAAACTAAATTAGTGGATGGAAAATTTAAAACTACATATACTATGTACATCAAGTGAATAAAGTGGATGTAAACAAATCACCAGTTTATATCACTCTATGGCCACATGCATTTACAATGACAGAACACAGTTACCACTATGCTTAAGTATAATGTACATTTTACACCACTAAAAGGATATATTTACTTGATTGAAAATGACGCATCACATGGAAATTAACAGCTACGTATGTCATCCCTGTCCACAGTAACACTTTTTCGTTTTCTACTCTAAAACAATCTCCAGAAGCAGATTATGAAGTGAATATACAATTGAGTCGATCAACAGCTGAATGATGGGGATGACCCTCTCCAAAACTAGCCCTGTGATTAACATAATTATAAGTAAGTTGGAGTAGAATGTGTTTAGAAATATAGACATGTTTTTCAATTTATGGAGGGAAGCTTGTTTTAAATCTAGAAGGTCGGGATCAGATTTAACTACCCACAGCAATTTAAGGTGGGCGTTCATTGGTGAACCTTTCGACAGATTGCAGATCTCACAAATTCATCACAAACAACACCCAGCATTATCTGGTAAACAGTCTCTTCTTGCCTTGAGTTCTGACTTAATCAACTGAGGATTTTTCTTTGTGTGCACTGTAAATACTTGAAACGAAAACACAGGTAAACTCAGATGTTAATTTCACTACGTCATCTATAGAAAGTTCAAGATATTTCTTGCAGATCTTGCTAAACACGTCCAGTATTATTGTCTTTTCATCACTTTGCAACAGTTTCGGCACTTAGGTTTCACAATACTCACTTGTTCTGCCATGTTGCTTTCATACTAGATGATGTGCACACCGTATGAATCAGACTGGTTACAGATTCACTTAACCGTGTATTCTTACACTTCAACTATGAGTAGTACTCAGTAGTTGTGCGTAGTGGTATTTTTTCAGAGACTATTTAGATAGAAAAGTGTCAAGGTGCACTGCAGTTAAAATGTACAAGGTTTTGTTTATGTCCACTTTATTCACTTGGTGTACATAGCATACCCCACTCAGTAACAGTTCCCAATAAGTTTTCCAAAATAAAGTACCTCCACAAGGATGTACAGCCATGGAAAAAAATGATTTGAGCGCATTAGGAGAGCAGAATATTTTTAAGTTACACATTGTGTGGCAGTGCAGTTTACACAGCTGATATTCTAACATGCAGCTGAGTTTATTTATAGTGTCTGATCCATGCGCTATCATTAGGGACACAATTTTTTGTTGGATCGCAATGATGCAAAATTTGTTAATACTCTATACAAAGGTTACAGAATCAGTTCTATTGAAATTGTTGGCATAATTACCAATGTTTATTCTCATGATTAAATGCAAATTTTAATGCAACTCACAAAATGAGTGTTTAAGATTTACCAAGAAATTAATAATTTGTTGCAATATTTACTCGCAAAATGAATGTTTATTTAGGATTTAATGTGAAATTAACATTTCATTGCGATGTTTATGTGTAACTAACGTTAAAAGATTTATTTCAGGAATAAAACAAGCTCTTCCTTTCATAGAAGTTTGAAAAGTGTTGTTATAATTAATTTAATTTAAAAGGTGAGTCAATTAATAACACTAAACAACACTTACAACATAATTTTCCGGAAATTTTTTTGGACAAAAAATCATGACATAAAGCTAGAACCAAAACATCTCAAACACATAACCGGAAAACAGGAACTGTCCACATGGGAACAAATCTTCATTTTAAAAAACAGAAACTGAGTATTTAATTTCGACATTCCTCAAAAAGATATTTTCAGCAAGTTCCTTGAACCGTTACCAGAAGAAGCATCGCCATCCGCACCATGAAACACCATAGAAACCCAGTTATTGTCCGGTTGATAATGGAGGAAAGTTAACCTTCGAAACGCGCTCTGGAAAATTATGTTGTAAGTGTTGTTTAGTGTTATTAATTGACTCACCTTTTAAATTAAATAGAACAAGATGTTTCACTTTTTGCAACATAGAAAGCCAGATACCAGGTCAAGGTCAAGAATTCAAGCTCCATGTGGCTGGACAAAATGTGACTATGTTTACATTAAACAGGAAATGTACATATACGAGAGCAGCAGGTAAGTTAGTTTGAGAGATAACCAGTGGCGTACGTGAGTGTTCAATGAACGCATAGGACCCCCCTCTACTGGTTTTCCTGCACTCCTCAAACACACATAGCTTAGACTCAAACGATAAGTTCATGCATATTTTACAAAAGGCTGCAATAGACAGCAGGAGTGCCAGTTTAATGCAAAAAATGGCGGGAGTTTAATGCTGAGTTTGTTTCGTGTATTGATGCACTGTAGAGCCAAGGTGCATGATTATACAGTTACATTGGAACAAGTCTATTCTAAAAGCTAGGCACACATGGCAATGAACGTTGTCCTCCATGGTCTAGGGAACATGCCAGCCTCTGGTTCCCTAAAGTCATAGGTTCAAACCTGATGGAGGTTTTACGGGTGTAAAAATCCTTAGCATGGCTTCCTTTGAAAGGGAAGTAGAGCAGGTGGTCCCGTGTCATACATTTACAGCATGTAAAAGAACCTCAAGCTTGACAGAGGCTACCAGCATAATTAAGCAGTCTTTCATACCCAATGTACAATGGGATGCTGAGAACCAATCTATGTACCTGTATTTCAATTTCTAATGGTGAAGGTCTTCTTTCAGTGTACAATATTTTTTCTGATAAAAGAACCAATATTACAAGAGGGAACTTAGAAACCATGCTTATTTGTTATTTCATTGAACATGCTACATATAATATTTGAAATATAAATTATAACGGTAATATTTGATATTTTATTTCACTGTTTTTATCCTGCTTTGAGCTTTCTTTTTATACCAACATTCACAGCTTTTATTCACCATAAAATTGTGTCCCTAGCTATCATCTATTGGACACTCCAACAGGCTGCCTTGAACTGTCACTTGCGTTTGTATTTGCAAGTATGTAACAAATGCGAGTGGTGATTCAAGACACAGGTGATAGATAACAACATGTGGAACAGACTATAAATAAACTCAGGCTGCATATTGGAAATATCAACTTGTGTAAACTGCACTGCCACACAATGTGGGACTTAAAATATTCTGCTCTCCTAATGTGCTCAACTATTTTTTCCATGGCTGTACATACAACTGCGGCAGCATGAAATTTTCAGTGCTTGATCTACTGTTACTTGCTGACTAAGCTTCTTACTGACAAAGTCTTAATTCTTCATTTCTTTCACAGACTATTGAAAAAACTGGTCCCTTCCCTTCATGCATACATGAATTGTTAACAACAATTCATCTGTACATACTTAATATGATAATTAAATTTGTCTGGCCTCAAGATTTCCTTTGGGATTTGTCCTCTATTAGAGAATAGAAGTAGGGGCAATTTCAGTCTCGCATCTTATACATACTTGTAATTGTTGTACTGTTAAACAATGTATTAATATTGTGTTATTTTTGGAAGTGTTAATAAAAATACTTGAATAACTGGATTACTGCGAAGTTTCAGGGCTGCTACTTTGGAACTACTATCTATTCATTCTAAGGTTGATCCGCGCGAAATTGAACCCAGGTGGCCAGTGCACAGTTGTAATGTATCCTTCCGCCATTCGCGCCAGAAATAGTCACAACACAACCACGTGGTGAGTGCATGCGGTACGTAATAGAAAGGAAATTATACCTTATTCCGCCAATTTAAAGAGTAACTAACATGTAACTAGAGACAATAAGATTGATAGTTACAACAAAATAATTATAATAATTAACTTTAATAAAAGGTGGTTCTTCTAAAATTAGGCAAGTCTGGATCAGCATTAACCTGTTGTAGCACTTTGTCAATTGTTGGCGGTTCATTTTTAAAAAAGAAATTGTGCACTGTGACACGAATTGCATTTTTAACAAACTCATCACATTCTTGCATGGCGTATTTTACACGCTTTCGTTTTCCCCGGGTGTAACCACTTTTCCCGTTTCAGCTTTTTCTTTACGAGCACTGTTTATACTGGTACTCGAAACACCGGTGAACTCAGAAGTTAATTTCACTACTTCTTTGATGGGAACAGTTGGATATTTCTCACACAACTTATAATACACGTTCAACACTATTGTTTTTTCACCACTAGTCAATGGTTTTCCCGCCTTATGCTTTACATAAGTCGACGAAGACGCAACAGCAAATTCACCGCGACCGTCCGCCATGATTCTAAATAGAAACTGCTGCTGTAAACAATACTCTGATATCAGGTAATTCACATGAGTTGCATGTTGGGACTTGTAGCTCTATTTATCAGTATACATCAGCGTTAATCAACCTCTCAGGTATTTGTGTAGAATATTATATCATTTAACGATAAATTCATTCTAAAACTCAGATTACTAGGATGGGACTACTTCCCTACACGCATTGCTACCGTGTTGTATAACGGTGCACTGATCATGTGGGTTTGTTTTGACGCGGACAAACCTAAGACTGAATTTGGTATAGGTAACTCAACCTATAGCTATTTTTTGCATTGATTCCAATCTGAGGTGCAAAATTGGGTGCCTTGAACAAAGGTACATACTTAATACTGTGGTGATATAATGAACATGTTCAAGAAAACCAGCACATGTAAAACATCATACTTATTTATGAATTTCATAAACATTTGCACAAAATCTGGAAGCATATGACTCAGTGGTCACGAACAATACAGCCATCTCATTCATAAATTCCAGGCCTGTTCTAGCGGTGGCACAGCATAAAGGGAAGATTTATGTCATGAAAGTTTAGAGAAATATTGTTCCACTATCTGCCAAAAATCAATTTGGTTTAAAAAAGAAATAAATTCTCAAAGGATGGAATTAAATGTTTTGAAATACTGGTGTGAAGTTTCTGTCAACGGCCTAAAAGGATATGTTGCAAGTAGATCATTAGACGCAATTGATGAATTAGCTTATGTTTTAGTTTAAAGAGTACATATATAGAAATCTTGCCTGTCTTTTTTCATTTTGACTAGTTACGACTAACAAAGAAGCTAGGAGCATTTCAATCACAAGGATCCCTATCCATTGTACAATGTAAGATTGTACTGGACTTGTTCAATCTTGCTATTAAGTACTCTGCTGGAATGACAAGGGTTCTAGCAGAGGAAGCAGCTCTAAGATAACTGCTCTTTAATGCTATTGGTATTCTACTCTGGCCACAAGGAAGAATTTCTCTGATGTACTTTACTGGTCCTTCTGCATTTTAAGTAATGACCACATTGCCATTAGAAGGCAATCAGAGTTAAGATTTTTATGAACACAATTAATTCATTTGAAAACAGTATTGCAAAAAGCTGGATCTGAATAGCTAATTTATTCAATTTACTTCATTTATGGTATTCATGCTAACATGATAATTTGTAAAGGTATCCTCATATAATGAATTATTAAATTGTTTAGCAATAATAAACATATTTTCATTTCACATGCATTAAATTACTTAAAAAATTATAAAGTTTAAGGAGCAATAGCAATTTTGTAATAGTTCTAATAAATGTAAAGATAAAAAGAAAATATTACCAGAATTTCCCGCTTATGGTTTGCACTGTGCAGATGGTTAAGATATTCTTTTGCAGTGCGTGGAAACACATTGCAAACTCGACACCAATGTAGCTCAGGATCATAATACACATAATTAAATATTTCATTATCCTTGGGATCATATTTATCCACATGGGCTACATTCTTCTCATGTACAGCTCTTCGATCCGGAGAAGCCGAAGACCCAGATGAAGATGTCCTGGGTGGAGTATCAGGAGGTGTTTTTGGTCTTTTCTGTAATAAACCCAAAAAATAATGTTTCCATTTTCTCAAAAAAAAGAGGATCCTTTGTTTCTAACAAAAGATCCATTTTTAAAATAAATATTCATACATTACCATTGATTACAACAAATGTTTGGAAACCATACCATATCCTCTTTTGGGCATTCCATGGAAATGAAATATTAGTAAACTCTCATGCTGCAGGATTAAATATTTCTATTAATTGTACATTCACATAATTTACTCTAAAATTTAGGATTAAGCTAAATTCATCTCAATTTATCTTAGAAAGTTACAATAATTTCAACTATGGAACAGATCATTAAAAAGTTATATTCTTCTTACCTTTTCTGACTTGCCTGTTGGCTTGTTATCTGCATCTTTACGGTCTCCAATTATGCCAGTCAACATGTCTATCACATTATTGATAGCTTTCAGCTTGTTTTGAATTTCCAGCTATAATGCAACAACAATTGAAAACACATCCTTCAATAATGAACTTATTTGTTAACACAAGTAATACAAGTAAAACCTTCATGGTTTCAGAAACATAACCATAATATACATTTATGTAGTCTATTGGCTACAGTAAACTCTGCTCTACAAGTTCAACAAACATGTTGTTATCCATTATAGTACTCATATTCTGTGTTATTTCATACTCACTTTTTATGTGAACTTTTGTTCCAGGGACATTTTATTGGTGTAATGTTTTATAAATGGGAAAATAATCCATCCATAAGCTACAATTACATCCAGGGAATCACATAGAATATATAGTGCATTTCCAAATAAAAAAATAAATTTTTTAAAATGGAGCTGGTAATAATTTTCAGAAAGGAATGTAGAATTTAAGACGTAATTATGGCAGTCTTAATACCAAACAGTACACAGAATGGTACATTCAATGAATAACAGATGGCAAGGGTTTGTGAATCATTAAATGTGTTTTCTACTAAAAGTTTGCATCACGTTACTAAATGAGCAATCAGATGATCAAATACAGCTCCTGACATCTACAAAAGGTGGCATACACATTGTAGGTCTTATACTAGGTTACATGAAACCCAACTTAAGTGCGGCACACAATTACGGGGAATAGGAACCAGAATGATAAACAAATTAAAAAACACTTCTAAGTTTTCCCTAAACATATGATTTAAAAGACTTATTTTCAAATGTTGTTGTTAGCTAATGCTGGATTTCTGACAATGAAGTCATTAATCCTTATTTTCAAATGTTGATATGCATATCGTTAAAAAAAAGAAAGGGTTAACAATTACACTTCCTGTTCTTGACTGATTATGGGTATCATATTTATCTACCATACTCGTGATCATTTCTGGTTCTGAACAATTGTGCACTGGGTTATATGTAATAGAGCACCAAGTCTATGTCCTGAAGCCCCATGTTTCCATGATGTAATTTGTTTCAATCCAATTCACTATCCCCAGAAAAGATCTGCAATTAGAAACAGGGCATGTTTTGCAAAATTTAATATGCCACTCCTCCATCTCTTAGCATAATCAGTTGTTTTGTTTTTATTAATGAATGAGCTGATGCACATATTTATAACATTAAAAAGTATCAACAAATGCATTAGTATAAACTGAAGATAATATACAGCTGTCCCAAGTGTGAATGTTACTCTATTTGGTGAATTTCTTAAAAATGCGTATATCATATCCAGATCCATATTTAGCTAGAGCCTTATCTTAAAAGATGAGCCATGCTCTAATGCCGGGATTATGATTAACTTTACTTAACGTGACTTAATGTGACAGGACATAACGTGAAGTAAGAAACTGGAAGGTCTATTGGGATGCACTTAACGTAATGGGAATGATTCTGATTGGTTATTCTTTTACTCGGCAGACATGGTGGATATTCAAAGCAGCTCTCTTTTTCTAATGTAAGGTTATGTTTTCCAAAATGAAAAGAAAAATAATACCAAAATGTGGAGTAAGATGTATTTTTAAATGGTGAGGTAAGTATGGAGAATCTATTTTAGGAGCAAAACAAAAGAAACAGAAAGAGTTTTGATGCAAACACATAGTTGAATATGAATTTATTGAGTACAAAAGCATATACATGTTGAGATGCCCACGGACTTGGGCCCTAGCCCCTGTCATGTGACAGCCATCTGTGATTCTCTACACATAATTTCTGACGTGTGCTGTCTATTCTTTGACAGTAGTTAACCTGTTCAAACCTATCATTTTAATTTTTGTCTCTTTGAATCTCTTATTTTCACCAAATTTTCTTATACTTTCTTTTCCCTAAGATCATTACTATTTTAGATTACCCATTCTCTTCTGAAATTTAGTTTTCCCCTCATTTTCCTTATGTTTCCTGGTTTCACTTATTCACTTTCTTCTTAGCTTTATATCACTTCCACTTTCTTTCCTCACTTAACTTTCACTTTTTTTGTATAGTGCTTACACGGCATTAACCCTAAACTCTTATTTCCATACCCCCAACTACCCCTGAACACAGTTCACTTGGTCACTTATTCTTCCTTGTCACACAGCATGAAGCATCATTTTCCTTGCTCTTTTCCTTCGGCTTCCTATAAATTAATACATGTTCATTATCTGATATCCACTTTTTTGATTTCATATCTTTCCACATATGAGCTGGGCTTTTCTGCTCACCCTTCTGTCATTTCAACCTACCCATATACATTATGCCTGTCTCTCTGTCCTCCCATTCCATTTCGTTATATCCCACCTCTTCTTGTTTACCCGGTTTATTTCTACGCAACTTTGGAATTGTCTGATGAGTAACTTGCACTAGCTTAAATAAGGAAAATTGAACAACATTACTAAGATAAGTGAAGTTTTTAGTTTCTAATTTGTTCTTACTTTAGAATTGCACTAGCTTGTTCGCCTCCACTCACTGTATCTAGGATTGCTCTTAACATCTTCAATTCACTGTCGCCATCTTTTTTCTCCATCAAATTATTGTCACTAATCATAGCTTCTTTCTTCTCCTTCTTTTCTGTTACCATGTTGCTTGCTAATTTCCCCTCTTTTTTCTCTCTTGCATCTGTCCTTGAGGTAATGTGAGTTTCCTCTCTAAGCAATTCTTCAAAATGTGATATGGCTGACTTATTAATTTTCTGTTTAATGACTCATCACTTCTTGAATTTCTGCTACTGTCTGTTAATTCATTCTTTTCCACCAGACCAGTTTTAAACCTCTTATATATGTTTCACCTCACTTTTTGCTTGGCTTCTCTGTTCTGTTAATTTCTTCATTTGCTGTCTCTAGTCATATGACAAGTCTTTGTTGATAAAGATGTTTTTCCTTTCAATTTTTTTGTTTGTTTTAGTATGTTGTAGGTTGTATATGTACTTGTAAATTTTGCTAGAATGTTCCTTCTTCCATTTCTTTTTCTGAATCTAAATGCTTCACGTATTTCATAGTTATAGTAGGCACAGCTTAATGAGATACCCCAAAAAATAACCTTAACATTTTCCCCCCATTATGGTGCAGTCTGGTTATATTTGGTGATATTCCATCCGTTAGGTTGCATTAGTGCCGCCAACTGTTCGTAACATATAACCATGGTAAAGCTATGGCCACAGCTGGTGTTATTGCGTATGTTATGTTGCTACAGAAGTGCTTATTTATGAACACATTGCAGAAAGGCCAACCGATTCTGTTTAGAAGCAGTATTAATAAATTAATCAATCTGTGGACGTACTGCTCGTGTTTGCGTGGTTTTGTCTTGAATTCTTTTAGAGCAATATATGCTGTTATAGTTAGTTGTTACTTTTGTGTTCGCTACACAGTAGTGCATTAAATATATATTACAATATTTAGCACTCGGAAGTGATTTTATTAAACATTGTTATTGCAGAACAAGATTTGCCGAAGACGAGTAGGTTCATCATGTATTGTGTGGTAACGATGTTCAAGCAATATAATCGTTTGAAAGTATGTTACTTTAACCCTATGATATTTGAGATTAGAAATGCCTTTATTATGTACGTTGGCAGAACTGCTTTTTGTGATTCTTTCGTCAGCTGTTTAGTGTAATGTCGGACATTTTGAACTCTTGGTGACTGCCTATAAACTGTGTCCACTATACAGTGGTCATCTGTAGCTCCTTCTCCAACACTTTCTTTATCTCTTGCCTTGGATCAAAGCCTTTCTCCTATTCCGACAAACACCAAGTTACCTATATTTTCTACTTCTGTCCTCCCATTTTTCCATTTTCTCTTTAATGTTTTGTAGTTCTTCTTTTATCATTTCCATATTTTTTAAGTACTTCTTCTACTTTCTTGACTAGTTCTCTTCTTTTATTTCCCTCTGCCCTGCCTTCCATTGCTTATATTTTTCGTATATCAATGCAAATAGTTACATAGAGAAGCACAATTTATTCCTGCATGGCACTACTTGCCAATTGGTTCAAATTAGTCACGTGACCCCAAACCAGAGGTAAAGTAAAGAAAAAGTTGGGCATTGCCAAACTCTTACGTTACATCATATTAAGTCGACCTTAAATAGCCCCATTTAATATAATGTGTTAGATTTTCCTGTTAAGTCTCGTCGAGTCACATTACCTTAAATTCATCATAATTCCGACATAAATGAAGGTACACACTATAATATACTAATGTTTGTATCCATTAGTTGAAATGCTAACCTAGATGTTTCCTTGTTATAATATATCCAGCAAACATTATTGTCGACTATTAAGTGTGTATGATCTTTTACTTTAGGGGCCCAAATGACCAAGCTGTTGACGGGCCCTTAAACATCACTCACTCTTTTACTTTGTGCAGTGGTAGCACTGCTGCTTACCGATTGGGAGACCAGGGTTTGAATCCTGGTACAGGCATGGGAATTTTATCCAGCTGGGAGACCTGGGCTGACGTGCATCCAGCCCTATTAGGTCCCTGACAGGCTAATTGAGGAGCTATTTGGTTGAGAAGTAGATGTCCCTGGTTGTGAAGACCACATATACTAGCCAGGAGCAACCAGATCACTGTATTAATACTGTACCCCACTCATGATGCCTATGATAGATGTGGGACGCAGGGGCCAGGTACAGCCTTGGCTTGGGAAGGGCTGTTGTACCACACGGTTAGTTTGTTAAGTCATTAGGCACGTATAAATATTTCAGAAAAAGAGTGTGACACAGTATTAATAATGTTATGAAAGGTTAAATACAAATATCTTAATGTATGTACAGCATGCTTTTGGAATCTATTACTCCAAAGGAAAGATATCATTACCACTGCATTTCTCCAAATATTTAGAGAAGTATGGTCATTTTGAAGTTGGAGTGAATTTGCTTGACTGTATAGTAATTAACTTATAAGGGTGAGTCAAATGAAAACTGGAAAACTGCTATAGAAAACCTAAAACTTCTCTTATTATGACTAGACCCGGCAGACATCCGCATGGACTGTCCCGCCATGAACTGACATTGGTCCCGTGACCCCATGTGACCCAGCAGCATGACATGCGAGTTTTCAATATGGCAGCCCTTCTGTTGGAGTGCACCAAAGAAGAGCAGCATGGAGTGATCCGCTTCATACACAGTGAAGGTACGAAATCAATAGAAACCCATCAAAGCATGTAGGCGCACTATGGGATTGCATGTTTATAGCAGACCCAGCTGTACGAAATTCAGCAGCGACATAACAAGTTTGGCAGACGTGCAGAGGCCAGGTCAGGCAATTGTGTTGTGACAGCTAAGGCGATTGCAGTAGTGGAGATGATTCTGCAGGATAGATGGATCACCAATGATGACATTGCAGTGCAATTACAGATCAGTCATGATCCTCACTATATTGCCCATGTTGAGTTGAAGTACCGGAAAGTGGTCACAAGATGGGTACCTCGTCAGCTGACTCCTGAAATGATGGAGAGGCGAGTTGATGCCTGCCAGGAACTGCTGTACAACCATGAACTTGAAGGTGACACAGTTTTGAAGTGGGCTGTGACTGGAGACGAGTCCTGGGATCATCACTACCAAGCCCTCCAGTATGGAATGGCAACACCAAAGCCGAAAAAGTTCCGCAGTCAGGCATCAGCACAAAAGGTGGTGCTGACCTTGTTCTGGGACCGCAAAGGTCCTATAGAGGAACATTACACGGAAAAGGGCTAGACGGTGACCAGTGCCAACTATTGTGAATTGACGTGTGACGTTCTGAAACCTGTCATACGCACCAAGCATAGCAGACTCCTCTCAACAGGCATTCTCATTCAGCATGACAACACACAACCTCATACAGCCCGTGTGACCTTGGCAACTTTCAAGGTCTTGCACCTGGAGTGCCTCTCTCATCCTCCTTACTCCCCCGACCTCACGCCCTCCGACTTCCACATCTTAGGCCCACTAAAGGACTCCTTAGGTGGCAACAAGTTTGCAACCGACATGGAGGTGAAACAGGCAGCACATGAGTGGCTATGTGTGCAGCCAAAAGATTCTTTTCCCCGAGGTATCCATACCCTCCTGACTCGGTGGCAGAAATGTATCGAATAGCAGGGGGACTACACTGAACACGTTTGAGTTGACTCCAACTCATTCTCAAAGCTATATAAACTTTGTGTCAGCACCAAAGAACTTGCAATATTACTAAGATAAATGAAGCTTTTAGTTTCTAATTTGTTCTTACTTTAGATTCTTGTTGCTTCACTGTTAACAGCTTCATTATTTCCTTATTTCCAGCTTTTGTTTGACTCACCCCCATACTTATGAAAAACAAATCACTGTACGCATTGTTTAACATATAAGTAGTTTCCTTGATTTGAATGAGGATTTAAAAGAAAACTTGCTGTATTTTCTTTTGTATGTTTATCAGGGTTGCCAACATTTAAGAGTAAAATTATCGTACCAGCCACTCAAAATTATCGTACATCATAAAGCAAGCGCTACAACAATAAAAATATCAGTATAATACTTATGAAAATATAAGAGTAAGGATGTTTATTATATCCACTTACAAGATTGATGACCTCAACAAATATTACAACTTTAGCACTTATGTTTCTCGCACTATTCATCTGAAAGTTCAGCTTCCTCAACCGTTGCAGCATTGCACGAATTTGTTGTTGTGATAAACCATAGCATCTTCTCGGTGACTTGTAGATTTTAAGATCTACCACGTTCTTTCACAAGTTGAGACGACAAAATGAGTTCATTTACCGTATCTAGTGCCAATCTGTTTCTAACTTTGGTTTTTATTAAACTTAGTTTAGAAAAAACACTCTTTCACAAGAAGTGCATCTGTAGGGCAAGGAAACCACTGATAATGCAAAGGCCGCTAGTTCTTTGAAATCAGTATTTCCACCAAGGTGACATATGTTTAACAGTGCTCCAGAAACTGTCAGGTTCAGGCATGTTCTTTATTTCACATGGAATAGCACGTATTCCAAGTTTTCTACATTGATCGTCAATATTCTGAACAGTGCCTTCTTTATTGAGATTATCAGACCTGGGCACACTGGCAATACGAGGATAAAGGGTAGCAGGCTTAGTAGCTATGGGGTGGAGACAGACACTGAGGACAAAAGTGGTGTTATTTGTAATTAGTTTCATTTCGCTGGAGTGACAAACCAGTGAAAATGATATTTCGCCGACATTGAACTATCATACATTCAAATTATCATACACTCCCATAATTATCGTACGGGTTGACAACCATCGTACAAACATTAAAATTATCGTATGCCCCCATAATTATCGTACGAGTTGGCAACCCTGATGTTCATTAAGTGAACTGGTTAAATCAGACGAGACCTCGGCAACTCAATGGCATCACACTGTTAAGATGTATAAGCAGTATAGTCTGAACAAAGTGTAACTTTGTGGAAGCAAGCAAGGCACATTCTAGATGCAATCATACACTGCAATAGTCAACATTATATCCGATTTAAAGTAACCATCATTGAAAGATTACGAAGATCATTTTAACTTAATGTTAAAATTGTTGTTGTTGTTGTTGTTTTCTAGTGCCTTGCATCTGGCAATGAAGCCATTAGCATATGTTAAAATTGTTTGTACATGAAAATGCCTAACAAGCTTCTGTGGTTTCTTATGCTCCTTAATTCAATATGTTAGCATTTATGAATCCTTCATATTTTGCTAAAACTGCTCTAGTTCAACAATTTGCAGATCCATAGCAACGAATTGTATAAATGTGAAACTATGCTGTAATCAACAAATTTAATAAATGGTCTCACATTCACATTTAGATATTAACAAAAACGTTTGTTAATTTTAAGAGCGGTAACTTCTAATCATAACTAAATAATGCTGTTTAATAAAGAAAATGCAGCACCTGGAGTTTGTGGTTTTCTTTCAGAATGCGGTCATTGTCTTTGGATTTCTCCTGCAAGAGATCTTCCTCCTGCTCCTTGAGAAGTTGCAGCTCTCTTGATATTATCTTGGCTTTGCATACATACTCCTCACGTTGTTTCGACAAAGTTTGTTTTTGTTGCATCATCTCATTTTTAATTGCTAAAACAAATAAAATGCATTGTAATTATTTTTATGGGAATTAAAGTCTACTTCCCTATTTTATACCTATCAACCACATTTTGTTTCATGGATGTCTGTCTAATGACTTGCTGCATTTGCTAACTAGTACTGCGTATAATCAAAACTATTTAGAAGTGTGATATTCACATTAAAATGTCTATCCATTCTTTAACTATTCTTAATTATTCTTCTATCTACCTCATGTTAATCAAGATAATCATTTGTAGAACAGTAGAACCGGTTTTATTACACTTTGCCTTGTAGGTACAATGGGACTATATAGATCTAGTAGGCTTTAGCAATAGTCAAATATTTTAAGAGTTGGTTGTTCTGGATGGCTTTGAAACTCTATTTTCTTTGGATGAAAAAGGAGTAGGAATTGAAAAAAAGGAAGTATTGCCATTTCAGAAAAGTATAAGTATTAGAAAATTCAAACCAATATCATCTTAGAAATGGTTAATTACACATCAATTTATCTTTTAAAGTATGTTTTTGCAGAACATGTTTCTTGCATCTGGCAAAAGAAAGCTTCTTGACATGTGTATTTAAAAAAGAACAGAAAATTACTATGAGTATTACTCATGTATCAAGTGGCCAATCTGGGATAGAAATGATTTAAACATGAACCAACCACAGCTTGCCAATTTTACTACTTAAATATACCAACTTTATGCGCAGTTGTAATATTATTTTTTCTACCATGTACACCAGTGGACAATAAAATGAGTCATCTCCAGATTCCAATTGTCGACTGCAGGGCTTTGTGTATCTTCGTAAAAGCTGTGTTCGTAAAACTCACAAAAAAACTGTAGAGTTGACATGTGTCTTCTTCCTGAACCAGGATGGCGGTGTTCAATCCCTCCCCTGAATAATCTCACCCACCTCTGCACTGTAGATGCAGGGATCCTAATACGACCTGCAGCTTCACGAACAGAGAAACCTACTTCACTACTGCTAGGAGCGACTTTCTTGTGCCTATGTCTTTGTGTATACGTTCTGCTATTGTCAAGCGTGATACGATTCATTGAGAGAGAATTGTGCCTGCCTGATGTGTTTACGTACCATTCGGTGTACCACGTGCTTTTGTGTGCAGCATATTGCTGTTCTTTAGAATAAACCGTTAAAGAAGCATGAAAATAACAATTATATTATTAACTTCAACGAATCTTGTGTAGGAAATACGTAGATTTAAAATAACTAGCCACTATGCGTTGCTTCAACATCCTTAAGAAAATAAAGGAAAACAAAATTGCTATATGGGAGAAGCAAACCTGCGACTCTCACCACAGGAGTAGCCTATGTTTTACCATAGTGCTACAGTGAACACGTGTGGAGGGTGGCAGATTTAGTAATGCCATACAATCAAAACTGTATCCTGTTTTGTGTTGTTAATATTTGTGGTTAATATTGATACACTGGCAGAAAAAAAAAATGCAACACCAGTAAGGACTGTGTTTACCAACACATGGGCATAGTATGTGGGTATTGAGAGGTTACAGAACTGATGATTGATGTGTCATGGCTGGTGGACAATAAATGGCACTGCACAGCAGTGTCTCTATGCCTTCTGTGTCCACGGTGCAGGCAGTCACTGTGACACCCTAACAGTTGAATGGTGGTGTCAAACAACACTCTAGGTTGTAGCGATGCCACGACAATGCGCACGTGCTCCTGTCTCTGAGCTAGAGCCATTTGAACGGGGTCGAATTGTTGACCTCTGCAAAGCTGGATGGACCTATCGACAAATTGCTGCACATCTTGGGCGCAATGTATCGGTGGTGTGTGTGGAACATTCTCACTCCCGTAGACCAGGTTCTGGGCGATCACATTCTATAGACACATGTCTGGATCGACGCATTATACGGGCATCAGTGAGTGCCTGAACAGCATCCAGGGAGGCAGTACAGGCTCAGGTAGCACCTGGAGTGTCAGCACGGACTATTGGAAACCATCTTGCTGCAGCAGGACTCAAATCACATGTGCCCCTAGCCAAGGTACCTCTTACACCACAACACCGTCATGCACATCTCTTCTGGTGTCCAGAAAGGGCTCACTGGACAATGGAATGGCACTCTGTTGTCTTCAGTGATGAGAGTAGGTTCTGCCTGTATGCAAGTGATGGTTATGTCCGCATACGGCGTAGAGCTGGTGAGTGAACTCGTCCAGAGTGCATTCGCCCACGACACAAAGGCCCAACTCCTGGCATCATGGTGTGGGGTGCCATCACTTACAACCTGCACTCGCTTTTTTGTTTGTGCAGGAACATGAAACCAGTGCCAGCTGCATCCAGCAGGTGATTAATCCTGTGTTACTGCCATTTGTTCAACAGGAAGGTCATGTGCTGTTTCAACAGGATAACGCATGTCCCCATACAGCTGCAGCAATGCAATATGCTCTGTATGGTATGCAACAACTGCCCTGGCCAGCATGGTCTACTGATCTCTCTCCCATTGAACATGTATGGGACATGATGGGAAAGAAAGTGACTGGGCTTCCACGGCCAGCCACAACCATGGTCGAACTGCAACAACAGGTGCGAGATGCTTGGGACAGTGTATCACAGGATGCCATTCACCACCTGTACAATTGTCTGCCTGCACGAATACATGCCTGTATTGCTGCCCAAGAGGGTTACACCAAATGTTAATGCAATTATTGGGACATACCTCCTTGTGACATGTCTACATCATTTGTGCTGATTTTGTTATATACTATCATGACATATTACCGCTCACTTAACTCTGTATTAAATTTAAGCAATCCTTGATGGTGTTGCATTTTTTTTTCCACCAGTGTAGTTTATAGTTAAAGAAGCTAAAGCTATGTATTTGGATATGATTAGTAATATTAAGATTTGGAATTTGTGACAACCTGTTGCTGCTGCTAAACAACTGTATAGCGAGTGGTGTAAACAAGGCACTGTGCCGAGTGGGACTTAAGACGAATTTTGCATTCCAGACATGACTCATTTTTTTTGTCAATGGGTGTACATAGTAGATAGGGTACGTTGCACTTCACCCAGTTTCACTGGGGTTAAATGTTTTAAGATCCCCTGAATAAATATATAACAATAATAATAGAGCACTTTTAGAAAAACCTCACTGTGTGTGTGTGTGTGTGTGTGTGTGTGTGTGTGTGTACACAATATAAATCAAAATAAAAAGTTGGTTAAGTACCAAACTCGGTAACTTCCAAGGATGCAACACAAAAATTTTCAACAAAATCTCCCATCCCAAACTACCCTTTAAATGGATTTATTTGAGAAAATTTGTTTTCTCAAAAATGGCTCTAATGATTTTTATTAAAACACTAAATCTTTAAAATCTGTTCAATAATAAATTAAAAGTTTATTTTGAGTTTTCTGGTACTGGCCTCTGAGGTCCTCTTCATTCTGGATGACTTTCACATAACTAGAAACTAAGAGGACAAAATCTTAATACAAAAAAAAATTTAGGTCTCATTAAAGCACACAATTTACGTCAAATACTTTCTTTATGGGGAAAATGATCTTTGAGATATTCCTTGTTATTGATTTGGATTTGAATACTTATACTTTTCTCAAATAGGAAGTAGTTATTAGCTTTTTCCATGTCATGTCATGTCATGCAAAGGGAATGGAACGTCAAAGTCATCACACAATGACCAGCTCTTAATCCTTTCAGACCCAATGATCCCACATTGAGTCATTCATATGTTACGAACCTTTCAAAGTATTTTAATGCTTTTTTCTGCTATCTTATTGTTATATTTGTTGTAACTGTTAAAATATGTGCATTTGAGATGTATTCAATTGTTGTTGTTGTTGTTTTCTAGTGCCTTGGATCTGGCAATGAAGCCATTAGCATTCGTGCTTTCCAATACTTTTGAACTGTAGTTTCTTCTGATCTTAATGCTTCACAGGTCTTCAAGTGGTCTTCATTCATTTCTGCTGGATTGTTACACAGGACACATATTGGTGAGGCTGAGATACCTATTCTGTAGAGATGACTTGCCAAGCAGTCATGATTTGTCAATAGTCGGAAGGCTGCAACAGCTGTTTTCCTTGGTCTCTGGGGGATTATATCTGGATTGGAAAGTAGTGTAATCCATTTTTTATCTTTGGCATTTGTTTTTATTTCTTGTAGGTATGAATGAGAAAAAATTTTAATGATCAAGCGTTTTATTGAGGAATATGAGAAATTGAATTTAGACTTTTGTTTTATTGTTGTGCCTTTCTTTGCAAGTGAGTCTGCAGCTTCGTTCCCCATGACTCCACAGTGTGCTGGAATCCATTGGAGATGAACAGTCTTATTAACTTTTTGGAGTTGTGTTAACATTTTGTAGCATTCTCTAATTTTTGTTGACTTCTTTGTAGTATTTGAACATATTCCCTGAATTGCAGCTTTAGAATCTGAAAGAATTACTGCCTTGTTAAATTTATTTAAGGGAAGATTTAATAATTGTCGGAGAGCAATGTATATAGCCTCTATTTCTCCATCATAATTTGTTGTGTCTCTGCCAACAGAATGATAAAAGGAAAAATGTGAACATGTAACTCCAGCTCCAGTAAGGTTTTCCTTGGAGGATCCATCAGTATATATGTGCAGCCATTCTTCTGTGGGATACCTAGTATTGATTGTTTCCAGAGCTAGAAGTTTTTGTATTTCTTTTGGTGTGTCTGATTTACTTATTTCCTCTATTAATTCCAAATTGAAGGTAGGTTGCAATAATTCCAATGGATTTTCTCTTATAAGTAGATTTTCTCTGGTGTTAGGAATGTTCAATTTGGATTTAATCTGTGTTACCTTTTCTAGGAAACTACTATGAGTTTTAAGGATTGAAAAATATTATATTGTAAAATATTATATTTTTACAATTTTCATTGTAGTGCTTTTTTTAACAGAAAAAAGCAAAATCCATGTAACCACAGTAAAATGATATGCCATCATCATCCATGCGTGCCATTACACTGATTATTTTACGTGGGGCCTCCCACACCCTTTACCACAGACACATTTGACTGTGGTTGCTGAGATTTGAACCCACGACCAACAGCTTTCAATGGATGGCCAGTCCATTTGTTTCACCGTAACAATCTTGGCTATTCAAGTCAATTGCATAAGGCAACCTTTTAGGCACATATGAAAACCGGTTTTATGAATTAAGAGGAAGACCAGCATAAGAAGCAAAACAATTTGGGTTGGAACGGGTTAAAAGATTTGACTATTGCTTAAACTTACTGTATTCTCCTTTTTCCACTGTTCTTACAAGGAAAAATGTTATAAAACCATTTCTACAAAGGTTTATCCCAATTAACATGAAATAGATATATGAGTAAGCATTTTACGAATATTTTATACCAGAGTAGAGATAGTCATGTGATTATACACATCAGGTTTTTGTTAGTGTTGCAAGTGTGTTGTTATAAACTGTTTTAATTCTGATCTGCATGTCCTTGGCAACTGGGTATTCAAAGGTGTAATTTGTTGTTATATTATTATTATTACTTTGTTAGCACTTTTTATGGACATATTCGATTTTTATTACTTTATTCATGAAATAGTTAAAATAAATACAACTCTGGGTTAAGATTCCCTCAAAGTAAATTAATGAGTAATGAATAAAATGGATATTTTAAATGCCTGAAACGTCATTTTACTACTAAGAATAAAATGCTGCATGTTATTAGATCAGACATCCATTGGAATCTATTTTACAAAAGCTTTCTGGTCCTTTAGCTACTTCATAAAACACTTGACATTGATACAGTACTTTATCTTACCTTCTTTCTTAGCTTCTTCTGATTTTGGATCCACAGTAGCCTGCTGTGGAGCTGAAGATGCAGGAGGTGGGGGTTGAGAGCCTAATGCACAAATCATACATTAGTTTGGTGTTCATAACTCAAATATTCTATATTCGACCACTTATTAAAATAAAATGAGATATCTAATTGGTTTTCACTTTTTGACAAAGTTCACAAGTCTATAAGAGAATAAGTTACTGATCCTGTATATTTTGTCACGTATGTTGCTTCTTTAGTTTCACTTTTACTGCAATTAAAAATAAGCTTATGTGGTGTATACAATTCTTTAAAAACATCTGGCAAATAGTACACTAAAAGGCTTTATCCAATGGAATTTAAGTTCAGATAGATATCAACAACTTATTAGTTAACATGAGAATTATTATGCAGAATGTGCTGAAAGTTGCATTTTGTTGAAGACAAACTTGACATGTGGTTATTTGGGTAGAAAATGCTGTGATGTCACCTTGTCCACAATTATTCTGCTTAGTTTTCAGACCAAATAGGAGAATGTTAGGCATGTTTTAACAGTTAACTCTTTGACAATACATAAAATATCCAGTCAAAATTAAGGTCTTGCATTTTCCCATTTGTTTTGATGCAAATCTACGTTATTTTTTAATGAATCTAGGAATATTTTGAAGCACAGCTCTGTAATTTTTAATGTTTTTTTAACAATGTCCAAACACATTAAACAATTTAAGAGTTTAAGTAATTTTTCAAATCAAAAGTGGATAGAAACTACTTATTGTCAAAACATAGTTTTAAATGAATAATTATTAGAAAATCTGCTAAAAATTCTTCCCCCCTTTTCTTCAAGCCTTAATTGCTCATTTAATCTAGTCACAGACATTAAACTTCCTTATAATCCTGCCGGCCTTAGAAGAAAGCAAAAGTGTCTGAAATAGTGGTCTGTAAACTGAGTTACTATGGATGGGCAGAGCACACACACTATATGATGACCATGCTTTTGACCTGAACCACCTGACCAGCATAAATGTACATCACCAGTGATTATTTCTACACAATTATTCATGTACTGCAATCTAATTTCCTTCAGTAGGTCACTAAAACTTTTTTTGTTTCAAAGTCATGTAAGCTTGCATCTCTATTAACAACCATTAGCACTTTTGCAATGGATGGCAGTTCACTGTCAAAGTGAAACTGCTGCACTTCATGATGCTCAGCATTTCGTAGTCATCCCATTTCATGAGTTTTGTGCATTTCCTTTTCCTTGAAGGTAATAACAGTTTTGGAAATTGAAATTGAGTTTTATTTATGGAAGCTCTTTAACGGCTTTGGTTCTTCGCCCTATTCCACATGGGCATTAAAAACTGCTTAATTTTGCTCAGAGGCCTCCTTATTGGGTTTGAGTTTTTTTGTGTGTCGTGAATCTATAACATAAGAACACCAGCTTTACTTCTCTTTTGAAGGAAATCATGCTAAGGATTTTAAACCTGAAAAATTCCACTGTGCTCTACTGGGTACCTGTAACCTAAGGAACCAGAGGCTTGCTTTTCTAGGTAAATGGAGTTGAAACTTTTAATGAAAACATCAGAAAACTTGTACATGAAATTAATATCATCTTTAATGACTAAATACGGATACTTCTTACAAAAATTTATGAACACATTCAATACAATAGTTTCTTCACCACTTCTCAAAATTTTGCCTTTTGGACGTTTCATATATAGATTTTGATTATTTATAATTATTAATCTTAACCACTGTTAACGTGCCTATTATAGAATGTTGGAAGATGCTTAGCCATCTAACAGCACTTCAAAAACACCTAGTCTTCCAATGGATACCGGCTCACTGTGGACTGAGTGGTAATGAGAAAGCTGATTTTCTTGCAAAAAAGGGTACCAGCGGTGTACAAAAATCTATAGTTAATCTACCATTTTATGCAGCTAAAAGATTAGTCAACTCTGAATTCAAAAAAATTGTTGCAAAATATTACTATGAAAAATCAAAGAATAAAAGATGGGAACTACCAAACATTCAAACAGTGATTCCTGAGTATCCTCGAAAAACAGCAGTTGCAACCTTCAGGTTGATTACAGGACATGATTGTCTGGCAAAACATTTAAACAGAATTGGGATATATTCTTCACCACTCTGTCCTCTATGTGATCTGCAAGAGGAAATGGATCGAGACCACCTTCAAATATGCCCGGCCACTTCTAGTGCCCCATCCATCAGTGAAAAATATTGGAGAGCAAGAGGATTAATGACTTCATTGTCAGAAATCCAGCATTAGCTAACAACAACTGTTAACGTGCTGAAATCAACAATTTGAAAACAAGCAAGCGCTCCTAAATGCAATAAGACTAACCAACTGTATTTTAGTAATAGAAAATGGTGCAAATGCATATTTCCATTAATTAAATTTTTATTTATTACATATATAGTGTTTAAATGCAGTGTGAACTAAAATGTAATATTTTAACGGTGCTTTTTAATAAAATATTCTTGAAAAATATGAAACAAAATTAATTTCCATAGTCCGATATGGAACTATGTTATTATCTGACGCTCATGAACATAGCTTGCCACTTTCTTTTGTTTACATCGGGTTTCCTTCTAAGGCTGGCAGGATAATAGTTCCCATTTCTGAATTCTCTGCTAATCAACTTTATAATAAATTCATCTGCCAAAAATATTACTGATAGAGCTCTGGGTTTACAATTTTAAGCAAATTTGTACAGGTGTCAATAAATTGCTTGATTATCTGTAACCTTGTCCTCAGGAAAAGCAACCAATACAATTAGGTATCTTTAATTTTACATAGCATAGCTCAATTTTGACTGAAAATTTTGGTTTTGCACAACTCAAACAACATTGACTTCCTCAAATTCTGTTGGCTCGAAATAAATGCAATCTAGTTCATTCATATGATAATTTCTGTAATTCTTTTGAACAATGATTAATGATACAAACCACTTGATTTTCCCATTTCTTTTTTCTTTCTTTTTCATTGTACAAGCTACTGATTCAAATTTATTCTTTCCCTTTTCTTTCGAAGTTGTTTCTCTTTCTCCCTCTTAGAGATTTTGGATTGAGGTACAATGCTTACATGTAAATTCCCAAACATTTTGGAGGGCATTTAACAGTAGTCCTAAGCTACAAGAGGCTAAGAATGGCAAAGAATGTATTTACAGAATGATTATTCTGCAGAATAAAGATTTTAAATTATGTTTAAGGAGTAATTCACTATGACCTAATTTATAATTTGATAAGTCCAAAAGAAATAAAAAATAAAATGGAGAATAAAAATGTTTAATGCCTGCTTACCTGCACTGGAGGCTAGAACTGGAGGAGCTTGGCTCATATCTGGATAAACTATTCTTTGTTCTGTCCAACCAGGAGCAGCTTGTGCTGAGGTAGGATAATCCTGCAACATTATAATTGATACCTGCATGCCAAAAACACTGTCCTGCTAATATCACACATCATTTTAACACAATGAGTATTACAACCAGAACTTACCTTTGTTTGTAAATTTTTCATGGTGAACATACATACAAAACTCTTGTGAAGTCAAATTATGATCTTTTTACTTTTTTTTGCAGCGAACTGTAGAAACGTTTGGAAGTTCCTCACCACAAAAAGTAGGTGAATACTCTTTCTTACAATAAAAAAAGAGTATCAAATTTATACTTGTATATAATAAAGTCATACTTCTTTTTTCAAGCAATATAAAATGAAGGTATTCATGTCAATTTATACCAAAAACAAAAGAATGAAACAGATTTCTATGTCCTAAAAATTAGAAATATACCAACGGCCTTGGTATCCTATTTTATTTTACTTTTACACATCTTTTATTCTTAAGATACAGTTCAGCATACTGTATGCCTATTAATAGGCTCGCTCACCATGTATTGCTGAAATACGTAATTAAATACTTTCCAATAAATCATACTGCTCTATTCATACCACCAAATTGCTTGCCATGCTTCATTCACATTATCTCTGTGTATGTAGGTAATAATTCTAATAAAATGGCAATTTCTGGAATTTATGCCTCAAAAGTGTCAAAATGTGCTGCTTGGCTTTTATCCATGTCAAATCTCCTGCATATGGCAGTGGCCAATAGGAGTGCGCTACAATGTAGCCATATCGTGTGCTTGTGCATGAAAGAGACATAGTAGCATGTGCACAGCGTAAGAAAAACGTTTTGCTCTGCTATGAAGCGGAACTGCAGAACAAAACTTAAGTAAAATTTGATTAATCAGTTAAACTAAATAAATGGCAATAGAAATTGATTGATTTATTCCACACGCAGCAGCGGTTAACTCTTGGTATTTTTTTAAAATTGTAAACAACTTGTCATGCTTGACTACGTAAAACACTATTTTTGCCTTTTCTATTGCTAACACAAACACTTGCTTTACTTAGCGACACATTACAGGCTTCTACAAATTCATTGAACTGCACATTATCTACCTGATCTGTCCCGTGGTCAGAGTAATTAGGGATGTATTTGGAGAATGGGGGAAGCATAACGGTACACTTACTCACAAAGGTTATTCATCCCTCTGTTAATGGCTCAAGGTCTGCTTTGGTTCTGACATGTATATACATACAGAATAGCTAAGCTAAAATTACGCTCTTTTTTTGTACATGCTTGCACGATCATTCTGTTTATATCTGACATAGATTTTAAGTGTGTAATAAACTATTAATACCCAAGCGTTAATCTAGTAGCTACTAAGCGAGACGAAGATAGTTCTGAGCTGCATGCCTGTGAATCACTATGGCTGTGGAGCCTCTGAAGGTCATATGCAGGAGGTTTGACGTGAACTTCAACGGATGGGTGGTTATGAAAAGAATCACAGTAGTTGTATCATGCTAAATACACACTTCTGAAGGGAACTCAGTGCTACAGAATAGACAGAAACAGAATAAATTTGTTCACAATTAGGGTACTATGACATGAATCACTTAAACAGTTTTGGCCAGTTATTTTTATTTGTAAATTAATCTGAACTCTTGCAGCTTGATGAAGTGCACAGCTCACAACCCAGTCATGCCTTCCTTTAAAGATGAGTCCTCTGTGGAATGGTAGCTTATAGCCTCCATGATTGTGGGTTCAAACCCTATAGAGCACAATGGATTTCACAACAGATTTTTTTCTGATAAAAAATTCCTTTGACTCTTGTTGAAAGGTAGGTAAATCAATTGAACCAAGTGTGTGAGTGTGCGCGTGTGTCTTATTGTTAATTTGCAGGTAAAAGAACCTCATATCATGAGCAATAAGGTTTTTGAGCCACTTTCACATCTAATAAGTGCCTTATAGTGGAGATGTACTTAACCATTAGGAACTAAAATGTTGTGTACAGACTTTGTGCTGCAACTTTTTCAAAGGAAAAGATTCTATTTTTTCAAACAAAACTTTTTGTATCTGGAGACAAACCCTGATACATTGCCTTATGCAAAGTCTTAAAATTCAGAACATATAGTTCTGAGATTAAAATTGTTCAAAATGATCTAACTTACCAAAATTCTGAACCTCAAGGTGTTAAAGCTTGATCAAGCTATATTTTGAGCCCTAAAACTGTGTCATATGGATACATAAACATGTATCTTTTTTACTTAAGTGAAACAATTTTGCATATTTCAAGTTTACATGCTTTCTGGACTATAACTGTATCATACAATACAAGATTCCATAATTTACATATATGTCCATGAAGAGTAGCATTTACTTTCCAATTTTTGCTGCTTGCAGATAGCTATCTTTTGCTTTCAGTTTATAGCTAGAGTTGCACTATAGGTGCACACTGTGCACCAACATGCCTGGTCATCTAAGTATTTTATACAGACTGCTACCAGGATATTAATGTTATTACTTCTTAATTTGAACGTATTACATCCCATGATACATTTCTGATGTTTTCATAGCTTACATGATTACTCAATGTTTTCTTTCTAGGGAAAATATTGTAAAACCAAGGTTTTACTATAAGAAATTATAAGTTTTAGCACAGGAAGGTGATGAGAATTACGTTTTTGATGGTGACTTCTCTGACAGTGAAGGAAAGCACTGAAAACAGGGAGCATGAAACTGATTCAGAAATTGAATATGACCCTGGCAGTTATTCTTCTGGTGATTCCATCACTCAATCTGATGAGGTTTTTGTTGTCAGAGGCAAAATATGAAAAACATGATAAGCAGGACCAACAACGTGAATGTGAATAAACACTCTTGGGAACTAATGTAATTTATGTAAGTTTGTCAATTTAATTTTTTTAAACATTCAGTTCCTTTGACTTACTACATTCTGAAATGTCACCATTTACTTTCGATTTTAAGAACAGGGGAAGAGGCACATGGTTATGTAATAATTCTGGTCATAATGTTGTGCAACATTTATTATCAAAAACACATTAAATAAATTGGCTGTTAATGTAAAAAGGCATAGTGACAATAAAAAGCAATAAATTGGAACTGGCAGACCTATGTATGTCAATTTAACAGCAGTTCAATGTGGCGCACAGAATGTGCCAGCGTGCCTGCTCACTTAAAGTTCTTAGATGTGCCTGCTCGAGGGTTAAAAGATAAGGCATAGCCAGTTGCACTTAACCCACTCACTAGATACTGTGAAATTAATAAAGCGTGAGTTTGTATTGTGTTACTCAGTTTAATCAGCCTGCTTTCTTTGCATCCAATATCCATTCATTACATGTATACCTGGCAAATATTATGCATAAACTGTGAACAATTTTACATTTATTCATATGTTGCGTAACAACTATGAACATACTATCATATTGCATTACCAACAGCAGTGGCTTCTTTTAATAATAATAATAATAATAATAATAATAATAATAATAATAATAATAATAATAATAATAATAATAATAATAATAATAATAATAATAATAATAATAATAATAATAATAATAATAATAATAGTAATAATAGTAGTAGTAGTAGTAATAATACAATAATGCTTAAGTAAATAAAAGCTGTATATAACTTTTCAGAAATGCTATGAAAACTATTATTATATGATGTAACAGAATCAGAACTTCTATTTTTTCTATATGTTAAATCAAAGGCAATTGCACCAGATGAGCAGAAAATCAGCATATCTGAAAAGTTTGTCCAGGGACAAATTTTCTGATTTGTGCTGATGTCACTAACAAATTTAAGAAGTGGACAGTGCATTAGATACCTACCAATTTTGTCCAAATACAAGAGAATATTTTTTCCAAAGTTTAGCTGTGATAAACAGGTAATCTTGCATTGGTGATCTAGATTTTCCTATCATTCTGTGAGAAAAACATATATTGAATTTCGTGGGTATAGGAAGGGAGTTAGCAATGAAGAAACACATGTGAAATCTGAAAGTTGCTATGAAGGTGTATCAGCCAGATTTTGTGCATTTCATTTTGTGTTGTAAAGTTAGTAACTAATAAACACAAGTGGAGAGATTGTAAAGTTACTTATGCTAAAATAGAAATTGGAGAATCTTTTCCCTGCATCTGTAGCTGTCATATTCACTTGGCATATGATGGTCACAGAATAGAAGGCAGGTTTACATTTCAGAGCTATCATTCCTGCTGGCCTTTTTCACCCATAATATGCATTTCTATGCATTTTCAATCGCAATGCTTTACAATAACACATTGTAGGTCTAGATCGAAAATCACATGCATCACTGTTGTCACCTCTGCTGCTGCTGTTCTCTTAATGAATGATACTGATGGTCACAAAATATTTAGTAAAACGATTAAACAATCACAACTACTAAATTCCAAAATTAAGCTCTGGAGAATGAGATTGTATTGTAAGTTTGCATTTCTTGGTACTTGATATCAAGCAACTGGAGGAAATCGCTAAACATAAACATGGCCAATGTGGAAAATCGAGAGATATGAATAGCAGATGTTGCCTATGTTATGTATATTTTGTATGTAAATGTGTATCATCATTGCAGCTCTGGTGGTGATAGTAGTAGTAGGCATCTGAAAAGCTAAGTAATTACATAAAATCTAAATACAGGGAGAGCAAAAAACCCCCAAATGGGCTGCATGGTGTTTTGTCTTTCTGCATCCCTGGCACTCGTTGCCATCTGATGCTATAATTGAAAGAACCATACAACATTTTTAAAACTACTTTTAAAGGCTTTACTTACCAACTTTATGAAAGGAGATGATGAAACTGGCCAACGTTGTTGTCCATACATTTTTGGCATTTCTTTAGGAAAATATCCATCACACACCGTAGTTGTTGAGAAATACTGGCAATTTTCTGATGGATATTTTGCTTTAATTCTTCCAGGGTGTATGGGTTTGTCTTATACAATGTTATGTTTTAATTCATCCCAAAAATAGAAATCGCAGGGGATCAGGTCGAGGGACCGGGGGCTACAAATCTCTACTAATAATTCTGTCCTGAAACACGTTTTCAATTGTTCTCATCGAAAGACTGGCCATATGGGTTGTTATAGACTTGCTGAAAAAGGCAAAATTGGCTCCCTGTCTGTTAATTCTCTTAAAAAACAAGGGGCAAAATTGTACTCACGGATGTAAACTGTTCACTAAAAAAAAAAAACTACAACCCTTTCTCCACTAATGGCGTAGCAGACACCAATTTTTTTTGTCATGAGGGGTTACTTCATGAACAATATTAGGTTTCTCAGAGCTCCAGTAATGATTATTTTTTGTACACACATATCAATGAAGGTGGAACCAAGCCTTGTCCATGAAACATATTAAATGTGGATCTATTTCACCACTGTATATACTATTAGAGTCCTACCACAAAATGTGAACCTAATTAAAGGATCACCTGGTTGAAGAGCAAGTGCCACAGTTATTTTATATGGTTTTAACTTCAGCAATTTAGCACCTGTTCACACAGAGCCAAAAGAAATGCCTACCTCACGGAATTCTCCAAACGATGGCTGATATCTAATGTTTTTCGGTAAGAACTGTACACTGTCTTTTAGATTTTTTAGCCTGAACACTTAAATTTATTGCAAAGTTCATAAATTGTTGTATGGCCTGGAACTTTTACATCTGGAAATCTTTCTGCACATCGCACTTCCACCTGGCGAGTTAACACATACGAATCATAAATAAATATACACTGTGCAGTAGAAAACATATACTGAGCATAATACACTTTGTGACTAAATACAGGACAAAATAAGTCATTGTAATAACTGAACAACATCACATCACCATCAATTTAATACTGCTGAACAAAACCATGTCAGCAGTGTGACCTTGTTTATAGCAGAAGTCTGTTATGTTTCCACTCGTCCAATGGAAAAGCATTATGCAGCCCGTTGTGAGGTATTTTGCTCACCCATTATATGCTGCCTCTGGTGATGAATTTGGTAATATTTTAGCAGTGTTATCATATTTTTGAGATTTTATTTATGGCACAGAGTTCCCTTCTATTCACAGTTTAAATGTCAATTCACTGTAATGCAAACGTGCACTCGGTAAAATGTTATGCTTTACCTCAAAGCTAAGTATGCAATTAAACAGCTTTGAATAGCTCAATATTCAGTCATCTCAACCTCTCATATCCTATGCTTCACATTTTGAAACTGTGCATATGAACCACAAAATTTAATAACAAAGGAAACTCAGGAAATACTAATTGATCTTCATCACAGTGAATTACAAATTAATCATTTAGTTTTAGGCAAAAAAAAAAAAAAAAAAAAGAAAAAAAAAAAAAAAAAAAAAAAAAGAAAAAACTTATTGACCCAGTAAATTTTGATACTTATCTAGTACATGTTTCATGAACTGCTGTTCTCATTACCAGCTAGCACCGACTACACATTGTACTTCAGAAGTCTACTTGATTTCTCCTTGGTGCCAATTGAAATGCTTTTCCAAACTTAAAGTTTGCTACACGAACAGAAGAGGCACCTCCATCAGCTACAAATGGAGATTTTCAAGTCAACTTAAGAGTTAAATCCATTAGCCGATGCTAGCTGATGATGTGAACTGCTCACAAAATGTGTAATAGATAAGATGCTAAAAATTAGTGGAACATGGAGTGTATGCTTGACTCAAAATTAAATTAACAAAAAAAAATGTTTACGCTCTTTCAACTGGTATATGTTTATATGCAATTAATTATGCATATTAGCTATACCTGATGTTGACTGTACACAGACCTGAAGATTTGTATTGCAAATGCAATGCTAAAATATTTCTAATTTGCTATATTCATAAACATATCCTAAACAATTAGGTCATTCACAATTTAATTTCACTATTTCAATTGCAGTTAAGCTTTAATATTAATGCATTCATTCTTCCTTTAGTGAACATTGTTGCAGGATTTCAGAAATATTTTCATGTGTTTCCTTCTTCCTCTTATGCATACCTATGGATTAAATTCTTCTTTCCAATTGGTTTCAAATGCCTTGAGTTCTGAATATCTTACCAAAATTGCTTTAACTTATTTTTAACCTAAACAGAATGTGCTTGTAAATGAGGTAGTTTTGACTTGATTACTTACCCTAGAATATGATGCTTGTTGCTGATAATAATTATCATAGTTATACTGCTGCATACTATAAGCAGATGTCTCAGTAGTTGCTGCTGCAGGTGCAGAGTATGTTGAGGACTGTGGTGCAGGTGTCTGGTAGTTACCCTGGACTGATGCCTGGATAAATAGTCTAGCTTAAATCTCTCTGAATCAACTTAGCATTTGTCTTCATTTAAACACAACAGCTTAGAAAGTAGGTATTTTTATAAATATTTTGCATCATGTGGTTTTATCACAGAATTAAAGACACAAAATTCTGCATGGTTACTCTCAAATTCTTTAACAACTACCATAAAATATAAACATTTTGGAATAAGTCATATTCAATGCAGCTTCACGAGCTGGAACAATGGATTTGCACTCCACCATCTGTCTTTTGTAATAGGTTATAATTTAAAATTGCTGATAGCAGGGTTCCCACCCCATTAATAAGCACCTTAATGGCAACAATTAACCCTATGATGAACTTTTTTTACTTAATTTTTCAGTTTGAATAAGAAATTTGTTATTATTCATCAAGAATTGAAGGGCTAAAAGAGTACTCTTTGACCAGTTTGAAGGTTTTAAGCCATATAGATGAGCAAACGTAATTCCTTCATTTAAAAGTTTAAGCCTCACGTATGTAATTAAAACATGCATTAAATCAGGGCTGGACGACTGGTACCCAGAGAGCACAGATTGCTCACAACCTTGACTGATAACTGCACATTTAGCAGGTAAGAAAAGGTCACTGAAGGTATAGCACGAGTTGCCCAGGTCTGCATTACATATTTAATAATGTTAAGTCCTCACTATACGATTGAACAAAAGCACATTTACCTCAGTGTACATGGGCTGAGAATGTGGTGGAGGCATGACACTAAATGAGGACTGTTGCTGTGAAGTCTGTATCGGAGGAGCATACTGTGACTGTGATTGTGATGACATTCTCCAGGAATCATCTTGTGAGGAACTGCGGTGTGGTGGTGTTAACGGCGTACGTGATCTCCCTGTTCTAGGGGAAGTACTATATTCTCTTCTGTAATGCAATAACAACAAATTATTTTATAACTTATAAGGTAACTGGGTCATTCAATGTCAATTCATCTACACCATATCACCAAATGTTTCCAAATTTGCTGAGACTCTGCTTATACATTACATTCCTTATTGAATGGCTTCATTTAAAGTTGTGTTGAAACCTGTGGCCACTGAGCAGAAAGTAGTAAACACTTATAAATGCTAGATGCATGTCAGCGATAAAAATATTTACACATATTTTAACTTCATTAATTTGAAGCCATTGGGTCGCATAAGTTGATTTTGAATTAGTGATTTCAAATTAAGTGCTAAAAACTCAATTCAGAAATTCTACCATATAAAAATTATTTAAATTGCAAAAGTAAATTGTTTCCAAAAGTCTTTGGTAGGGAAAATATGTATATAGCAGAAAAGAAATAGATTGTAAAATGAAACAACCAGTTCAATACAATAGAACATAAAGCGTCCTTAAAAAAATTCACTTATCACCCACACAAACTCAACAAATTGAAAAAGTTTTTCTGAGAACATAACATCCAAGTGACTCCAGTTAACAAATAAGCCATAAAAAATTTAATTGGATCTACCATAAAACAGCATCCCTTCAAATAAAATAAAACATAATTTATCAAATAAAATGCAATAACTGTAACCAAATCTAAAAAAGCAAAGATGAACTTTGAAACTATGAACAAGGAACATTTAAGATGTATAAAACACAAACATCTACAAAATACAGGGGTTGCCTTCCATTTTTGGATGAAAAATCATGACATAGATTCACAACCCAAACTACTTTAACCAGACCCTGAATTTTAGGTAAAAACTTATCTTGTTCCTCACGATGTCTAGAAAATAAAAGTTGTGTATATACTATTTATGGAAATATATGTTCAAAAATGGTGGTCCTATACAACCTAAAAATACCTCATTTCATGTTAGAATCTATTCTAACCTAATTTTAAATTCCTTTATTTGGTAATACGGAAATGTTGTGTAAGCCTGTATGCCAGTCGTGCCTTGACAACAATCACAGTGAACTATACATATTATCAAGGACATTAAGAACATTGTTTTGAAACTGGGGGAGGATGCAGTGAGCATTACTTCAGCTAAAGAACTTCTGCAGGACCCAACAATTGTCCATGATATTGCATTTATCAAATTATATTATGTATTTCTAGTCTCTACTATTAATGCTCTAGTCCTCCAGCAAATCGGTCTACACCCAATTGGGATCGATGGAAGAGGTGACAGAAAAATCAACTTGGATCCTGGTTATGTTGGTAAAAAGTTTCCGAAAAACTCAAGTCAGTGTTCAAACAAACCCAGGACTGACAGTTCTCCGCACAGTGCTGACAACTTGCCTGGCAAAACACATATCCACTGTTCCCTTGCATCTAATACCAACATTTAAATATGTTCCAGTGATATCAGTTAAGGAATGCTCATTTTCGGCCTATACGGTGGTGTTATCTAACAAGGGATGCAGTTTCTAAATGGAAATGTTAGAAAAGGTGTTACTTGCTTATTGTGACTGATACAACTGACATTGTCAAAAGTTTTGAAATAAAATGTCAGTTTTTGTTCACATATTTTTGTAATTTTAGAACCTATTAATTTGATTTGTGATACAACCTATTTTAGGTAGCTAATTTGAGATTTTTAGGAACTAAAAGTCAAGGTATAAACACATAACAAAAACAGGGATTGCAACATGAGAACAGTTTTTCATCTAAAAAACATTTCACTATTCCTCAGAGTAACCCATTGTTCCTACAATCACCATTAGAGCAGTCTATGGATGAATCAGCTTTAGCATAACATCAATGTCCAGTTGATAATGGAGAAAATTAGCCTCTGAAACATTTTCTGGGAAATTTAAAAAGAGACTTCCTTTGAATCATTAATTGGCTCAATTTTCACTCTATAATTAATTTCAACAGCACTCATCAAATTCCGGTATTTGAAGATACAACATCAAATGTCAGTCCACACGTGTAACTTGTAATTGGTCATTGAAATAATATACCTTCCTTTTTTCTTCTGCTACTGCGACAACCTGATCATCTGTTTAACTTTGAAGCACATGTTTGAAATGCTATTCTTAATGTGCTCATAACCTTAATGTATAATTTAAAATAAAAAAAAATTTGCAATTACAAATATATATAAAATTTGATGTGTGTGTGCGCGCATGCACGTGCGCACAGATTTTGGTCAAACTTGGCACAGATAACCCTTGACACAGCCCATCTCCGTAGTCTGGGTGTAACACGTCTGCCTCACATTCAGGAGGTCTTGAGTTCAAATCTCGGTCAGGGAAAGTTATCTGCACAAGATTTTTTTCCCCAGGGTTTTCCGTTATCTTGAGAGGACAAATGTCAGGTAACTAAGTTCTATGGAACCTGGGCTCATTTGAGCACAATTTCACCCTATTCATTTATCATCCAATCTGACCTACCAGGATAAAGGGCATTTAAAAAAAAAAGGGGGGGGGGGAACATCTTTGACAAGACAAAAATTACTAACTTAGAATTCAAAATTACACTCCATTTCACACAACTATTTACTTTTGTATAATGCCTACAAAAGCTCACAAGACCATCAATATCTTTTTTAACGGTAATTGTAGTAGCTTGAACATTGCCAACATATGAATAATTACTTACATTTTCATGGCATCACAAGATAACAAAGGAACAGTTGTTCATGTAGCATTTATTGATCTCTCCGATATGCACTGTGGAGTAATCACAGAATCAAATTTGATCTTTCTTTTGTTTTGACTTACTTGCATTTACTTAGTACACTGGATACCCTCTTAATCAACCTTAGATCAAACAGCCATTGGCACAATTAACGGTTTTCATCAATAATTACCCAGCCACACAAAGCAACTTACAAATGTCACAATAAGTCTGTGTATCTTGCGCTCTAAACTTCAGTTTTGGTTTACATATTATACAGCTATACATAATGGTCTTTTGTGGAGTGAGAAATAATATTGTAATGTGTTCAGTGGTTTGAAGCGAGTTTTTATAAGGTGACGATACGTTTAGTTTAATTTCCTATGGTATTTCTGCTTACTATTAAAGTGTTTTATAAGGCGAGAGTTTAATTTTACTGTAAACTTAGGGTCACCAGATTATTTTATGGAAATGTAGGACACAGTGGTAAAAAATGTAGGACGTCGGTCCATGCAAAAATAATATAAATTTATAATTTAAATACTATTGATACACACCCATAGGCATTTACACTTACAGTCATGGACATAAGCATTCATACAACTACCAAGAAAAAGGAGAAGGTTTTATTTTGAAGGTTTCTACATTTAATAAAAGCGTCCTCTGATTGGTAATCAGAGGATATGGTCGGTGAATTTATTTTGATAATTCTCCCGGTCAGGTCGGTGAGACCCGTAAACCAACGACAGGTGTGGCCCTCCAGACATTCTGGGGGTTGTGAGAGAGCGATGTGACTGCCAAAACATAAAAATATGGTGCTCTCTAAAAAACGGTTACTATTACTGCTATTGCTCTCTTCAATATCATTGTGAAAAATATTGGAGAGCAAGAGGATTAATGACTTCATTGTCAGAAATCCAGCATTAGCTAACAACAACATTTAATAAAAGCAAACATTTATTATACATGAAAACTTCAAACATTCTATTAGCATACTTGAATGTTAGCATTACATTTACAGTGTTCTACAAAATATGAAAAATATCTTTCTTCTCAAGAGTCATATTTTATATGGGACATAAGTATTTGTACAGCAAGAGTAAATGCAGAATAAATGGTTATCTGATAACCCACAACATGCCTGTCAGCTATAGCTGCAGTGCTGCATGCTAGTCGTGTTGTATGGAATGACTGGTGAGCTGCAGGAGGTCAAAATGGGTCGCAAAGGAAAGGAAATATCTTCAGACCTAAGGGAGGAAATTGTTTTATTACATAGACATAAAAACAAATTGTATTCTGAAATATCTCGTATTGTAGGAAGAGTGAGTGAGTGTGTTGGGTTTAAGGGCCCGTCGACAACTTTGTAGGAAGAAGTCTTTCAATAGGGCAGTGTCATTAAACATTTTAAAGAAACCCCCATGTTAATAAATGGAGAGTAGGCCCTCTACAGAAATTAAATTCTAGGGAACAAAGGCAGTTGATGAAAATGGCGAAGAAAAATCCCCAAATTGTCTCTTCTGAAATTGCTGCAGTATGGGAAGCATGTAATGCCCAGGACAATAAGATGACTCATCAATCGTACTGGATTTCATTCCGGGTACCAAGAAAGAACCCATACATCAGCAGGGAAGATAAAGAGCAGGTTAGTGTTTGCAAAGAAATATGTAGGAAAGGACAGTGCATTCTGGGAAAGTTTTATTTTCAAACCAAAGTTGTTTTCTAGTGCCTTGCATCTGGCAATGAAGCCATTAGCATATTTTTCAAAGAAAAGTAAATATAAGATATTTCATAATGATATTTACTTATATTTACTTTTCAAACGAAAGTAAATTTAAGATATTTCATAATGATGGTCGAATGTGAGTGTGGAGGAAGCCAAATGCAACATTGGATATTCAAAATTTGCGAGCAACAGTTAAACACAGAAGTGGTTATGTTATGGTCTGGGGTTGCATGGCTGCTTCTGGTATAGGAGAATAAGTATTCATTAAGAGAAATATGGACAGATATGGCTACATTGACATATTGAAAGCCAATTTGAAGAAGAGTACAGAGAAGCTGAATTCAGGTGACAATTACTACTTCCAGCAGGACAATGACCCTAACATACTACAGAGATAGTCTGTTTGTGGTTGCTATACTACACTGCACATACTAAAAGCATCTGTTATCTCTGGATCTCAACTCCATTGAGCACCTATGGACAGAGCTGGAAGATAAGAGTAAGAAAATGCCACATATCCAGCAAATATCACATAAAACAGCTACTTGTTAGTGCTACAGAAAACACTAGGAAACTTGCCCACTCAATGCCCAAATGGCTGAGAGAAGTAATTTATAGAAGAGATTTGCATACAAAGTATTAGGAAGATTTCTTAAATTGTTTGTTTGTTTGTATGTACATATACACAATAATGTTATGTTCTTGTACGAATACTTATGTCCTTCTCAAAATTCAACCTGTGAGAGGAAAGATTTTATTTATTAATGTTGTTGTTGTTAGCTAATGCTGGATTTCTGACAATGAAGTCATTAATCCTCTTGCTCTCCAATATTTTTCACTGATGGATGGGGCATTAGAAATGGCCAGGCATATTTGAAGGTGGTCTCGATCCATTTCCTCTTGCAGATCACATAGAGGACAGAGTGGTGAAGAATATATCCCAATTCTGTTTAAATGTTTTGCCAGGCAATCATGTCCTGTAATCAACCTGAAGGTTGCAACTGCTGTTTTTTGAGGATACTCAGGAATTACTGTATGAATGTTTGGTAGTTCCCATCTTTTATTTTTCATAGTAATATTTTTCAATAATTTTTTTGAATTCAGAGTTGACTAATCTTTTAGCTACATAAAATGGTAGATTAGCTATTGATTTCTGCACATTGCCGGTACCCTTTTTTGCAAGAAAATCAGCTTTCTCATTACCACTCAGTCCGCAGTGAGCTGGTATCCATTGGAAGACTAGGTGTTTTTGAAGTGCTGTTAGATGGGTAAGCATTTTCCAACATTCTATAATTGTTTGGCTTTTTGGTGACAACTTGGAAGTAACTGCTATAATTGCTGCCCTGGAATCTGAGAGAATAACTGCTTGCTGAAAATGTGAAATTCTGTACAAAAGATTTTGTAGGGATTTATTAATGTAGAACAGTGTAAATTTAATTCCATTGTATCTGTATGTTAATAAGGTGTGTGAAGTTCACATTGTAAGTGTTTTTCTAAGTCTTGTGACTTGCAAATATTCAAAATAAGATATTTAGTTTGTATATGCAGCTGTATGACTGCTTATATCCCTGTCTGTATATTTTCTTAAAATTCTGAAACATGGTGTTAAATGTGATCATGAAAATATCTAGCTTGTTTGAAATATAATCAAGAAATCCCACACAACTGAAGTTTTTAAAATTTTGCTTCACTAAACCAATACCTCTAACTGAATCAATTGATAATCTGTTCCTTTCATCTGTCCACTGTGCTCTAATTAGTGAAAGTACTCTTTCAATATTAGCATTTTGTTGCTTTGCCTCCACAAAACACCAATCTTTTGCCTCGAAGTGCAAATGCTGCTTTACCAACCTCTTGTTCATTGTTACTATGCATGAGTATATTCCTTGACTGTAGCCAGTGTAGCTCTGTTGCCATAGCAAGTTACAGTTGTGGCTAATAATTATTCATTTCTATTTTCCCAGTTTCCAGTTCATTTTCTAATGATCACTGCTTGTTTCTGATAAATGTAGGATATTAGAGACTTTTCAAACATTCTTCCTGGACACGGGACAAATAGTTAAAATGTAAATCATGTCCAGGAATTCCCGGATGTCTCATAATCCTATGTAGACTACTTGGTACGATATTATATCGTTTCAAATGAATAGTACTAAATGCAAACATGTAGTACTGACCATGAAAATGAAATTCAATGCACTAGACAGAATGGATAATGAATCTGCAAAACAATCTATGATGAGTTTAGTGTAGGCTAAAGCACTGTCAAAGGTGGAAAATAGGAAGAGTATTCAAGACTATTGTAGTATGTACTCAAATTGAATAAAATAAGACACTTTCCAATTGCTGCACAACAAAAAATATCTAACAACGAAATTGTTGTTATGCTTATGCTTTTCTGTGAGCTTTATGCCATTAAACAAGCTTATATAGATAATCCAGTCCAGCCAGGGTAACTTCCTCATGCTTTCCGATTCAATAAGCACTTTCCAAAGTCCTAGAGACCACTAGATTGATCTATATTTACTCCAGGAATTTCAAATTCATTATCTAGCTCTAGTAAACAATAAATACAGTAGGCTATCTGAGCCCTGACTGAGTTCCAGGTTAACCGAGGTCCCTTTTTATGAAAAGTGCCACGCAAAGTATGTAGGGTAAAAACAGAAATGGCACATGAAGGAATGTAGGGAGAGGAGGGAGGCAGATGAAACAGTCAATGAAAACAATATAACTGAGTGGATCAATGCAGGCAAACCATTGGATGTGACTGATGAGATTATAAGAGGCAATGAATGTAGAGACTGAACAAAGTGAAATGGAGAATGAGAAAATCAGCAACAGTGAAGGATGCAAAGTGATAGAAAAGACCATTGAATACCTACAGCAACAATTAGACAACTTCAACAGACCTTCTATGGACGTTTTGAAGAACCAACATTTTTTGACTGGAACATATACATACTAAAAGCAAAAACTGTTTCGACGGCAGGATAAATCATGGCAGCCATCTTTTGGGATTCCCAAGGAGCAATATTTATCCATTACCTTGGGAAGGGTAAAACGAGCACAGATTATATTATAAGTGCTGGAACAATTTCTCAAGGAACTGTTAAAGAAAAGACCACATCTGGGGAAGAAAATGCTTCTCTTTCACCAGGATAATGCAACTATGCACACATCTGATGTTGCCATTGCAAAATTTGTGGAATTGGACCATGAACTACTACCTCATCCACCCTATTGTCCAGATTTGGCTCCATGATACTTCTTCCTCTCAAAAATTGGGTCTATGGGAAGAAATTAAAATCTAATGAAGACATTGTGTTAGAAACAAACTGTATTTTCCAGGATTTCAAAAATAATATTTTATGGAAAGATTAAAAAACTTGGAGAAACATTGAGCAAAGTGTATAGAGTTAAAATGAGACAATGTTGGCAAATAAAGTTTATTTTTTGAGAAAAAAATATGCTATTTTCTTTAAAAAGTCACAGATTTATCAAGCCATCCTCATACAATATGCAATATTCATTATATTTTAAGCACAAATTTAACTCACACAGAAGTAAACAAAGGATTTTATTAAGCTCATTAAAGTTTCAAATATTGTTAGCTAATGCTGGATTTCTGACAATGAAGTCATTAATCCTCTTGCTCTCCAATATTTTTCACTAATGGATGGGGCGCTAGAAATGGCCGGGCATATTTGAAAGTGGTCTTGATCCATTTCCTCTTACACATCACATAGAGGACAGTGATGAATATATCCCAATTCTGTTAAAATGTTTTGCCAGACAATCATGTCCTGTAATAAATCTGAAGGTTGCAACTGCCATTTTTTGAGGATACTCAGGAATTACTGTTTGAATGTTTGGTAGTTCCCATCTTTTATTTTTTGATTTTTCATAGAAATATTTTGCAATAATTTTTTTGAATTCAGAGTTGACTAATCTTTTAGCTGCATAAAATGGTAGATTAACTATAGATTTCTGTACACTACTGGTACCCTTTTTTGCAAGAAAATCAGCTTTCTCATTCCACTCAGTCCATAGTGAGCTGGTATCCATTGGAATACTAGGTGTTTTTGAAGTGCTGTTAGATGGGTAAAGATTTTCCAACATTCTATAATTGTTTGGTTTTTTTGGTGACAACTTGGAAGTAATTGCTATAATTGCCGCCCTGGTATCTGAGAGAATAACTGCTTGATGAACATGTGAAACTCTATACAAAAGATTTTGTAGGGCCATTCAAACTGCTTCAATTTCTCCATCAAAGTTTGTAGTTCCATAACTTAAAGATTTGTAATAGGAAAAGAGGTGACACGTGACTCCAACCCCTGCTCCATCTCGGTTTGATATCATTGATCCATCAGTTTAAATATGGAGCCATTCGTGTTCCGGAAATTTAGTATGGATTGTCTCTAATGCCAATAATTTTAGAACACTAGTTGAAGTATCACTTTTCTTAACTTCTTCTGTCAGGTGTAAATAATATGAGATGTCTAATGTTTGTATCAGATTGACTTTATGAAGTATTCCTTTGAATTAGGAAGGTCTACATTCTTCTTGATGTCTTGAATTTTGGAAAGAAAGCTCTCCTAAGTCTTTAGTGTATGAGTAAAATTTCTCTTGTTCCATGTATTGAATGGGAGTCTGATCAACTTTTTGTGTTGAATAAAAGCTGCTTTTTCTATTTCATATTCAATGGAGTATTGGCTGGTTAGTATTTCCGAAGCTGGGATTGGTGAGGTTTTGATAGCACCTGTAATTAACTTTGGTTTTGAAAGATTTGAATTTTTATTGTATTTGCTGTTACAAGAACTTTGCTGCAGTAAGTAAATATGGCTTTATATATACATTGTATGTTGTGTTAAAGAGTTACTCTGGAACATCCCCACTTCATTCCTGTTAGGCGTTTTAACATGAAAGGCACCTTTATGCTTTTTGAATTACATTTTCTATTTCTTTGATCCATATAACTGAAACGGAATATTGACTAATAGAAAGTTGTTCATGTAAATATTTTTGTAAGAGTGTGTAAATTTTTAATTCTTTTAATTTGGGTGTATCAGGGACCTATTTCTTTTTGATATTCAAGATCCAATGTCTTCTCGTCACTTTGAGTTCAACCAATGAGAACTGTTGCGCGGATGAATACATAAGAATGGCGGTGTTGCGTCATAGGACGCTTGGACTAGTTTATCATTGGCGTCTGTGAGCTCAGAGTGAATGGAAGTGTATTTTTGCTGATGGCGTGTGAACATGTAAATTACACCCAAACTTTTAACCAGCGTAGACGCTATCGAATTTTAAAAGTTGTTAACTAATTGAAATTGTGATAAAAAGTGTAAATAACGAATAAATGTGTTTGTGATAAAAGAACGTTGGCTTTTGCATTCCATTCTTCGACCGTCGACCCTGCAGATAAGAGTAGCGTCTGCTATAACAAACTTTCCACCTTTTAGTAAAAACATTACTCCTGCTGCTAGGTAAAAACTTATTTAATAAAACCCCGCCTCAAATGGCTTGCCCAACGTGGAGCGCGAATTTAGAATGGAATGCAAAATTACGAGAACAAAGTGTTAACATCGAATGACGCTATCTCATCGTGCAGGAGAAAGACGCCATTAGACCATCGTCTGATATCAACAAAACATCGATACACGGAGAATCAACGTGGGAAAAACACCAGAGATCATCTGGCGAAGCCAACTACCCAGGAGACGTAAATAACTGGACGAAGAACCAGCAGAAAAGAAAGTAGGATCAAAACTTTTTGTTTTTTTTTTACATACATTTTCTTTCCATTTTCCATGTTATTGAGAAACAGCAAAGTAGTGGGACTTTTAACCAAAAGTGAATTGGATAAAGAAATTAAAATGTCGCGAAAAGAGATAGAAACAGGAGTGGGGGAAGGGGCAGATAGGCCTAGTTATCAGATAGAATTAGAGAATGAGGAACAGGCGGAAATAAGCAAAGACCAAAGGTTAATGATGATGATGTTTGAAAGACTAGAACAGAAACTAGAACAAAATAAGGTAGAAATAGGTCAGAAAATGGAACAAAATAATGCAGAATTAAAACAGGATATGGAACAGAATAGGGCAGAATTAAAACATGACATAGAACAAAGTTTAGGTCAGAAACTGGAACAGAATAAGGAAGAGATAGGTCAGAAAATGGAGGAAGTGAGAAAAGACTTAGAACAGAAAATGGAATTAGGTAGACAGAACTTAGAACAGCAAATGGAATTAGGTAGACAGAACCTAGAACAGAAAATAGAATTGGGAAGACAGGAGTGTAAAGAAAATATGAAAGTAATGGAAACTAATTTAAAATTAGTACATAAAAACTTAAATGAAACAAAGGAAGCCTTAGAAGCTAGGATAGAAATTGTAGGAGATAGGATGGGAAAGATAGAATCAGAGATGAGGGAGAATAAAATTGTGTTAGAAGGAGAAATTGCTAGATGTAGGGATGAAATAACAGAATGTAATACAAGTGTAGACTGTAAGATAACAAATGTAAAAGCAGAAATAACTGAGGGATTAAGGAAAGAGATTGAGGTAGTAAAGAAAGACATTATTAATGAAACTGTAGAACAAATTGTAATTCCTAAAATTAAGACAATGAATGATGTGATGCTTTCACAACAGGATGCTATAAATGATATGAAACAAAGCCACTTAGAAATAAAGAATGATTTAAAATCAATTTGTGAAGAAATGAAAAAAGGGAAAGAAAATTTGGCTAATGTAAATGATGTTGTGAAGGCATTACAAAGACAAGATGATTTAGATGTAAGTAATGTACAAGATGAGAGTTACTTGAGTAATGTACAAAATGTTGACTCACCATACAGAGAAAGAGGTTCACAACCAAACAATGACACAACACATAACACATGTTACACCAACAGCATATTACATGAAATCACACCACCTACATTTGACGAGGAGAAGGGAGACGATCCAAAACTCTTTGTTAAAGAGATGGAAGAATACTTTAAAGTGAAAAGGATACCAAACGAGCTTAGGATGATGATAGTTAAGAAAAGCTTAAAAAACAAGGCATTAGAATGGCTCAGGTTAACACTAGCTGGTCATGAGTCTTATAGCTCATTCAGAAATTTATTCCTATCAAGGTATTGGGGCCCAGCTAAACAAAACCAAACTAGAGTAGAGCTAGCGACAGGTAGATACGATCCAACCAAAGGGTTGTCATTAGTCGATTATTTTATGAAAGTAGCCAACAAAGGAAAGCTATTAGACCCCAACTTGTCGGAGGCAGAACTAATTGCCAGCATAACAAGACATTTCCCAGACACAGTGAGAACAGGATTAATTGTTGCGAGGCCAGTGGATTTTGCAGACATGATAGAATTGCTAACAGCCTTCGAAACACAAAATGGTCGGCCTAATGAGCATAGACATAGGAACGGTCACCCAAACTCACCCATCCTAAACCGAAACACGACTACGAACAACCAGAGTGAGGGAGAACATAGAAATACTAGGAGTACCCATGAAAGGGGGAGAGGGGCACACCATTTCCCACAACCGCATAATCATGGCGAGAGGATGGAGAACACAAGACAGCGGTACCACGACACGATACCGAGGGGTGAATCGAGATACAGAACGCATAGATATGATCGTGGAAGACCAGGAGACCGCACCCATCAAGTGAATCATATACGATTCTGTAGGGAATACTTGAACAGCCATAGGCCGTCATACAACAGGGGTTCACGTCAAAGGGGCAGAAACCAAGGGAACACCGACAACGTAAGACAACAGGAACAGAATGAAAATGTGCCGGATAGGACCGATACTGCACAGAATACAGAAACGACGATCACCTCCAACGTCCAGGAAAACTAAATACAAGTCAACTTTGTGTCCCGGAAGTTGACCTGTGTGGCAGTAGGGGCGATATTGACCAATGTAATGTATATACCTTGAGAAGACAGGCGAGTGAGAGAAAGGAAATAACCAATCCACCAATGATTAGGCTGAAGGTATGGGGTATCGAATTGCCAGCGATGATTGATACAGGAGCCAGCACATCAGTATGTGACGAACAGCTGTTCCAGGAACTGATAACTAAAAGGAATGCTGAATTCTTGCCTGTGTGTGGAGTGTATTGCAGCACAGCAATTGGCAAGAAAAGGGAACATGTTAAATACCAGGTAAGGCTGGTAATTGAAATCGGAAGTTGGAAGTTCGATTTTATTGCCCTAGTAATACCTAGACTAACAGCTACCCTAATCATTGGCAGTGATTTGCTTAACCTTTGGAGGTCGGTAATTAACTATGACCTACATGAATTTATTATTAAGGAAGGAGCCTCAGAATGCACTGCGAAGTTCCTGGAGGAAGAAACATGCCAGGAGGAACCAGACCAGACAGGGATCCATCCGGATGAACAATTCTTTGTGGAGAACATCAATGTCCACGAGAATAGATTGGTAGACCTAAGGGTAAATAAGAAGAAAACAGGTTGGACGAGCGATGAAGAAACTAACGTTTGCAGCCATTGGATCTGCACAGAAGACGAGTATGTTGCCTGGGACAACTACCAACCTGAACCACTACCAACAGATGGAAAAGAATCGATGTTACAGCTAATCGATGAGAAGGTCTGGGGGGCACATGGCATCTCTGAAGAGGAAAGAAACCAACTTAGGAAAATATTGGTTAAAAACAGGAAAGTTTTCAATAAAAAGCCAGGTACGTGTAACAAGTACGTACATACTTTTACAGTAACAGATATTACCCCCTATTCACATAAATCCAGGCCCATCCCCAACTCCATCAGGGAGGAAGCTGACAGAGTAATCCAGAAAATGTTAGCGGACGGAATAATAGAGCCGTCGGACTCATGTTATGTGAATCCAGTAGTATGGGTCCATAAGAAAGGGGGAAAATTGAGGATGACCATCGACGCAAGGAAAATAAATACACATACCTTGCCGGATCACTACAGGCCTGAGGGGGTAGACCAACTAATATCGAAATTGAAGGGAGGTCAACATTTCACTAGTCTTGACTTGACAGCATCATTCTGGCAAATTCCTCTTCATCCGGATGTCAGGAAATATACCTGTTTCTTGCACAAAGGAAAGGTATACCATTTTTCAAAATGTGCCTTTGGACTATCGACCAGTAGCAGTGCACTACTGAGGGCTCTAGACAAAGTTTTTGGAGATACCATCGAGACTTTTGTGACGCAATATGTCGACGATTTTTTAATATACAGTGAGAATCCCGAGTCGCACTTACATCACATAGATTATGTATTATCCAGGTTCCAGGAAAGCAACATGACCCTAAATTTAGAAAAGTGTGAATTTTTCGTCAAAGAGGCTGAATTTCTGGGCCACATCATTACACCTGATGGTATACAACCTAATCCGGAGAGGGTCAAGGCCATAGAGCATATACCACCCCCACGTAACTTAAAACAGTTGAGAAGGTTTCTGGGCATTTTACAGTACCAGTCGAAATTCGTGGTCAACTACGCTAAGGAATTGGTACCCCTTAGAGCACTGTTGAAAAAAGATACTAAGTGGGAATGGAATGCTGAACACCAGGTGGCCTTTGAGAATATCAAAGAACTTTTCAAGCACAGTATTCTCCTGGAACGACCGGATCCAAATTCACCTTTTCTAGTATACACTGATGCTAGTGCGCACTCATATGGAGCAATATTAGCACAAGAAGATGCAGATGGCAACAAACATGTGATTGCCACAGCTTCTAGATTTTTAAACAAGATAGAAGCCAATGCCTGCATAACCGAACTGGAAATAGGTGCAATCCATTTTGCGTTGCAAAAGTTCAGACAATATATATATCTTTATAAAATAATTATATATACAGATCACGTAAGCCTGTCCTTCATTCAAAAATGCAAGCTGACCAACTCCAAAATCTCAAGGTATATACATGAGATAATGTCACACGACATAGAGGTCAAACATATCCCGGGGAAGGAGAACATCTTCAGTGACTTATTGTCAAGGTTAAGGTCGGAGAATCACATACCCGAGACGATATACAGTCCGCACCATGAGATTAAAATTATGCAGATAAGTAGCAAAGAAAGCAACGAGATCTTGCAAGACTTCAAGAACATAGCAAAGCTACAACAAGAAGACCCTGAATTGAAGAGGCTATTCGACAAGGCTCCAGACATAATACCAAGATTGGATGCCAAGATAGGCAAATTTAGGAACATCCTATTTAAATTGCATGGTCGCGACGTAAGGAAATGGAAAATGATGGTACCAAATTCCTTACAGGACAGGGTCATTTTGGCATTCCACCACTCGATGCTTCACTCCGGTACTGAGAGGACAATGCTTGCCATCGAGGAGGTATTGTACATTAAACATCTTGGCAAGAAGGTCAGGAAGTTAATTTCCTCATGCGACCTATGCCAAAAGGCCAAGCCAATTAATGTAAAGTACGATGTCATCCCACAATCCATTGTGAGGAACGAGAAAAATGCATTGGTGTGTATTGACGAGCATGGAGAGCTGCCAAGGGGTAAAGATGGAAACAGATACATCTTTGTCATGTTTGATGTTTTCACAAAATTCACCAAAATATACCCCATTAAGAACATCAAAAGCAGAACATGCTTAGATAAAATCGTCAAGGACTACATCCCAAAATATGGGAGGATAAAATGTATTCTATCGGACAATGCAACCATGCATAAGAGCAAGTTGTTTCAGAACACCTTAGAAACATTAGGAATAAAATTGTACTATTCCTCAGCATATTATCCCCAGGGAAACCCGACTGAGAGAATCATGAGGGATATTAGTATTTATTTTCGTTTACTCTGCCACAGAGACCACACTTCCTGGACGGAAAAATGCGGATATATAGAGGAGGTGATTAACCATTCGGTGAACCCCACGACCAAGTTCGCCCCTGTCGAGCTGATGACCAACACGAAGCCAAGAAAATTAGCAATTGACATTGACACTACGATGGCCGCCCAAAGAGAATTATCAGAGAAGGAAAAATGTCAATTGGCATTCAGAAGATTACAGCAGAAGGCTGAAAAAGGGAGGAACAAGGTGAAAAGATTCGTCAGGAAATGGTCCCCACAAATTGGAGAAAAAGTGCTCTTAAAAAGCCACAAAGCATCCAAGGCATCTGAGAAGAGATCTGGAAAGATGGAGCTGTTGTATACTGGACCACTGGTCATAACAAAACAGCTGGGTGACCACACGTATGAGCTACAGAATACAAATGGCAAGTTGGTAGGAAGATACCATAAAAATAAATTGAAGCCATACAAAGAAAGGACCAAATAGTCTTTGTCAACGAATGTGTAAGGCAGGAGTAGTAGAGATGAAAGAAGATAACAATTTTAAATGGGTTACTTATAGAAAATTATGTTCAGATTAGGAATTACAACAAGGAAGAAAATCAACATAGTCATTGGCTATATCGACCACAAAGAGCATTGTCAACAAAGACAGATGAGGACACTGATTGTCATTAAATAAATGAATCATAGCGACGGAAGATATGTTTTTGACATAAGGATGTCAGGGACAAAAATAAAAATGAATCAATTATGATGAAAAAGATATAATATTTCGACACAAAGATGTCGAGGGTAAATTGAGAAGAAAAATAATACAATTACAGAATAATTGTAAGTATAGAAGTTTTCTCTTATAGAAATAAGAGATAAAGAAATGACAATTAGTAAAATGAGGAAAAACATAACCAGAAAAACAATGCCCATGAATTGAGATGAATATAGCCAATGCTAAGCTCGAAGAAATGTTGAACCAAACAACAATGAATAATAACCCAATCAAGGAAATTAGTATCATTAGTAACATCAGAGTTTAAGAACCGACTCAATAACTTGCCTATACATAAGCTCATAAGACAAAGAAGGCAAAGAACTGAATAAAATATTGCCATAAACATGATCATAATCATTAGCTCAAAATTTGTATCCTGTTTTTCTCTCCTCATAGCAAAGAATACAAGTCAAAAACCACATGAAACACTTAAATTGTATTTGTGTCAATGTCAAATGTACAATAACTGAGTATGTGTTGTATAAGAACTGAATATGGGTTGTACAATAACTGAATATGTATTGTATGATAACTGGATATATTGTGTAATAACTGAATATGTTGAGCAATAACTAAATGCATTATGCAAAAACTGAATGTGTATTGTGTAATAACTGAATATATATTGCATTAAAACAGAACACATATGTGTTATGATAGCAGGATATATTGTGCAATAACTGAATATGTATTGTGTAATAATTGGACATGTTGTGTGGTAATCAAATGTGTTGTACAATAACTGAATATGAATTGTATAATGACTGAAGGTGTATTGTATAATAACAACATATATGATATGATAACTGGGTATATTGTACAATGACTGAATATGTATTGTGTAATAATTGGACATATTGTGTAATAACTAAATGTGTTGTACAATAACTGGATATGTATTGTATAATAACTGAATGCATTGTGTAGTAACCGAATATGTAAAACTTATAAAGACATGTTGTATTATGTCAAAACGAAGGACAAAGACAAACAGTGAAGAAGACTGATAAAAAAAAAAAAAAAAAAAAAAAAAAAAAAAAAAAAAATATATATATATATATATATTGTACAAAGTGATTGAATCATAGAAGTAGGGAGAAGTATTGTATTGTGTTTCAAGATTGTAAATAAGGTGACAACTTGAAAAACAAAACAAGGGGCATATGAAACGGAATATTGACTAATAGAAAGTTGTTCATGTAAATATTTTTGTAAGAGTGTGTAAATTTTTAATTCTTTTAATTTGGGTGTATCAGGGACCTATTTCTTTTTGATATTCAAGATCCAATGTCTTCTCGTCACTTTGAGTTCAACCAATGAGAACTGTTGCGCGGATGAATACATAAGAATGGCGGTGTTGCGTCATAGGACGCTTGGACTAGTTTATCATTGGCGTCTGTGAGCTCAGAGTGAATGGAAGTGTATTTTTGCTGATGGCGTGTGAACATGTAAATTACACCCAAACTTTTAACCAGCGTAGACGCTATCGAATTTTAAAAGTTGTTAACTAATTGAAATTGTGATAAAAAGTGTAAATAACGAATAAATGTGTTTGTGATAAAAGAACGTTGGCTTTTGCATTCCATTCTTCGACCGTCGACCCTGCAGATAAGAGTAGCGTCTGCTATAACAAACTTTCCACCTTTTAGTAAAAACATTACTCCTGCTGCTAGGTAAAAACTTATTTAATAAAACCCCGCCTCATAACTTTGTTATCAAGTACAACTCCCAAATGTAGTTTCATACTTCTGAGGAAGAGTAGAACTCGCTTGAACTTTGGAGTATTCAGGTTATGGATTGATATCCAGTAATGCCATTCTATAGCATATCTTCTGTAATCTTTGAAAATATATTTTAATGGTAAGGTTCAAACCCGGCCCAGACCGATGTTTTTAAGTGTGCTTAAAACCAACACCTCCATGTCAGTAGATTTACTGGCATGTAAAAGAACTCCTGTGGGACAAAATTCCGGCACACTGGCGATGCTGATGCGATCCTGACTACAGTGTCGTTAAATAACAAAACATTTTTTTTAATAGTACAGTGTGTTGCAAGTTTACAATGACATGGGTTGTCTTTGGTGAAGATGTATGACTGGGTTAGTTCGATGCATCCAATTTGTAGCTTGTGCTTTCCTCTTTACAGAGCATATGGGACAAAGGTCACTAATGTCACTTTTTCCTTTGCATGTGTAACTTCTGTAGTTTTTGATTCCCTGTCTGGTTCTGTTTTGTTCTAAGCTGACATCACAATGAACTAGTGTTCTATTATCTCTCTTAATTGGATGGTTTTTTTCGCTGTGTCTATTTCTTCATCACCTTTGATATCACGAGACGTAATCTGCATAAAAATGATTAACAGTACAGCCTTGATTATTTGAGGTAAGAAGGACTGAGCACCTCAGATAATCAAAAATTGAAAGGGATACATATATTAAACTGGTGAAATTAGTGAAAATGAGGTATAAAGTATCTTCTGTATTATCAAATGAAAAATTGGCATACATACAAACAAAATTAAAACTAAAAAATTAAAGAAAGAAAAAAAGAAAAAAAAAAAAAAAGAAGAACTTTGGAGCATGTTTGCTGAAGGAAACCCATCGCATGGATTGTTACTTTGCCTCAGGCTGATAGAATGGATCTAGGTTTCATTAACGGCAGCAAAAACTCATTTGAATGGGTACTGCACCCATCTAGCCGACAGCTTTCTCATACCCAAATATTTGTGCAGGATAGCATGTACCCATTCATTTGAGATGTGTAAGGTCTTAGCTGTCTCACGAATGTTTACTCGGCCTTGCACTACAATATCCGGAACTTTGCTCACCATTTCTTCTGTTGTGACATCAACCAGTCGTCCTGTGCATTTGGCACCTCTTGTGCTCAAATGGCCACATCGAGATTCTGTGAATCTCTTGTAAACCATGCTATGTGATGGAGCAGTCCCCATAATAATTTTTCAGCATTTCTTCTGTTTCCTTCATTGTCTTACTATGTAAAAAATGATGCTTTCTGCAAATACAAAATTTCTTTCTTCCATTTTCTATTAAGCACTACAAAACTAGAGCTTTTACAGGCTCTCAATGATGCTCTAAGAAACAGATGACAAATTTTTGGAATTATACACAGGATAGGTGTATGACTTGGTGCCAACAAGAAACCTGTGTTTGGTACGCAATTTCTAGTCAAAGTCACAAACTTATCAAACTGCCCTAGTACTGTAGTGAAGTAGTTTAGTTACAATAATGACCAAGTTGTCAAAGCAACTTTAAAAAAAAAATGTTAAAGCAACCATAGAAAGCGTTTACTGAACTTGGATAAATAATTAAGATCAGTACAATATTTTTCCACCATCCAGGCAACTCAAGGACATTTGTCTTACACTCTAACCACTGCCTCTCCAATGCCTTTTCCCCCTCTCCCAATACAATGGTCCTCTCTTAATTATATGGTGTTACAAGAATTTTAACTAAATTATGTGTGAATTTCTTTGTTTTACTTGGGCGTAATGACATCAAATTTGAACAGTATTAGACGACAGTTGAAAGACACTCAAGGAATGACTTGAACTTGTTATTCGGATTGTGGCAGACATTGGAGGTTTGCGCAAAAGGGAATTGGTAGAAGTGAAGCTAGTAGGTATAAGGTGCATAACTTTTTTGAAGTTCTAGAAAACTAAAAAAAAAGTGTGTGATTTCTTTAAAGATGTCCTAAAAAAACAACTGCATGCCAATCGTTCTGTTATCTACATTGATAAAATTTGGATAGATTAAAACCATGCTAAAAGTTTTACCTGGCAGGGTTCTAAAAGGAACAGTGGTTTAAAGATCCTATTAAGTATAGGATCACATGTAAATTTGCCATGCCAAATATGGTTTAATAAAAGGGGCAGATTTAGTGTTACAATCATACATAATTAATAATTGTCTTGTATTATACCATGTTAGGGGTTTCGAAATATAAGTTGATGTTATTTTCCAGCATGGCCAAAATAATCATAAAATCACACAATATACAAGACTTACGACATCATATTGATAGTTATAAGAAAGTAGTAAGGGGCTGCTGTTAAGGACGATAATAGGCGAGCAGTATTGTCATGGTAATGTACAAAAATTTTTTCCCAAATACTTTGTGCATTCACGTAAGTAGTAGCCATTTTTAGGCACTCTTCCGAAAAATTGTGAATTATATCATTTTGGACACGCCAAACAGTAGGAAGTATTCAAGAAAGTGTTGTAATATTATAACATAATAATTAAATGACTCCACAATGTGTGGCGATATAAGATGCCAAACCGTTTAAACACACAAGTTACAAAAACAGCACCAAAGAGATGAATAATTAAATACTTAGAGAATGGTTTACTGATCTCCATTGAGCACTGGAAGGAGGGTATGTGATAGCAATGGATAATACAAACTAGCAATCTATGCTTATGCAAAACTTCCCCCAATACAAATTCTAGGAAAGATGCTTCAAAGCAAGAACACATCTCATAATCCTACACACACAATAGGAATAATAAACTGTAAAACAGCCCACAAAGCTTAATATTGTTATTAATTCATTGTTAGTGCACACATTCACATATCAGATGTGATACTTGATTGTGCTTGTATAGGACAGAGAGTAGATAGTGGTAATATAATGTGACCTTGACATGCCTGCTGTAAGTAAACCACTATAACACGCAATAAAGAATTTATGATCATTAAAGAGTGAGACAGGATATTGTAAGACCCCAAAAGAAAATCATTTATGTGAATATTTGTTGAGAGTGTAATTTGTTTTTGGTGTTGGTACGAGTTGGTTGAGTGACGAAAACGTGTTGCTATTGTTCATTGTTACAAAAAATTAAGTTTATTTAAAGACTCATAAATATTTCCATATTTAAATTTACTATATATGTAGAAATAAAAGAATTATGTGTGTTCAATATTGAAAGCGAAGGGAGAATAGCTAAAGATCGCTTCCCTAACAATACAGGAACTATTTGATGAATGCATATGCGGATGTACACAAAAAGAAGGTAGCATCATGTGATGTGGCGCTAGAATCGTTATTAGCACCTGTGTGTTCGATATGGGAAGACATGTTTTTATAGCGCGTGTGGATGTGAGTAGAAAATTGACTAAACTTTCATGAAGCTTTTGTTCTAAAGTTGTTAAAAAAAAACTGGAAAGACTATCAATATAATATAAATTGGTGCGACGAAAAGTAATTTAAGTGTAGAGCCGAGAATAAGTGTTAATAAAATAATATATTATAGTGAGGTAACATCGAGTGTTTGTTCATTCCATCTAGTACCACGACCTGGGGTAGAAAAAGAATCTCATAGCTCAGCGCATACAAAGCAACATATTATTATTATAAAAACAGCACCAAGAGTATACAGATTTTTTTTATGCACCTTGTATATGGTCGAATATTTTGTGCCTGCCTCTCTTCAGCTCTACTTACATCTATCACGGAACACAGCAAATGGAACATTTTTCTTCTTTTGGAAGATAAAACACAGTTGCCGTGACTTATGAAATGACCCTCATATATAAATGAACCTAAATAAAAAAATAAAAATACTTTTTCTATACTGGAAACAGCATTCTGGTTTAGTGCCATTATTTTCAATGAAGAGTTTATCTCTCAAGGTTACACCTAGAGTTGAGGGTTGCAGGTTTCTTTTTCTACTACACAAATCTTTGGTATGGCTTTAATAGGGAAGTAAAGCCATTGGTCCTATGGATATTTTCTTACATGCAAAAGTAATTCATTTCCCAAAAGAAACGGGTCATCAGCAAATTTTACACAATGCAGACAAACTATTCAACTGTGGCAGATAGTAGTGGGCTTACTGCTTGCAGAAAACCCTGCTAGAGGTACCTATATGCCTCAGTTGTGATGGCAGGTTTGATGAGAACTACAAATTGTTTTTATGCTAAATACACCTCAATCCTTTTACATTTGTATTTTAAAGCTGTAATAATTAATAAGCTTACCGTTCTCGCCTAGGTGAAAACCCACGACTGTGTTCTCTGGAGAAGTTATCCCATTGAGCTCTGCCTCTGTTGTGCCTTGGGCTCAAACTACGTTCTCTTCGCTCCCTTGGACTAAGACTGCGTTCATGCCTTCGCTCCAAACTAGTTTGACTCCATCTTTGAGATGGGCTGCGCCAGGTAGGTGATGGACTTATATCACTTCGGCGAGGCATGCGTTCATGAAGCCTTCCATGAATTGGACTTCGATTCTGCTCTCGTGATCCTGGGGATTGGCTTCTTGCGCGATGCTCTGCTCTACGTCCCTGGTCTCTACCCTGCTCCCCATCATCACCAGGTGCATCACCACCTGTGAAATTTTACCTTTTAAACAGTTGTAGTAAAATAAATAGCAGTTTTTTAGATAATCAAAATTATACTTACGTTGCTTTCCTGAACCTAGCCTGCTGTCCTTCCTGGCTGGATCATACGATAAATGTGCTTCCTCCCTCCGCATTGATTGCTGAGAAACCATTCGTCCAGGACCATATAAGCCTTCTGGCATTTCAGATGCCGGAAGATCTAATTGTTTTGTTCTTGGGCCACTGCTACCAGAAGGTGAATCAGATGCTCGTCTCCCTTCTCTACGTGCCTCTTTTCTTGAAGGCATATAACCCTCTGCCTGGTTACTTCGATCATCCTCAAATTCACCCCGTCTACTTCTTTCATCTCGTGTGCCGCCATGGGGATAAGCACTCCTTGGCCAACTGCCATCAAAGGAACCTCTACCTTGCTGATGCCTTGGCTTACTTTCTATGTCAAACTTGTCATGCATGTTTTCTAACTCCTCCATATGAAGCATTGGCTTTGAAGTTTTAATTTTTCTCTGGGTGACTGGCATTTTAGACCCTCTCTTTATCATTCCCCTTTTGGCAAAAGCACCCCGGGTTGCTGATCCCCTATTTCTTCTAGCTGCTGCATGTATTAAACTGGCTTCCTCGAGCAAAAACTCATCAGCAACATCTTCTCCATCGTCCTGTTCAATATCCCAGCTATCAAGAACATCTAAATCGTTGGGATCAAAATCTTCAGGATCCATTTCTAAGAAATCTTCATCTTTTCCTCCACTAATAGATTTATTAAAACGGAGGCCTCTGCCACGTCCAGGAGTAGTCCATTTCATCCTTGACCTTGCTCTCCCACGTCCACGCAAGGGAACAAATTTTCCAATACGTGAAGAGCTCCATCCTGGATGCTTTTTCAAATGACCTCTTCTATCTGGTTTATCTCCTCCCACATCATCCAAATAGAGATCATCCTGCAAGCCCTGTAGCCGTTCTAACTCACGTTGCATTACCTCATCATCTTCCATTATTTCTCTGTAACATAAATAAAGAAAGTCATATAATCAATTGTTCTAACACACACAAACTGTGTAGGTAAATTTTAAAAGATAGAATCAGAAATGAAGAATTCAATGGCATAGCCTGGATTTGAAGCATGGATCTTACCTCTTTCTTAAATTTAGATGAAGAATTTAAGGTAGTGCCGATATGTTTCCATGTGGCACAGTGGTTAAGAGTAGCTGCACATAAAGCAGACGATTTGTAGTTCAAATCCCAGCTATAGCATTGCACTTTTCATTTCTGACTCTTACATTTAAAATTTCTTAAAATTTTAGTTTTATACTGCGGATCAACAAATAATCACAATTTATGCCAGGATATTTTTTCTGGAATAATAATTTGCTACAAATACCAATAAATCTAACAGAATACTGTCTCTAAAGTAAGAACAAATTAGAAACTAAAAACTTCACTTATCTTAGTAATGTTAGTTGATTTAGATTAAAATGCCATATGTTTAAGATATTTATAGTGTATATTTTGAATTTTCCGGCTATAGCCTATGTAGTCCTATTTACTCTGGATAACTTTTGTATAACAGGTAATCCGTAAGAGATAGACCAAATCTTACTATATTATATAAAAAATGAAGTTCTTTGCTAAAATACAGAATTTCTGTCTAAACGAAATTTTTTTTTGTAGAATGAACCATTTCAGTGATATGCCTTGTTATTTATGTGAGTTTTGTAGAACTTGTACTTCTCTCAAATGGAACATCGCTATTGATTTTTTTATATGTTAACCGTGCAAAGAGAACGGAATCTCAAAGCTTTAAAAGATTTGACTATCGCTCAAAGCCTACTGTATTCCCATATTCCCTTTGCACCTACAAGGAAATAAACAATAAGATAATTTCTGCAAATGTTTATCTCAACTAACACGAAGAAGATATAGGAATAAAAGCTTTTAAGAATGGTTTGTACAAGAGTAGAGAAAGTCTTGTGAGTGCAACACATCAGATTTTTCATTTTTGAATTTTGCTCCCTCTTATACTGAGAGAAATTGGTGAGCAGAGTGGGAAAGAGAGATTAGAGATAGCACTTAAAGTGATAGATTTTGGGGGCTTTGGGTGTATATGTATAAAACAACACTTTACACAGCAAACTTCTCACATATTTGAAGTTTATTTTAAACCTGATTCCAGTAGGGAGGTTCCCTACTTTTTGAAAAATTGTATGTCATACATACTGAAAATCACACATTCCCCTCAGCTTGCAATCTTACAAATAAGTTTATAAAGAAAATCTGAGCTACATTTGTATAAGAAAATATTACAAAGCTGCAAACTTTGTACATGAAAACAACTTGTGATTTTAGTTGAAATGGATATTAAAACAATATGAACACTGGTGATGACAAAAGAATGGGCAAACAGAATAGAATTGCAGATCTAAAAATGCACCCATGCAATGGACTTTAAAGCAAATTGTTAGCAATATGAACACTTGATGACAAAATAATGGGCAAAAGGAACAGGTCTTCCTTTCATAGAAGTTTGAAAACAGTGTTGTTATAATTAATTTAACTGTTGTAAGTGTTGTTTAGTGTTATTGACTCACCTTTTAAATTAAAAGGAACAGAATTCAAAATCTAAAAATCTGATGTGTTACACTCACATGACGTCTCTACTCTTGTACTAACCATTCTTACAAACTCTTATTCCTCTTATCTTCTTTGTCTTAGTTGACATAAACATTTGCACAAATTATCTTACTGCTTATTTCCTCATAGGTACAAGGAGAATATGGGAATACAGTAGGCTTTGAGTGAATCAAATATCTTAAAGCTTTCAAATTCTGTTCTCTTTGCACAGTTAACATATAAAAAAATGAACAACGATGTTCCATTTCACGAAAGTTTTAAGTTTTCCAAAACTAACACAAATAACAAGGAATATTTCCGAAATTGTTCACTCTACAAAAAAAAATTTATTTGGACATAAATTGTGTGTTTTAGTGAGATCTACATATTTTGTATAGAAAGATTTTGTCTATCTCTTACGCTTTACAAGTTATTCAATAGTCATCCAGAGTAAATAGGACTACATAGGCTATAGCCGGAAAATTCAAAATATACAACATAAATATCTTAAACATATGGCATTTTAATCTAAATCATTAGCTATTTTCAAGATAATCAAAATTTTTGAAAAATTTTCCATGTAAAGGGTAGTTTAGGGTAGGGCTACTTTCTTCAAAATCTTCATGTCGCATCCTTGAAAGACATTAAACTTAAATACCAACTTTGATTTTTAACTGACTTTTCGTTTTTGAGTTATGCTGTCCACAGACTGACAAAGAGACACACAGACCTCTTTTTAAAAATGCTTTTCTTTTTTCTTGGATTCAGTGGGTGTAAAAACATATACTTCTGGTGAAATCTTGACATCAAACTTTCTGGGCGGAATACAATACTTCCTCTACTTACCAGTAGAGAAAGTAAAAATGCACCCATGCAATGCTGGGTAAATAAGCTATGGCAGACATAAAATTTAATGGCAGTTAATTATCATTGACTTCACAGTGTGATTTCGCAGCGAGTTTAACTACACAACACCGCAAGGTCTTACAAGCTCTGACTGGATTTTGTGGTGACCAACTACCCCTACCATCTGCTATTAAATTTTGTGTCAGCCATAGTTTGTAAATATTTACTTCACAGTGGCTTGTGAAGTTAAAATTCTCTCGAAAGCAACTTCAAAATTTGAAGTAGAATAAAAGTGATAATATTTAAGTTAGGACAAACACTAACAGACCTTGTGTTCTGCAATGGTTTTTACTTTGCTTTTGAATACAGTAAATTTTAATTAAAATATAATTTATTTACTAGGTATTGCAATAAAAGTTTTGAAGAGCAAGACATGGCTCTAGCATTACATGCAAAGGATAAATCTGGCTTGCTGCTGCTATAAACCGAAAGGAGACTTTCTTTAGGTGTAAAAAAATGTACAGTATTTAAGGGTTGGCTCACAATAACTGAGAGCAGTAATCAAAACGAGAACAAGGTATAACTAGAGTGAGGATAAATATCCCATCGCCTACAATGTTTGCACGCTCGTACTATACACACTCCATGGTGACTGGCAGACGGCGTAGCACGGGAGTTCAGAACATGTAAACAAACGGGCAGGGCTGTGTAAGAAGCTCTAGTCCATTTACATCAGTTCATATCGTCATCTATTCGTTCCTCAAAAATATTGCAGTGAACAATAATACACTTTTTAAATTGTTCAAAAGTAAAACTTGTCATTCAAACAATGTTTATACAGCGAGAAGCTCTCAACGTCACATGATGTAACGGGAGCAAACGTAAGATATTTTGCATTGTGTTCTTCATACGTAGATGACGTTTTGTCTAGATGTTGTAAACCAATTTTTATATGAACCATTGTAGCGTAGCCAGGATTTCTCTCCAACATGGGTTTCAGTTTATTTCGCACTGCTTCAGTTACAGGTGCAGGATCTACATTTTCAATTTCCATATAAAGCTCTTCTATCAATTGTAAAGCTTATGACAGTTTGTGATTTCTTGATTCCAAATGCAGAATAGTTTTGGTGACAACTGGAAAACACTTTTTAAAAAATAACAAATGTTTACGTAAATTGCCTGAAATCAGTGACTCAGGAGATTTAATAGCACAGCTGTCTTCACTATCCAAAACATTGATTACTTTAACTATTTTATCATAATAATTTGCATAATATGCAGCAGCATTTAGCCAGCTACTCCATCCATGTAAGCACGGATCGTACAGAAAATAACACTCCCTTATCTGCACGGTACAGCTGTCACACTGAACCAGAGCACGCTGTTCACCCCTTAGTCCGAGGTAGCAGCGATGACGTCAAGCAAGCAATTTGCCGTGCAGTCAACCTGATTTCTTCTTCAGTGGATATATGTCCTCGCTCTAGTCATAACACAAGCATTACAATGTGAGAATTCACAATTAATGGGAATCTTCCCCAGATCCCAGGAATGCAAAAGAAAACTAAGTGAAGTTTTAACCTTTTTGTTCTTGTTCCCAGACATGGTATACCACATCCATATTGTGTCTATTACACTCTTCACTGTAGAAATTATTCAAGGTGACCGAAGCATGAAACAGCTGCTAGAACTCTCTCTATTCGCAACTGGGAAAATTAATTGGAAAAATTCTACCAAATGTACATCCTGATCAGAGATTCTCATTCCATCAAATGTTGTTCTTTCTAGTGAAAGCATCATGCGTAAATTGTTTATAAGCAACACAAAACTGGCTATTGCTTAACAACTACAATTGAACCTGCCTTATATACATGATCCAGTTCTAAGTAATTTGTATTTATACATAAATTTTTGTAAGTCCCAGCAAAATGTAATTTAGAAACATGTTAATAGAACCTATTTATACGTAATGCATTTATATGTAATTCATTGCTATACATATGAAACTTCAACGAAATACAATCGAGTTTACGTAATTATAAACATATGTAACATGCTATCTTAAAAGAAACTTGAGGTGTATTTTTCTTATCTCTGTTGACAAAGAGGCAAGCTGGGCAGCTTTTGACCATCGAAACAAAAGACAAAGACAATTGCTGGTAGACCAGTGGCTTTCGGTGCAACAATGTCATAGCAACAAATGAGCAGTAAAGATACAACTTTTCAGTATCTGTAGTTTACTGTTGTACAGCGGGTTTGTCTTTCAGTTCTCAGTTGCTTTTAAGCAGCCATGGAGAACAGAAAAAGAAAATGTTATACATTACATCAGAAAGCAAAATTCATACGAGAGGTGGAACTTAAACCACACAACAGCAAACCTGAAATTGCTTCAGACTTAGGAATTGCTTATGTATGACATATGTATAGTCATCAGGAACAAAAATGCTATTTTGGATGAGTTTTTAAAATTGGGTACAAAATCAACAAACAGCTATCAGCAGGACAAGAGATATGCTGATTTGGAAATAGTACTTTTCACATGGTTTCAACAGAAGTGGCCTGAAGTTCTGCCAATCAGTGGCGAAATGCTGAAAGCAAAAGTGACAGATTTGGCTGAAATTATGAACATCACGGTCGATTTCAAGATTTCATCATGATGGTTGCAGAATTTAATTTGTTCCGAGTTGAATGCCGTGGATGACATCACGGTGCAATAATGGAAGGAAGAGTTTCTACCAGGAATCATAAATCAATTATCAGCCTCAAAAACATTTACAACTGTGATGAGTATAAGCATTGGCAAACTTTGTTTCTGGGGGCACAAGTTGAAATCCCAGATATTGTCACTTGAAACTCGATTTTCAGAAAACAATGCCATAATCAGACATTCTTAAACCTCATCCAGCAAATATAAAATGACTGAATTCCCTTGTATTTGGTGAAATTGTGAAGGAAATCCCAGAAATTGTTCTTTGTATCAAAATTAAAGCAATGGTCTAATAGTAACTGACTGCACATTAAATTCATTAATATCCTAGGGGAAACCATGGTCCCCCTTAAGCTCCCCCTACCCCTCTTTGCAATGTCCATGGTGATGAGACTGGCCTATTCTACAATCTCTTTTCCAGCAAGACAATTAGCTGAAAAGGGTAGCTCATACCATGGGGGGAAGAAAAGTAAAACTCACGTAACATTCTTCTTGCCACCCATGCAGACATATCAAACATCTCCCACTTGTGATAGGAAAGTACAAGAATCTGCGTTTTAAACGTGTGAAAACAAAACTTACGGAATATGAATCCAATAGGAAGTCTTGGATGACTAAGATTTTAATGAAACAGTTTCTTTAACAGCGGTTAAAGAAACTGGACATTAGAATAAAAACAAAACATAAGATCCTCCTTTTTATGGACTGATGTGCAGCACATCCACCTCAAATAATTTTGGAAAATGTTTGAGTGATATTTTGCCCTCCTAACTCCAACAGTTGTCCACAGTCACTTGATTTGGGCATAATTATAAATTTCAAAGTTCATTATAGAAAAATGCTCGTTCAACATTTAATAACACTGACTGATGCAGGACATGAAAATCATGGCATTAACTTATTACAAGCCATAGAATTTATTTTGGCTGCGTGTAAACAGATGTCATCCTCCACATCATTGTCTTTTTATATCTGGATCTTACAGGAAAAGGCTGTCTCTGATGATGGTTGTGCCTATAAATGAGCTAGCTCTACCAGAGGGTGCAAATTTTGATACCTTTGTGCATTTTGATGAGAATCTGTGTGTGGGGAACTACAGAATACTGATGTGTGCCAAAAGCATGACAGTGATCAAGAAAACGGACCAGCTTCAAGTGGCACTGACAATAATGGGGATGAAGACTCAAATCTTGAAATACATAAAGTGAGTAAAGTGTTAAATGCAATAAATTTGAATAGGTGTTACATCAGTGCGAAAAGTTGTAGTGAAAAAGTTCTAAGTTCATTAATAAGTTTGTAATATGAGGTATAAGCACTTAATGCAAGAAAAGTGAAACAAGCCAAATTACCCGATTTCTTTAGAGCAGGATATAGTTCAAAATAATGTTTTCTTCATACATATTTTTGTTGTTTGTAAGCCCACCTTGGTAGTGTGATGGTTATAATCTTCGCAAAAGTTAAAGGCATATGGAGTTGGGCCATACTGCAGACTCTAGCGAATCCTAAGCTTGCCCCTCCTACCAGCGCTGCCGAATGTGGTACACGCATCTCACACGCTCTTATGTACAGAACCTCTGCCGGTACACGCACTACGCTTGGCAACAGCGCTCCGCTTGAGCACTGACCAGGGTTCACATGTCTTTAACTTTTGCAAGCGGTATAGTGTGTCTCTCACATGTCCAAGAGGTTGAGAGTTCAAATCTCGCTTAGGACAAGTTACCCGAGTAAGGTTTTTTTCTGAGGTTTTCCCTTATCCTGAAAAGATGAATGTTGGGTAACTTAAGGCTCCATGCACCTCGGGCTCATTTGAGCATCATTTCACCCATTTCATTCATTCACTGTTCAATATGACATTACATTGGAGGACGTTAATTAAAAAACAAAAGGTTGTTTGTAAAATTGTACACATGTAGGCCCACTGTATTGGTTTTTTTAAAAAAAGGTATGATGCATTATCAAAACCTCATTTGTAAGTAATTTTGAGCTACAAGTGATCTTCCCTCTTCCCCTTGATGTATGCATAAATCAGGTTCAACTGCAACAGTAAGTACTACAAAGAACTGCAAAAATTGTAGCAAAATGAACAACAATGTTAACCTCTATTATTAATGAAAGAATGAAGCTTGGTATGGCTATGGGAACTGGAAATAGTAATGAATAAAATGTTTAAAAAGCATAAAATATGAACCTACCCATTTTCGTATGTCATCATGCATCTGCATTTAACGGCCCATAAAAACATGGAGGCTAAACCACACTGTCATGTAAGCATTCCACAGCAAATGTCACCAAAATTGTCAGTAAATGTGTTGCTCCAATGCAATATTGGTGAGCCTTTTGATATGGCGAGTACATGAGAGTGAATTTCATAGCCTTTCAAAGTAATTTAACTCATTTTTTGTGGGATTCGTATATGGAAGTTTAGCCCATAAAAATTGAAAAATAGTAGAATGGTACAAAATAAAAATGAGGAAGGCTGAATGAGACTTAAAACATTCAAAATCTACACATGGTTAGTGGGAATAAGAATGATTTCTGCAATTTCTTTGAGCAAAAAATAGGTGAATTTTAGAGCATATTTTTTCTCATTTCTTTATCCCTACTATCATTTTCACAATCTGAAAGTCCTGTCTATTGCTCATCCCAGGCTGCATGTATCAATTCTGAGCCTCCTTACAACTCATGGTGAGAGGCTACTAATTGTCACTGTCCCACATACTTTGTGCAGTGCTATAAAAATGTACGGGTACAACATGAAACTAATTTACACTATGAAATTATATCCCCTACTGTATATTCCATTTTTTTGTTCCATAGGTCCCTCCAAGCAATGATTCCTACTTTCTCCTTATAGGAAGCCCTGTCAAGCAACATCTCATCTTTGGCCACTGAGATATGTGCTCAGATCAGTGAAGTAACAGTAATTTATACACATCGCACAGTGTAAGAGCTTGCTATGTTTAAAATATCAAGTCAAAAGTGCACTCTTTAGTTTTGTTTTCCTATTGCTTGCAAAATATCTTATTCAAAAAGTATTGTCATTTGGTACATAACTTGTGCATAACAAAGGAGTGCATTTCAAATGGTGTAGCGATGTTGTATTGCATTTGACAGAGGTAATATTTTATTTCTTCCTAAAAATAAATTTGAATTGTTGAAATACTAGTACCAACCCTTCTTGCTAATGGCAGCTACGTATATACCTAGTTGTGCGTGAATTAACAAATCAGATGCAAGTGTTTATTTCTCTGTAATCAATGGTATGACGGAAGTGATAATTATGAACACCAAAATTACACTGGTGTACCTTAACAGATTCATCCCATGAATTCACTTTGATGGATCATATGTTTCAATGGATTGACTAGGATACGATTTGAAGACATGCTACACCATTTTAGAGGCAATATTTTGAAAAGATTGGTCAGAATTTTAAACGAAATAGTAGAGAATATTTGAGGTGTTCAGTCCGCAGGATTCAACATATACACATATGTTAATTTCATTCCAGCAAAGGCTAGCCTAACCTACGTTTCTTTAGTTTCATTTAAGTTTTAGTTGTTTCATAAAATTCATAAACGCTTGACTCAGATTGTTATAAAATATACTCCTACTCCCAATATCACGTGAATAAACATACGAAAAAAGGTGTCTTTTCAAGAATGTTCAATATTTTAATTTGCCTAGTAATACTTTGCCTGGATTGCGATTTTCCGTATGTAATTTCGTTACCCTGAACTAGAAATATATATGAGAAGTGTCTTCCAAAACATCGAATTGCGAATTAGTGTTTCATTGCCGCATTAGTATTGCTAAGTAATGTACATTACTTTTTGATTTACTTAAACCTTACCTTGAGCTCAGAAATTCGGCTATTATTGGAAAGCACTATTGTATTTACAAATATGAATAAAACTTACTCCATTTTTAAAACAGAAATAATAACAAACAAGTCAACACATTGACGCCATTTTCTACTACTTCAGAGAACATAGAGAAACAGACGGAGCAAGCGGAGCAAGAAAGCGAAGAGTACAGTTTTGGTGGTATGTATATGTGCACAGTCTGAAGATTTACTGTACGCAAACACGTTGCTTTTTGGTTTAAAATGGTTTATATAATGGAAAAATTGTCTCTTTTGTTATCAAGTCCATTTAGATTATTAAATTAAATTCTGTTCTCAACTTTCGGTTTTGTTTTATGGCTTCGAATTGCAACGGTAATATACGGTGCATGGGTCCTCTTGCCTGGATTGTGCCATGTCCACATAACTACAATATGTCCCAATAATACCCGCATGGAAATGGCATAATGGACGATAAGTATAACAAATGACATTTAGGTCTCATACAGTGCTGGCATGTTATTTCTTTGCTTGGCTTGTATAATTAAAATACTTCCATGGCCAAGGTTATTGTACTCCTGCAGCTGTTATAAGTATCTCAGAGCTAATATTTACAAAATTACCAAATAATACCCGTTTAATGAAAATACCAGCCGAGGTAATAAAATTAAGTTGGCTACAGCGAGTGATTGTTGGCAATCACAGCTGAATCACGCTTGCGCGAAAGTGTAAATCCTATTTGCCGTGGAACTTTGTTTGGTGCGGAAGTGCTAAAGTTAAAAGGTTCATGATAGTAATCAAATATGTTTTCTAAGTTAGCAAAACTCTCAAATGTTGTTGCATTGAGCAACAACGTGAAGTATATCAGCACAACTATACAGAGCAATACCAAAGTTGCAGTACTAGGTGCAAGTGGAGGTATAGGACAACCTTTATCTCTGTTGTTGAAACAGTCCCCACTGGTGTGTCACTTATCACTTTATGACATCGTGCACACACCCGGTGTAGCAGCTGATCTGAGCCACATAGAAAGTAACTGTAAAGTTGAGGGTTTCGTTGGAGAAGAGCAACTAAAGTGTGCATTGAAAGATATGGAGATTGTAATGATCCCTGCAGGTGTACCAAGGAAACCTGGAATGTCTCGTGATGATCTATTTAACACCAATGCTTCTATAGTATGTAAACTTACTACAGCTGCTGCTGAAGTTTGCCCCAAAGCATTTATTGGTATTATTTCTAATCCTGTTAACAGCACAGTACCTATAGCATCAGAAGTGTTCCAGAAAGCAGGCGTGTATGATCCCAACAGAATATTTGGAGTGTCAACCCTTGATGTTGTGAGAGCCAACACATTTATTGCTGAAGCCAAGGGACTAGACCCCTCAAAAATGAATGTTCCAGTTGTTGGAGGTCACTCGGGTGTTACCATCATCCCCCTCATTTCTCAAGCTACACCATGTGTGAAATTCCCCCCTGACCAATTGAAGGCACTCACTGAAAGGATACAGGAAGCTGGCACCGAGGTGGTAAAGGCGAAGGCTGGAGCAGGCTCTGCCACTCTTTCAATGGCGTATGCTGGAGCTCGCTTTACGTTTGCATTGTGTCGGGCAATGAATGGAGAATCAAATGTTGTGGAATGTGCCTATGTTCGCTCCAATATCACAGAAGCCAAATATTTTGCCACACCTCTGTTACTTGGGCCATGTGGCATTCAGAAGAACCTTGGCTTTGGTAAACTTTCTGATTACGAATGTGAGCTGCTGGAGAAGGCTCTCCCAGAACTGAAGAAAAATATTCAGAAAGGCGAGGATTTTGTCACAAAAAAATGATTTATAAAGATTTGCCATGTACAGCAGACTATGAGCAAATAAAGTATGTATAAGTATGTATCACAATGCTTAAACACAATGTATTTAGTCAGCATATTATGCTTCTGTTTACCATACTCAAACGGCCAAATTAAAGCAGCAAAATTATATTGTGAATAATTTCAATAAAGTTAAAACCAAAAAACTGGGCAGTAATAAATTACTTTCTAACGAAACAACATAACATCCTATGGAATTCCAGAGGATGCCGTACCTAATCCACAAGGAATATAACATCAACAATAATAGTAATAATAATAAATAATAACAACAACAACAACAACAATAATAATAATAATAATAATGATGATAATAATAATAATAATAATAATAATAATAATAATAATAATAATAATAATAATAATAATAATAATAATAACAACAACAGTTGACGCCCGTAATACGTAAATACAATTTTGCTCTTTTTTTTAGGGAATTAACAGATAGAGAAGCGTGATTTTGCCTTTTCTGAATAAGACACTGCTTTCGAAAACCGGTTCGAAAACCGCAGAGGGCGTCAACTGTTGACTCGAACAAATTGGACCTTATAACTCAGAACCCAATATGTCCCCTTCATGAAGAAAAAATTTGTGTATGATGTGCCATTAGCGGAGAAAGATTTCTCAGATCTCCAATAAGCTATTCAGAGTCTCAAAATGTGTATTTTTGGCGAACTATCGTAACGAATTTTTCGGTAGAATACAATACTTCCCCTACTTTACATCAGTGCTGTCCAACTTTGTTATATGCTCGAGCCATCTGCCTGCAGTCTATTGCAGCCAGCTCAAGTCAAGGCTGGACTGCTGGATTTCGCTCTGTATATTGAGCCTTCAAATAGTAACATATGTTATGTTGTCGCTTAAATAGGGAATGCAAGGCTCATAATGTAATTGTTTCCTTATCAACCTCCTAAGTTTAGTCTACATTTTTTGTTTTTCAAATCGGATTGTAGGATAAGAATTAATCCCCTATCTTGTTGCCTGTCAATGACATTTATGTCTACTCTTTTCGTGGAGCTGGACATAGAGGAAAAAAGTACTTTTTCATAGACTCATATTTCTGAGTGATGTCTAGGCTTCGCTCTTGGTTGCGTGTTGTCGGCATTTAAGTTATGTTTACAGGGAAGTTTGGTGACGTAGCGTCATGTGGGTTAGGGGCGGTATAGCCACATCTCCTTACAAGCAGGTTACTGTATCCGTGTGTTACCCTCCCCTACCTCGCCTACTGTCAACAAACATGAAGTGCAAACAGACATAGTAAAGTAGCTCTTACCGTAATGTCGTTTGCAAACCGAGCCGAAGTCTAGTGATGCCTGTTGTTTCTAAGAAGTTCGCCCTTCCTGCAGAAGCCAAGTGCACGTGCGAGGCGTTCAGTCTCGTTGCACGCACGGCTACGGTTTACCTAGTCTCTACCTGGAATACTGCGAACTGGAGACACACTGCAGTTCATCTTGATGGCGATGGTCTATTGTGTTGAAGAGACACCTTTCTTTGTAGAAAGTCTCGAGTGAAACCTTCTTCTATAGCAGTTTGGTTACTTATATGTGAATCTGAATGGATCCATTTTGTTTCATTACTTGGACTGTTACAATGTTTTTACATTTCTGTGCACAAGAATAACAAAATGTTACAATCAAAACCGAACTGCTGTACATAGAGGAAGAGATGACTCACTAGGAGAAAAAAGTTGTAGTTCGCCCACCAGCCAATTAGGCACTTCTCTACAATTTGCTTTTGTTCACAACTTCTTTTAACTTAAAGTAAAACCACGTTAGTCAAATTAGTAGCTTCTCCTTGATATGAAAATGACCTGCGACCTCATTTGAGGGTTTCAAAAGGGATGTAACCTGTATCTAATGCAAATAGGGGGCATAACTGGTAACAAAAATGTTATGGTGGCGTTGGCTTCCCTTTATATGTTTAAAAATCATCATTAGGGAAAAGGATGAAATATATTATGCAAATAGTTTCTCGGCATCCTTTGGGCTTTGTAGAATTGAAGTAGGTAAGCAGAAGGTTGGCCTATATTTAATGCAGATTTTCGGTTGTAATACGTAAATTCAGTGAGGGGATCATTTATTGCCTGATAATGGTTTGACAAGTAATTGACAGGTGTATTGTTCTTCTTGACATATGATTAACAGCTTCACTATTATTCAGATTAACTACATACATACAAACAGACGCGCGAGGCAGCGTGACCTTGGAATCCTTTACCCGCCCGCCGGCCTAGCATGTGGCATGACACAACCGGGCCCCAACAATCCTTCGTTTTGCGCCGCGCCCGGCGTCAAAATATATGCATCTTATTTTTATCAAACATCTTAAATTCAGCGTAGTTTAATCACAATGATTGGTCATTTTTAAAAAATAAATAAAGAAAATGATTTCATGTAAACATGCCCCCCCTCCCCACACACACTTATATACAGTTTTCTAAAAATGTTGCTTTTGGAATTACGTGTCGTCAAAATATGTATTTCCTATGAAAACCTGATATAACATTTTTGGGTGGAATATAATATTTCCCTTACCTCCTAAAATAAGCAAAAGGAAGCAAAAACAAATACTGGACACTTTACTGGACACGCAGGACTTTGAGGTGGAGAACTTAAACACCCCATAATAAATGCACCCCGTGCAACATTAATTTTGTTCCTGGACTGTTTTAATTTCTTTAAAACTATTCCCTACTTAATTTCAATATCGTAATGGCGGCTAATTTATCACCAAGAAAATATTTCCCCTTGCCCCCAGTTAATTGTCGCCATGATGGATTACATAGGGGGGACGAAATCACAGTGGAGTAAGTAGCCTTTGTTACCGTGCCTGCCATTTAGCGTGTGCTGTCACGTGATTCATTTTGCAAAGAGCTTACTGCGAGGGAAATTCTCGGGAGGACAGGCGCTTGTCAGGGAAGACATTTTCATTTGGTATCGCCATTATCTGCGCACATCTTTTGTAGCAATTTCATCTTCTCTACTACCGTAGTAGAGGAAGAACTATATTTACCCCAAAAATTTAATATCGATATTTCACTGGATATATATGTACTGAGGTCCACTGAATAAAAGCATCGTTTGCAGATAAAGGCCTTCGTGTGTATTTGTGTGTATCTGTGCATGTGCTTATAAATTACATAATTGAGAAACAAAATTTCATATTTAAGTTCAGGCTCTTCCTAGGATGCGACACAAAGATTTTCAAGACAATGATCTCACCTCAAAATAATTTGTATACAAGCAATTTTTTCAATTAACGATTTTGATTAAAATACCATATGTTTGAGATAATTGCATCACTGATAAAATGTGGACGTATGCTCATTTCCATTTATACCACCACCGCAGCTTGGGGAGGCATTCTTCTGGTCTTAACATGTGGAGTACCTATGTATAGCAAGGAGGAGGTATGTGTATCTGTTTACCTTTCCGCGCATGCAGTGGCATCCTGTAATACGGGCACTGTTCTAGATTATTCACATATGAATATATAACTAGAAGCAATGTCTTTAAATGGCAAATTGGCTATCCACATGCCCACAATTCTTTCCCGACGCACCTGAAGCATGTTTCCACACATTACTTCAGCTACCCTTCAAGGACACTAGGAGTAAATTTTGTAACTATTTTTATTTACAGTCATTTACTTGTAAATTGCCACGCTTAATATGAGCAAATAAAGAAACTTCTGTGCAAAAGCTCAAAGCTCTAACTAAAATAGTTTCTCGGATAACACAGTTAAATGTTTTTCATTAGCGCAGCAAATTCAGCTGCGTTGCGCATTTATATTTTTTAGAGAAGTAGATAAAGACATTTTCTGCCACTTAAGTACATTGAAAATAAGTGGAAGTATTTGACTGAAGTTGATGTTATTATGTTATTGCGGAGAGATAACGTTTTGTTTTTATGAACTTGTTAGTGCTAAAATTCCTTTTTTTTTGCGCTATAAGTTATTTTTTTGTCAGTCAATGAATGAAGCAATTATGAAATACTTACATTTTTAGATAGCACGTTTGAGGTTACGTAATCAAATTTACACACAGATGAGAGCAAAACTTAAATGTAAGGAATAAATTTGATTCACACAAATGCGAAACTGAGCGAAAGACACACACACACACACACACACACACACACACACACACACACACACACACACACACACACACACACACACACACACAAACACACACACTACAGCAGAGATGGTAAATCGAGTTCCTTGAATATTACAAGGTAAATTGAGTTCCTCCTAAAATTTATGGTGGGTAAATTGAGTCCCTCCTGAACTTTCAACTTGAGCCCCTTGACGCGTAATTGTGACTAAATTTCCCCTCCTACTTTGCGCAGACTTGGGACTGCGCAATCAGGTTGGTGAGGTAAAAAATTTTGTCATGTTAAAATCGTTCGTACGAGCACCTTGCAATAGTTTTGTCACATAGGTTAAAATTTAAAAGAAACACCTTTCACAAAGTCCAATCTCAGCATGTCCTTATCAGTAAACGTACCATCTGCTCCCTCAAAAATGTTTCTTTTTTCAACGTCCCGTCCCGCTCTACATTCGGCATGAAAGACCACTTAATTTTGTTCAGAGGCCTTTCTATCAGGCTTCAAGTTCTTTTACTGAACTCCACAAATAAGTGGAGTACATTCACGTGATCTTAAAGGGTATGTTTTTTCGAAGACCTTTTAATGCTGAATTTTTGGATGAAATACAATACAGTGCAGTCTAATCTGTATTACAGAGAAAATAAGAACCATCCACTTTCTTCTTTAAGTATTGTCTTCCACTTCTGCACTGCCAAAGATCAAAATAAAACTTCACTGTCTCAAATTTACGGTGCGCTGCGGTGTGGTGAACGAAGGAACTAAGAGTTGGTCCATAGCATTCAGCCCTCGAGACCGGTTGACCAGCATTAGCACTGCACTATAGTGCCATCTGTGGAATTACTCACGCACCAAATTCTGCCGCGAAACTGGGCGAGATTATTTTCCACGTGACGTTTCCTTAGGATTTTCGTTGGCGCCCAATCTTCCAATCATTAGGTTCCCCTTTGCTGTGTGATTCCCAGGCCGGGTTTCGTATTTTAAGTACAAAACATTAAAACGGACTGCTGCCGCTGCTGCTGAGAAAACAAACTTATCGTGCTTTAGACACGGGGAGAGCAAAGAATGTTCAGAACGGGCTGCGCGGCGTTCTTCCTGTCCGCGTTTTCAGTGCTCGTTGCCGTTCTGCCGCTATCATAGAAAGGCGCAATGAAACCATACATTTTTAAAACTACTTTTAAAGGTTTTCCTTAACAACTTTATGAAAAGAGATGCTGAAAGTGACCACCGTCGTTGTCCACAGATACATTTTGGCACCACTTTAGAAAACTATTCATCACTCGCCGTAGTTCATGTTGAGAAATGTTGGCAATTTCCCGGCGGATATTTAAGTTTTAATTCTTCCACGGTGTGTGGATTTGTCTTGTACAGCCGGCTCCAAATGTTTTCCGATGGACGAGAAGGTGTAGGGCAAAGAGACGAAGAATTTTCTTATGAATTACTTGCGCCTGGTCCGCCCGGTCCAGCGATGGCTTCACACACTTTTGTGTGTGTTCCTCTAATGTGTGGTCTGCGGGGAGCAAACGAGAAGCTAAATAATCAATTTTATTCTATAAAAAATCAGCATATTCTTTTCTGCACGTATTTAAACAAGTAACATTGCTTTTTTATGATAGCATTATGTTTAAACAATTACTTAAACAAAGATAATGCTTATGATGTATTTCTGGTTAATAATAATAATAATAATAATAATAATAATAATAATAATAATAATAATAATAATAATAATAATAATAATAATAATAATAATAATAATAATAATAATAATAATAATAATAATAATAATAATAATAATAATAATAATAATAATAATAATAATAATAATAATAATAATAATAATAATAATAATAATAATAATAATAATAATAATAATAATAATAATAATAATAATAATAATAATAATAATAATAATAATAATAATAATAATAATAATAATAATAATAATAATAATAATAATAATAATAATAATAATAATAATAATAATAATAATAATAATAATAATAATAATAATAATAATAATCATGATGATAATCATTATGCGTGTGTCAGTCCGCAGTCTGCAAGTGTGACGGAAAATTATTTCGTTTAACATTTTAATTCCTTCAATCGTAAAACATGTCTCACCACGTTAACGTTGTGCCAATCTAAGAACAAAAATACACATATTAGTTTCAAGTTGTTGGTGCAAACGCATTATCGATACACAGCAATACATTGTGGCGCAAATCCATGTGGCGCAAATGTGGTTGTTCTGAGGGACTTCCTACAGCTCGTTTCATAAAATATAATTGCTGAAATTATGCTCTCGTCGCATAACATACGATTGAGTTACTTCTGTAATACATAAAGGAACTGAAAACTAATAAAATAAAATCACGGAAGCATTAGAAAGATACCTTATTAACAGGGTTAGAATTTTTAGGTGCAAATTTGAGATGAAAAAATGTAGGGAAAAGGTGCTCAAATAAGGTTTAAAAAAACGGGGGGGGGGGGGACAAAAAGTGCTGATTTATTAAACTAATTCAACAATTTCTCTTTCCTCTATTCTAATTTATTGAATTACAAACAAGTACATCAAATTATCAGTCATCAGAAGAAGGAGAACACATGAAGCTGTTACACTTCAAGACATTAGGCATCTCTACATTTTTGAAAGTAAGTCTGTTTCTATCAGGAGATAGAATGCCTTTGTAGATGCTAAAGCTTCTTTCGACATCCACAGAAACCAGAGGAGCAAATCTTGTTTTCACTCGAAATGGCAATTCTACAGATGTGGCGAAATCCTCAATGTCCGGATTCTTCTGAAGACTAAATTCAAGTTTGTCTTTGGCAAAGTCATCTATCTGCTCCCTCACGGAAGTAAAAATATCCCACTGTTTCTCCTTTTCCAAACCTTGTTCGTCTAATAGTTTAATAACTGCAGTCAGGTACTTGCAGCTATGGGCACAATATAGTTCTATCTGCAGCGAGTAATGACCGGGAAATTTGGAAGGGCAGGCCAGTGGTTTCTTTGTAGACCACAATATGATTCGGAGTATTCAGCAGAATCTTCTTCAGGGCAGAGATCAACTGATGTGCGATGTCGTATTCGTTCCTTATGGATTCACAAACCTTGTGAAGGGCATGAACCAAGCATGTCACATGCTTCAACTTAGGAAATAAAGGCATCAATTGGTTAACAGCTGAAACCATGAATGGAACCTGGTCCGTAACCATTCAAACTCGATACCAGCAGACCAGAGTTTTTGACAAAAGTTCATAATTGATTGCATTACTGCACTGGCATTGGCTTTCTGCAGCTCATGCATTTTTAATAACATGGGATTAACTTTCTCCCCTGCTAAGGGAAAAACTAAAATGTTCAAAACATATTCCATCGAGTCTATGGTTTCATCCACAATGATTCCCACATCGCAATCATACACTTTCTCCTTGATTCTTTGTATGGTTTCTTGGTAAACAGGCTCTATGCAGTTTTTTCTTAAAATGCTCTCATTCGGCATTGACATCTTTGTCTATTTTTTGTGAGGAATTCCTGCTTGTGTGTAAGAGTTGTACACAACTCAATGTTGATTTCTTTAAAATTCTGGCTTTTTGGAGAATGTTGAAACACATTTCGTAATAGAGGCTGCCGCGATTTGTTTGCCTGAAGAGTCTTGTTCATTTGTTCCTTAGAGCTGGAAATGTGCTGTTTGATGCGATCTCGCTGGTTCTCAGCTAAGATAGCACTTCAGATATTTTCCATTTGTTGTTTAGAATGCGCTCCGCTCTTTCTAGATGATAAGAGGCATTGTCCATTATCACGCTTTACCAGATCGTTATAGCAACGGTAGGATACTTCACCTAAAACTTTTTGAACATATTCAATATAATAAGCTTTTCACAGTTCCTTAAAAACTTTCCTCGTAGATGTTAAACGAAACCACTTCTACCGATTTTGTTTCCATTTTGCACTCCAAGATGGCGCTGAGGCAACAGGTAAACCCTACGGTTGACGATTGGTATTCAAAACTTGAGAACTGAATGTTCTGCGATTGGCGATATGGCATATAGTGTATTATTGCAGTATATTACATTACAACATTATATTCTATATTATAACAATAATTTAAGTGGTTTATTGAATGCAAGTAAAGCAAGAAGCTAAATAGGCCATGGAACTATATTGTGGAAGAAAACGGGAGTATTAAAATGCACTAGCTAATGCACCTCATTGTAGATGTAAGTCATGTGCTTCTGCTTACATATGCTTTATCTTTACGGGCCCTAATGACCTAGTTGTCGACGGGCCCGTAAACCCCACTACTCACTCACTCACTCACCCACTCACTCACTCACTCACTCACTCACTCACTCACTCACTCACTCACTCACTCACTCACTCACTCACTCACTCACTCACTCACTCACTCACTCACTCACTCCTCACTCACTCACTCACTCACTCACTCACTCACTCACTCACTCACTCACTTTATCTTTACAGTAAACCGATTATAATCGAGAAAGAAGAGGAAATACCTAAAAATATAAAAACGATAAAAGAAGAACTACAAAACATCAAAGAGAAAACGGAAAAATGGGAGGACAGAAGCAGGAAGTATATATAGGTAACTTGGTATTTGTCGGAATAGAAGAAAGGAGGGGCTTTGATCCAAGGCAGGAGATAAAGGAAGTGTTGGATAAGAAGCTACAGATGACACTAGTAACTATGAAATATGTGAAACATTTAGATTCAGAAGAAGAAATGGAAGAAGGAACATTCTAGCAAAATTTATAAGTACATATACATCTTACAACATACTGAAACAGACAAAAAATTGAAAGGAACAAACATCTTTATCAACAAAGGCTTATCACATGACCAAAGGCAGCAAATGAAGAAATTAATAGAAGAGAGAAGACGTGGAAAACGTGAGGGGAAACAGACATACATAAGGGATTTAAAACTATGGACCGATGGACAAATTGCAGAGGAAAAGAATGAATTAACAGACATGCTAGCGGAAATTCAAGAAATGACGAGTCAGGAAACAGAAAATTAATAAGTCAGCAGTATCACATTTCGAAGAATTGCTGATAAAGGAAAGTCTCATCACAGGAAAGTCTCACAGATGCGAGAGAGAAAAAAAGAGGGGAAGTTAAGAAGCGACAAGGCAACAGAGAAGAAGGAGAAGAAAGGAGTTATGATTGGTAACAATAATTCGACGAAGAAAAAAGATGGCGGCGGGGAATTGAAAATGTTACGAGCAATCCTAGATAGAGCGAGTTGGGGGAACAAGGTAGCACAAGTTACTCAAACAACAAACAGGCAATTCCAAATTCGAGTAGAAATAAACCGAGTAAACAACAAGAAATGGAGTATGACCAAGTAGAATGGGAGGAAAGTGAGACAGGCATTACGTTTGTGGGTAATTGAAACGGGAAAAGGGCGAGCAGAAAAGTCCAGCTCGTATTTGGAAAGATATTAAATAAAAAAGTGGGTATCAGATAATGAACATGTGTTAATATATAGGAAGCTGAAGAAAAAAAGGGAGGAAAATAGTGTGACAAGGAAGAATAAGTGACCAAGTGGACTGTGTTCAAGGGTAGTAGAAGGAATGGAAATAAGTTTATGGTTAATGTCAAGTAAGCACTTTAAAAAGTAAAAGTTAAGTGAGGAAAGAAGGTGAAAGTGATGTAGAGCTGACAACAAAGCGAATAAGTGAAGTGTAGGAAATTATTAACCAGGAAACACAAGAAAAATGAGGGGGAAAATAAATTTTAGAATGGGATTGCTAATCTAACATAGTAATGATTTTAGGGAAAAGAAAGTATAAGAGAACTGTGTGAAAATAAGAGAATCGAAGAGACGAAAGTTAAAAAGACAGGCTTGAACAAGCTGTCAAAGAATAAACAGCATATGTCAAAAATTATATGTAGAGACTCGCAGAGGGCTGTCCCAGGACAGAGGGGCTAGGGCCCAAGTTCATGGGCAGCCCAACATGCTTTGCTATTCAATAAATTTATATTCATATTCTTAAACGTAAGCAGTACCAAACAAGTCACTAATGAACAGATGTTTATCATATAAGATTTGAAAGCGTCGACGTAAATCAAACGCAACGTACATATAACCAAATCGCCATTGCAACGCAATGTACGTCTGAGTGATAGCACAGTTCGCATAAAGTGGAAGGAGGAAAATCCAATCTCCCCTCTTTCGCATACATTGGACGTCGCTCTGATAGAGGTTGTGTCAACCTTCCATTGTAGCAAGAAGTGCAGGAGACCTAGACCTGGTTACATAAAAATTAATCTGAGTTCAACCATCTGAAAATAATCTTCAGTCAAGCTGAACTTAGAATTTTCGTTGTATAAATATTGACCTTAGTTTATGACATCATGATCTAAGATCAAATTTGACTGGTGAGTTTTCTCCGGTTAACTTGATTGAACTTAAATCGGCAGAACTGCGGAAGGAAGAAATAAATATTACACCTGTAAATAAAATAATAAATTGGTAAGTAATACATTTTTTGTAGTCTGGATAATACGAGCATTATTTTAAATTATATTATACAAAAATAGTAAAATTTTACAGGAGAAACAAAAACTAATTGCTCCTAAACAAAAAATTTTTCACAAATGCTAAAATGTGAAATTACGATGTTCGAGGATTATTTCTAGAAGCGTGAAAAAGGGAAATTAATGTCCCATCGTGTTCTTCAAATTTAAGGAAAATGTGTTACATTTAAAACCTATGCTTTGATTTAATAATTGGTAAAATATACAAATAAAAACTGTTAATAAGGCAAATAACAGTTAAACTCGAATTAAAATCGCCAGCAAGTTCGTTCCAGATTTTTTGTAAGAAACTTAAACCAAGTCGGTTCTTTTATTCCACTATAATGCTTACACTTCTCAATTACAACATCCACCAATATTTTTTTTCTTCGCGTGCGAACTTCGAACATCTCTCTTGTTTCTCGTTTTGCGCCATTTTTCTATCATACTGCGCTCTGTTGAATGCGTCCGGAGTGAAAAACAAGTGATTGCTGCTCTTCGGAAGCAATTATTTCAGCTCTATACGGCATAGCTAAAGGTTATATTAAGATTTAAGTTCGAAGTTACACCAATATGTAACCTGAAGTTACAATGCGATTCTACTCTGATCTCAGTTCATGTTCTGATCTTAGAATAACTCTGTTCTCTACTTAGCGATATTTATGTAATCGAACTTTAGCATCTAAGACGACGCAAACAAAAGCTTTTGTCATAAAATTATTTACGTGATTTCATATTGAGCTATGTGACGAGAGGGGGAACCGAGCGGGGTGGGAAGACGGCGGGGAAAATGGCCTTGAGTGGACTGGTGAAAATGAAAACACTATAAAGGCTATGATGAAGGTGGCAGTGAATAAATAAGAGTTCCTCTCCGAGAAGAGCAATAAACATAAATAACGTGAAGAAGAAATTCTAGCTTCTTGGAAAGGTAGTTAATTTGACTCGCAGCAGCCTTAACGAATTTCCGTGTCTTTTATCTCATCCCTTTGTGTTTCGTTTTCAGGGCTGCGTGCTTCTAAATTACCGCTCTCCCCTTCTAATTCTGGCGTTAATTCAATTTACTGGATCCCAAGTTTTATCAGACGCAGAGAAAAGGGTGCCGGTTTTCAAACATAGGTATCCGTACTGCAGCCAGCCTCGTCCCTCACTTTCTCTTCTACTTCTATAGCGTGCCGAAACATACCTAGAACAAGGGAGAACGCGCAACATGAACTATACCTGTGTTTTCAAATGTGAATATTCGCAGTTAACAGTCAGACGTTACCAGTCTCAAAAGTGCACTTATTTAACAAGACCATGATGATGATGATGATGATGATGATGATGATGATGATGTAGGTTTAAGGACACTCAACTACTTGGGAGCTACAGAATTGGAACAAGAAAAATCTCGAAAAAGCATAACATTTTGATATCTAAAGCTTTAAATCGCCAGGTTTGTGATTATTTTTGCAAAAAACTTCAAAACTCTTTCGATCGCTTCTTTATCGTCCGCCAAGACCTCTGCAAGTCTGACTGGCAGTTGCAGAGAATCGCGAAGGTGCGTCAAAGAAACATACTCTAACAGCACGTGACGGACCGACAAAGGGTTCTCGCACAGCGTACAAAGGGGATAAAAAGATCTTAACTTATACTGCAGTTTTTACGTGTTTTATATTATTTTATATAAATGCCTCTTACAGAGCTTTATTTCGGTATTATTATTATTATTATTATTATTATTATTATTATTATTATTATTATTATTATTATTATTATTATTATTATTATTATTATTATTATTATTATTATTATTATTATTATTATTATTATTATTATTATTATTGTTGTTGTTGTTATTATTATTAATTATTGTCATTAATGTTATATATTATCTCATCTTCGGATTCGTTGGGTACAAATAACCCCGTTGTCGAGGGGTCCTTGAACCCCACTCACTCACTCACTCACTCACTCACTCACTCACTCACTCACTCACTCACTCATTCACTCACTCACTCACTCACTCACTCACTCACTCACTCACTAACTCACTCAGTCACAGTGAGTGCCCAGTCATCTGACCTTCGGCGCAGGCTTAAATACTAGGGGGTGTTGATTTTGCATACGGGGAGGATAATCAGACAAATAAAAAGAAGTAAGAAGACGAATGGCCTTGTACTAAGTATTAAGTATTAAATAAATACTTGTAAATAAACTTGTTTACGTACGACAACAGGGGCCTCTTTCAGCTACATACTCCAAGCGTAGACCGCCAGCAACAGAGAATTCACCGAACACACATATAGCACGAGTGGTATACATAAATTGGCGAGCGCCCGTTGTCTGTTTGCTTCGTCATTCATCGGAAACACTCGTAAATTTACAAGACTGCTGCGGGCTAGACAGGCTACGATCTATTGCGCTCACCCACTTGCGGTTCTGTGCACACAATACGCAGCATCTATCGGTGTTGCTTTGCCATTTCCTGTTTGAACAAAAATTACCAAATTTACTTGAAGTCCTTACACAATTAAGATTAGCTAGGATAAAAAGCTGTCAAATAGAGGTTGCAACTGAATGTTTTTCAACCCAGATTAAAGGCTTTGTTCAGACTTCACTGGCTAAAAGGAACACCGCAACGAAATACATACGCACTTTTTATTTTTCTTTAATTTGTATTACCATTACAACTGGAATAGAAAGGACAGTAGTCGAGACTGTGTTGACATTCTTGTAGACTACTGTTTTAAACAACTGCTGCGTGGTGTAAGGGTTTGTGTTACATGGGAACCGATGGGTCTATTTCACACCGTATCTTAGAATTTCAATGTAGCTTATTAAGCTGTTTTTTTGCACCTGAATGAAGGAAATAAGTAGCCTTTTTATTTTAAATTTATTGACAGGAACATCCGATACCAGGTTTGCCCAAACGTCCTGTAATATCTTCACAAATTAAAATAATACAACAGCTACCATTAAAACTGAATACAACTTTGGGAAGTCTCACACAACATAAAGATATATAAAGATAGGAGTCGGGGAAACAAAGCACAAACTTTACATATAATGCCATAACATCAGTTAGACTGACGAGACAACGAGTGACCCTATTAAATACAGAATGCAATAAATGTAAGTGAATATTTCGGAAGTCTGTTAAAAATGTATGATTTGATGAAGTAAGTCCTAAAATGACTATTAAGTGCCAAAACAGAAGACAAAAAAATTTACGAAAGCACTGGAAACGTAAACCTGTGTGCATTTACGATCGCGCTTTCCAATGTAACGTATAATTTCGCAACCGGCAAATCAAACTCCAAAAAAAGCTCCAGGTTAGTCTAAACAGATTTAGACTGTACAACGGCCTCCCTCCTTCCAGCAGGCTTACACGTCCCATTGGAGTGTCCACCGGAGAGTTACTCAGAGCATCCTTTTTCCCTGCCGTGCAGTGCTAGACTCCCACCGACACTTACAACCCTCAAATATTCAAGCAGATGAAGGTGAAGTGAAGTAATGAAATTGAGGGACAGGAAAGTTGGAGGATGTAAGTGACTTTAGCAGCGTCCGCCTAGCGACCTGCAGAACTCCCGGCTCAGGAAGGTTGGCAGAGCTGAACATGCATATTCACGTGACCGGGAGAGAGATAACGCTCGGGCCCACAGCAGTGAACGCAGCACAGCTTTTTCTAGTGGTAGACAAGCGAGGAGTTGAATTGCCTGTAAAGAGTTTCGTTATATTCCCTGTAAAAGTTTCCAAGTACAAATGAGAATTATTTTACGCAATCTTGTGATTTTATGCGGTGATTAACTGCTGGATTATTTGATTTCCCATTACTTGTTTCTAAAATCGGCAGCTTCTGAATTACTATTCAAACAATCTTTGTGAAAATTAGCTGTAATAAGTGGCACCATCTGTTAATAGAAAACATTTTTAGTTCAAATTCTATATTTTTTACTATTACATGGCGTATTTATTCCTGTTTGTAATTATACATATTTGTGACCTTAATTTCCTTTGACACTTAAGCTGTAATGTTAGATATTTCATACTTGTACAACCTATTAAAAACACTCAGAATTACACTCAATATGAGATATTGTGACGCCGACCGGCAACCGCTCAAAGACGCTTAAGATCAAGCTACCAAATATAAATTCTTGTAAATATGTGGCCCAACAACAATGGAGCGGTCAGAACAAAGATGGCTATGATCACGACAGGACGAAGCGTGGATTACAATACTTCCTCTACTTTATGTACGTTAAGGAGAAACTTTGTAGTGTGTACAGTTTGTATAGTTTCCGCGGCTTTGGCAACGTGCAACTTGTATCTGGGTTTCCAGTGGCGCTGGCCTCTGCTGTAGTTTATTTTGACGTAGAGCCAGCGTGGATGGGCGCAAAGAGTTGGCGAGCTCTGGCTGTTCTATAACATTTTGATTCTGGCATGTTTGCGGTGTTTCGGCTCGGCTTTAGCAATACTGGATATTGCGGAGTTCTGGTGTCTCTTAATGCGCACCCTAGTGGACGAGGCTCTTCTCAACACTGTGTCTTAGATAGTTGGTAGGCTGTAACATACATTTGGAGGTGCGGAAAGGAGCGGAGAAGATTTTATGGAGGGAAACATTTTGTATGATTTGGATTTGTTTAATTGTGGAGGCGTTGGTTCAGGTCACACAAGTGTACTGGACACCGAAAGAATGAACGATATATATAATATGAATTTTGATTTTACTTTGAACTATTTGCTGCGGAAGATTGAGGCGTATAACTTTAATTGTTGTCTGCCACTGTTGGCGGTATTTTTGGTAGGCACAGAACATTGTGTGGTCCATGGTGACGCCAAGGTAGCTTGCTTTTCGATTCTGCATACTAAGGTATAACAATGAAATGCAGGGAAAGAAACTAACACTTATGTCACCTATGGATGCCAAATTATTAGTGGTTCTCCCTACAATTTATGCTACTGAGGTCCCACCTCCACACAGTAGGAGGATGCTCTATCGATTGAGCTACTGGGTTAGTCTGTTGAAAACTTGAACGCAGAAACTGTTATCTCATGTGCCATTGATGATGGTTCCTCGTAAGTAGGCGTTTTATACCGCCATTTGCTGTTACGCTAAGTCAATTGGGAAGGCTGATATGAAAAAAAAGTGCCTGTAAGTAGATAAAATATGAAACATGAGGAGGGCTCATGAGCAGTGTGATCATGTATAGTACATCTGGATAAAGAGCACGTCCCGCTATCATTTGCTGCACAAACCGTGACCAGAATTTCTTGCCTTTTCTTTTGTATTCTGTTTTTTCTTTCTCTGACGTCCCGCTTGCTTCCCGTCCTCCCCCCTCCCCTCTTGCGGCATATATTGCTTTTTCTATAGCTGTATGTTTCCCTTTCTTGTAACATTTATTTATGCTCAGTGCCATTATTTTATCTTTAACTGGTTGTATTATATTTTGAAATTGGATTTATTTATGCAACCGCCTTTCCTTCCGTTGTTCATGTTTTCCGTTTTCAATTTGCAGCTCACACCTTCTGGATCATAACTTATAATACCTCGTGCAACGAAAAATACACAAAATAAGCAAGGGTATAAACTTTGATGGTCTGGCAGTGTTTTCCTTTACGCGTTGTTTCTTTTCTATAGGAAGTTGTGGAGAAATATCTTTGAAGACACCAGAAAAGGGGAAGATGTGTGTGTTGTGTTGCTGTAATAAATATGGTGGAAAGCAACGAATTCCATGTAAGGATATTTATTTACACAACTTTCATCAGCTGCACTTGCTTCTCATCCGCAACTTTGGTGTCGAAACCCGGGCCACGTTGGCCACATAATCTGAAGGATAATTATATGGATCTTTTTTACACGTGGCGAATGACTTCAGGCTGCGCAGTGGTTCACTGTCGAGTTCACATTTGTATTTACGAGACCGTAGGTTTTTTTTGGTAGTGTTTGATGCCTGGTTTTACTATATTCGGCACCGCAGGCGGTGTTGCTGATGATCAGTGTTCGCAAAATGCTACCCCACCCCGGTACTATTCTGAGAATAGTATGAAATAAAATGCCTTCCTATGACGTAAGCAGCTTGAGGTGTGGACGATGCCGGCAAGCGAGGAGTGATAAGGGGAGAGTAGGGGTAAATGGAACTGTCTTACCGGTCACCATTTCCGCTACTCATTCCACCAGCACAATAACGCATTCCACCCCTCCCGCGGAAAAGGCCGAATTACATCAACTGGACACTGCTAGACGCATTGGGCAGTATCTTGTGAACACTGCTGATGATACATGGAATTCAGATGGACACCGGTGGAGTAACATGGCGGGGGAAACTGGAGAATCCGGAGGAAACCCACTCCTATCCCGCTTTGTCCATCAGAAATCTCACATGCGGTCGCCTAGGATCGAACGCGGGCCGCTTTGGTGAGAGGGGAATGGTCCACGGCGCGGCCGATTGTATGGGTCTCAGGTTAATATCTCTCCCACTTCCATGTAGAAAACATCGCGGAACAGTGTGTGCTCACATTATCAGCAGTATTTTTTTTTATTACAACCAAGAAAACTCCAAGGGAATACATAGAGAATCATGTGAATGTAAATCTAAAACTTTTAAAAATATCTATGTGTACACATCTGTGCACAAACAAAACAATATTATTAAAGCTAAAAGGTAAATAAATAGCACATTAAATTTTGTAAGATGAAATAATTTTTTATTTCATTGTTTAACAAATAAGCATATTTGAGTCAACCAGTGTTTAAGCATAACAAGTGAAGATTTTCAACAATTTTCCACTCCAAACTACCATTTACACGGGAGAAATTTCCTCAGTTTCTTTTTCTCAACGCTAATTACTCTGAGTAAAATATAATACAGTTGAGCTATTAATTTGACAAATGAAATATATGAATGTAATTAATGTTGTTCCACACAAGAGCCGTGTGTAGGATAGGATTGGAAAGGGTAGAGTGTACTTCATACTGACTGAATTTTGCGTAATTTTGGGTAATTTGGAAAACACAAGACATAGGTAAAGTATTTAGTAACACACTTTGTGACATAAAACTGCGATTTTGTCCAGATTTCAACCCGTTACTTCACCTAGTTTTCACTGTTACTTAAAAAGCTAGTTCAATTTTCAGTGAGACTTCACTGAGTTCACTACTGTCACTTCATTAATGTGAACTAGTCCCATTATTCATTGTCATTTCATTTTGTTTTCACATTCACTTTCCTGTTTTTCGTGACGTGACGGTGTAACGAAATACGCCCGATGCAGCCCCTTCTTCCGGACTGTTTACTCGTTGGGGAGCTGAGCGCAAGATGCCTCGAATCCCTTGAAGTAACAGCACTCACTGCACATCAACACATTCGTTACAAACTTGTTCGGAAAACATCGCTTTTCGTTGCACCAGAAATTTGCATAGCTACTCATTGACTCTCTTCGTGAGAGCGCTCGTTTATATTCTATGGAAAGTTTTCACACAGTTCTGGAACGTTCAGAAGGTGAAACTTCAAGAAGATTCTGATTATCTGTTGGTAGCACTTATCGTGTTTACCCTGGCTGAGCGTCCGATTTATGCCTTTACGGTTTCGACTGCCCGCCGTCGACCTCCCGATAACCTTGGCTGTTAGTCGCTGCTAAGGATTTTTACGTCCGATAAAGTCCCTCGCCCTCCGTCAGATTTGAACCCGCGACCTTAAGAACCAGAGTTATCCCTAGTCCATAGAGGACGCCAACAAAGGATTCAGTCTTCATGATTATGTTGAACGGTACTTAGCTTATGGCTGTAGTGAACTTTTATTAATTTGGTATTCACATTGGTTTTGATTTCCTGTTATATTGGAGGCTGAAGGGAAAAAGAAAAAAAAAGTCTGTATTTTCGGTGAAATCCCTGTATAGAAATTTTGGTAGAATTACAATAATTCCACTATCTATTTTAAGTAGATAATATATAAAGTGATACGCTTTACTATGAATAATTTATAGGATAGGTATGAAAAGAAATAGCAATAGCTAAAGCTTCGGTTTTTACTTTGGGTGTAGATCTGCGATACAAACGTGGTCAATGGCGTGTGTTTAAAACACGTTTGTGGTTTGCTGACGTTACCAAAACTCTCACTGAACAGCGACGAGCTTTTGATGCATTTAATTAGAACCGCAGTGGAAGTTCCATCGGATGCAGAGGGGTCGCAAACCGCAGCAGCAAATTAATTTCTTTGAGTTAACATCAGCTGTTTGTGTTTGCAGTGACAGAAGCTAAAATACGAACTGCTGCTTAGCGGCCATTCAGTCAAATGCTACATTTTCAACGAACACATGAACTTATTTGTCTAATGGGGTGAGAAGTGTGGGTATCAATGAACCTTAATTTGTATTTTCCTCGTCAAAATGGAAAATATCAAGAATTTCTACCTTGTCGTCGCTAGCGTCGGCCAGATGGAAAAGTTTCGAAAATCTACAACGTCCGCTAACAGTTCCTTTCACTAACCTTTACACCCCATCTGAAGTCTGTCTGCCTGCTAGGGTGCAACGTGAAACTTGGCAACTGTAAACATACCCAGGTCCACGATACAAAACAGATTAAAATACTTAGATATACAGCAGGCAAAGTTTAGCATTTATATGATACTTTGTGTTTGAGTTATGCTGTTTATACTCACAACCATAGACAATCACATGAATCATCTTTTAAAATACTTTTGTTTTTATTCAGGGGACATGGAAACATTTATTTCCGCTGAAATCTCAATGTCTTGAATACAATGCAACACTTCCTCTACTTACTATAAGATACGGGCAGGGAAAATACTCCAGAAATATGAGGGGCGTTCGGAAATGGTTTAGAATAATAGATTTTGTACCTTATTTATTAATAAAATTGACTCCATGTGCAAAGCATGTCTATACTCCCCACCAACGTCAATACAGTGCTGGCACCTTGCTGAGAACTTCATTATTGCGTCAAGGAACCATTGTTTGGGGGTATTACGAATCCAATCGTGGGCAACTGCCTGTAATTACTCATTTTTGACGAAATTTTACCTTGCAAGCGCATCCTTCATTCTACCGAAAATACTTTCGTTTCAGGTGATTCATCACCAGCTTCTCAAAAAAATCTGGATCTTCATTCTCCAATTCCAATTGGCGACCACAGACATCAACTCTGCTCTCCTTCTGGACCTGTGTCAAGCCCCGTGGAATGCAATCTTCACATATCTTATTCACACCTTTTTGATTCATTCCTTCCACAAAAATCATGCAGTCCATCTTTGTGCATGATAATCACCTTCCTTCTTGTCCATTGGTACCAAAAATGTAGGAGATGGGTGAAAGATTTAAAAAAGGGATACCGAGTATTCCATCGTGGCGGTCGCCCTCGAACTGCCTTCACGGAACGCAACAACGAAAGAGTTGATGAGCTCATTAGAGAAGATAGGCGTGCCACTGTGAATAAAATCGCTGCAAAACTTGCAATAGAATGTAGTGCAGCGCAAGAAATGATGGAAAGCTTGGGTTATCGAACAATTTGTGTCCGTTGAGCCCCGTGGCAGTTTATTCGGCGAAGACCGCAAACTTCAGAGAAGAACCATTGTTGAGAAGAAGAACTTTTGTTGAAAAGTGACAGAAAGGTCAAGATGTTGGTTTTCTAACCCATAAAGATACGGATTTAAAAAAGCTTTTCCTCACGACTTTCAGTATGATCCTCGTAGTGGGAACTTCAGCCAATCATAATCTCTTTCTGGTGAAGGTAATTAAGACGCTTAGCCCGTTTATTCAGCAGAACTCGGACCCAAATGATCTAGTTGTGAAGGACCCTTAAACATACTCACTCACTCACTCACTCACTCCAGCAGAACTTAGGCTCAGTTCACACAAACTTCTGAGGAATCACTTTTATTGTATAGATGGCAAAAGAAGCAAAATAAAAGTAAGCAAACATTAAAAAAATACTTTAAAGCTTCTATTGTTAGTTCCAGAGTGAGTTATTATTTATATTAGCGTTATTTATTTATTAACTGCGCTATTCGCAATGGAAAATTAAACAATAATTTCCAAATAGTTTCAGAATATATGTGGGCAGATATAAACTTTAATAAATATTAGCATTGTTAATTTATTATAATAATTTTAAAAATAAGGCTGCATATTCCCAGTGAAATATTGTTTACTTTAACTCAATGACCTTCAGTATCACCTCTCTTAATAAGCGTGAGAAACATTCTCGAATTTCGTGAGAAAAATGAGGTTATGTTTGCAAATGTTTGGTATGACCTAGTATATTTCCCTAGCGATGAAGCTTGGTAAACATGAAGCACTTTGTCTAAGCGTGGTACATACAACTGTCGTCGGGCAGCACAGCAATTTAATGTCGGTGCCATTCGCTTTAGTTGCAGATGAATTATTTTCCAGCTCTGGGTCTTTAATTAAACAAGAGGTTTAGGAAACAAAGCAACATCGGTCCCAGTGCAATGTGCAACTGCAAATGTAGGGCTGTTCTATTACAAATATACGATATCTAGCAGCCTACTGTAGGTTTATGAACAGTAGTGTAGTGAAGGACAGGATATAGGGACAATCCTTAGTAGGTATACTAGTCATCCTCAGCCCTATTGGTGACAGATCAGGGATCTTAATACTATTTACGTTTTTGCTATGTAGTTTACAATAATTTGAACGAAATAACAACACAACCAGTTGACCGATCACCTAGGAATATTTTTTCGAGAAGGTTGTTACACTATTCATTTTACTGTGTGACGTATTGCAACGGACCTCTCACGGGGAGAGTCCCGAAGACAGAAGGGTGTAAGCTCAGAGGTGTAGAGGCACTCGGGAGAAGTTTAGGGAGGTTTTCATAGTCATCTGGGATTAAGAAAACATGCTAACTCTGAGATAGTGGACTAGCCATTTTATTAATTAGCGGGTTCGAAAAAGTCCGAAGCTCGGGCAAGAGTCTTAAGATCACAGACTTGCCTTGTCAATGGCAGACGTAGCAATGATCGACGTAATCGGCAGACGTGACAGCCCCAACAGACAGACAGATCCAACCGACCATGGGGAGTCGATTGCCCGCGTTATTAAAACCCCTGCCTGCTTTGTCAGCATTCTGATATTATGCATACTTGATCTGGATTAGCTTTCAACAGTTCACGATGTCTGATGTAACCCTATCGTGGTGTTCGCAACGGTATGATCGTTATAGTATTACATATATACGATTATCTCTACTCAATTTTCTTTTACACACAATTCGCACAATTTTCTATGATTGAAATAAAAATGCAATGTATGGAACTTCCACTGCGGTTCTAATTAAATTCACCAAGAGCTTGTCACAGTTCAGTGAGTTTTGGTAAGGAAAACCCTTATCCATAGTAGAAAATGATTTAAAAATCACTGTTGCACCAAAATATATAATTTATTTAAATGCTCCATGTATATGAAATTCTTCAAGGGATAATAGAAAAAGGTATACACGCTATATGTATGTGTTTATATATAATGTTTCTTTGTTTCGTATGGGTTACTATGGCATTCATCCGATTGCGATGAAACTTTTATAAGTGGTGTACATTCCCACGAAGGTTTCTATGTTGGTCAATCATTATGGGTAATTTCAAACAATTAATGTATACGTATATAAAACGTATATAAAACCGGATATTTGTGTGTATGAAAGTGATAAACTTCAAACCAGTTGACCGACCATAATGAAAATTGGCACATCTAAGAGTGCTGTTCATTTTTTTTCATGCAGAAGGTTGTTAGGTTATCCATTTTGGTATGTAACGTATTACATATGCATTGTTATCTCTACTTGCTTTTCTTTTACATAGCACATTCATCTGTCCCTCTCTACTCACTCTTTAACATAAAATTCACACAATTTTCTATGACTGAAATATAAATGCAACATATTACATTCATACGGTTTACTCTACTCGCTTTTCTTCCTTTAGTATTTGTGGTTGTTCAGCAGTGCTTTTGCACAGTGTCTTCCCGTGTTTTTATTTATTTTTTGTTCTTTACAATATCCTAAGAGTTTTAACTATTTTAAGCGTATTAAGTAATATAATTTTTAAATGTCTCCAAAAGAACACAAGATTATTGGGCAAGTGTAGCCTAAGTCTAAAGTTGTAGGGATAAATCGTCAAACCACGGGCAATGCCGGGTATTACAGCTAGTTGTTTATAAAAAGGCAAAATTATACAAGGATTATGGAAGAGTCGTTCATAATTTCATTGGTTTAGAACAAAAAGTATGACTACACAGGGAATATATTACGTGACGATGTTTCTCTGTTAAAGCAGTTAGTTATTTGCTGAGCACTCTGTTTCAAGGTAAGACCCACTGTGGTTAACTCTGACACTACCTTAAACAGATGTCCCAATAATTCTTGGATTAGTCTATCTCCTGCAGTTTAAATCTGTTAGCCTTGAAGTGTGGGGAGAAAGTAGCATTTTCCCTTTTTATAACAGCTACCTTCCCCACCTTCCCGACTTGCAAGAAGAGATTAGTAAAGCTTTAGCTTTCAACCTAAAGCTGGGATTTGGGGAGACAAGCTCGACGTCTGAACAAAAGCCTCTGTATTTTTTTGCTTATATGTGCTTCGTGGACAAAGGCAAGTAACATTTTTATAAAAGATCCCTTAGTTTACGAGCGAGAGCCCGTCCTTTTTAATTTAATTTCCCATATGTATTATGAAAAGTGAATCAACAACCTTATTTTTCCGGCAGAGTTGAAGAACGTTTTATAAAATAGATTAAATATCTCTAGTTTTGTTCATCTTGATATACACAAAAGTAGGTGTGTGTGTGTGTGTGTGTGTGTGTGTGTTTATGTGTGTGTTTATGTGTGTGTTATTTTATTATTCCATGTAACAGGTTTACAGAGAGCAACCTTTTTCCATGCTGCTGCACTTTCCCTTCTTGCAGTTGGACTAGGGAAAGGAGCATGATGAAAAACCCACTAAACTCATTTAGGGCGAAACATTATTAACCACACTAGTAACAATGAATATGTTATATATTGAAAAAATATAATAATTATACATAGAGGAAATTCAGGAAATGTGATTAACTTTTATACGAAACCACCATCTCTCGTATGCAAGACACACGCGCTACCACTTGGGGCACCTCACTTGGTGAAAGAGAAGAGGACCATAAGAAGACGTGACTAAATATGGTTCTTAAAATGAAACTATTTTGACGCCGGGCAGCAGCCACCTCAAAGACGCTCAGGGTCAAATACCTCACACCACTGCGCGGCGAGTAAACAACGACAATGAGCCCGGCAGAACAAGACATTTCCAGGCTGTTCACTAAGCTTCCGACTGCCATCTTGTTTGTGAGAGAAAAGTGGATTTCGAGAAAAATCCTTGCTACGTCATTTCATTCTGCCATATATAAACGAAGCGAGGTGGCGAGAGAAACGAGTTTCTATGAGAGTCGTTAAAATTAAACAAGACAACTATTACGAGTTACTTTCAATTGCATGTGTACTGTCACTTTGAGCGTGTGTACCTCACAAGTAACTTTTTGAAGAAAGAGACAGAGAATAGTGGAACTGAAAGACAGAAAACTGTGTGTCAAACCTACGAGAGGACACAACATATATGAAATGTAAGGTCACCAAAAACTGTAGACCTTCTTAACGATGAAAAGATAGTTGTGTTTTTGGGAGTCATTTTAGGAGACAAATAAAGTGGCAGAAAAAGTAATTGAAAAGTATTACTGTTGTGAGGTGTGGGGTTCGTCACTTTCTCAATTTTGTCGCAGCATGTTGGTTGCTTGTCACGATTGCAGCACCATTTCAACGTTGGTGAAACTGTACACAGAGGAATGCTTCGCTTGAGTGACCACGTCGGTCGGCTCCTCTGAGACCGTTTTCCCGCACTGTTAAGATCCAAGTCAGCCTAATTAGTTTGGGAAAGCAGGCATGGCGTTTACGTTTGGACATTGCTACAGCGAATTGCTTTGGGAGAAAGAGAGCGTGCCATATCCTCTGGGTGTACGTATGTAGGCCTCCATCTAGAATTCAGGATTTTATAAGTCAGCCCCAGAATTAGTTTTGTATCTGAAATAAACATTACAATTAACGACCATCTATACTATATGATAGTATAAGTGTATTATTCACATATTCCGATATGAATTATCATACGTTGTTTATCAGTTTTGTTTTATCCTCAGTCGAAGTGTGATTTTGAAAAAGTCTTCAGTCAATTAACCCAAACAATTTTAAATTGTAACTTATATAAACAGCAGATGGCTGTAAATGTCAGTGGTATTTGTTCTGATTTCTGAGCTATTAAATTTTAAAAACTAAATTTTATTGTCCTATGCCAACTGTTCCATATAAAACAATTTTATAAACAACTATTTTTATACTTCCTCTAAATTTATCTAATTATAGTGCATAAATCAGTCACATGATACGTTTATTAGCCTTAGTTTATAACAAGATAATTTTTCAATTATCTCATTGTATAATTCTAGTTTTTGACGTTTTTTATTGCTTTAAAGTTAACAACTCTGAAACTGGTGGAGGAAAAAATTATATGACAAACCTAATTGATTGAGCTTTGAGAAGCTACATGAGAAATTTCAGAAGAATCGAATGAAAACTGGATCTGTGTAGCATTTGGAAAAACGTGAATATGCTGAAAAAGAATAACTTACAAAAATCTCAAACGTGAAAAAGGAAAGATTTTTATTCTGTTTTTTAATCTACATTAATACATTTGTATAACATAAAATCATAAAATCATTTTTAATTTGTGGGTTGTAAGTATTTTTAAAGCAAAATAAAAATTTTAATTCTTGTTGTATACGAGATATAAACTTCAGTGCTGAAAACTAGCAATAAGATAATTTGTACAAATGTCTATCTCAACTAACACGACGAAGATATAGGAATAAGAGTTTGTAAGAATGGTTAGTAGAAGAGTAGAGAAAGTTATGCGAGTGCAACACATCAGATTTTTTGTAAACAGTTTCATACTTACATTGTTCTGCGTTTGAGGAACTGTGGATTGCCTAATTAGATAATTTATAGTGATCAAAATGAAATGGAAAAAAGTATAAGGTTTATACGTAGGTATAGTGTGAAATAGTTTCAATCAGATTTCTTTCACTCCAAGTTACAGTCGAGTTTTTGCTGTCGCTCGTGCGTTCCATTGGTATTCATTCACAAGACGCCACGCCACGTAGGAGAGGGCTTCGGTAATTTAGACTGAGGGAATGGTTTGGGGGGGGGGGGGGGGTGGGGTTGAGTGATGGCAGCGCCTTCTGACGTAGACGTGGCGGTAACTCAGTGCCTCCTGCAGGTGATGGATCATTTGGGATGAGCCCGACATTTCTGGGTCTCCCTTAATTACAAACGAGGGTCTCTTTGCGCCTCGTCACTTTTTCCAACAGTAGTACGTACCAGAGATTGCAGCTAGGCGTGTTTGCTTCATTTCCTCTGACTTCAGCACGGCAGCTCCTGAATGATGCGACGGTGCGTAAACTCTATCTGTACCTACTAGGGATACTAAATTAGCTCAGGAGTTATTTAGCAACTATTTCGATTACATTCGCACACCTTTCTCTATTCCAATAAAAGCTTCTCATATTGGGTCTTTCAAGTCACAAATCCAGTCGCAAAGCCCCATATTACCAATGTTAAAATGATGATAGAAATGCACCGTTTTCTCAGGATCTATTGGGTATAGAAATCCAAATTTTTTACTGTGCGTGTATTGATCCTCCCTAAATATGTTGATCCTCATTTAAATAAAACAAAATACAATTTTCATATAAACTCACATGCGTTATATACCTATTTACTCTAAAATCCCCCACAAATGTTACAACTAAGTCAGTAAAAACTGAACTCTTATATTCAGATTAATTAATATATATCCATATTTATTAATGTTAATATACTTTTTTCTGTGTTGTGTAGTTTCCTTTTAGAAGCACTTGGTGGAGTTTCAACATTGTCAGCAGAATTCTTCAACATTAAATTTTCACATTATTGTGCAGTTATATCTTCTTGCACCACAGGGTATGGTCTACAATGTTGATTTTCTTTTGTTTTTATATTTTTGAACAAGCTTTTAGGCTTTGTTATTGTGAAAACAACACAAAAAGAATGAACACAACATAAATATACACATATCTAAGAAAGTACCACTTATTTATTTAACTTAAGACAATCTAACCACACAAAACTGTTGTCATATTGAATTCCAGACTAGATAGCATATGAGTCAGAATTTCCTCCAAAATATAAGCCAAACCACAGCCTTCTAGACCAATTAGTTCCGGTGTTGTGCTTTGTTTTATAAACCCTTGCAAGGATTAAAACTAAAAATAAAGGATTACAGTTATATTTATAAACAATTGGTTTAAGGCAGTAAATATTGATGTATTATACGAGTAATAAAACAAATCAAATTAATCAGAATAGATTATTATATAATATGCAAAAAGTAAACGAAAAGAAAATTTGTGATTTAAGCTCTTTATGACTCCTCTTAAACTGCCATAAATATTATAATATTCGAGATAGATAAAAAACAAAGAAGTCACATATCATACGTTTTTAATCTATTTACTACTTACCTATACTAAACAGAGGAAGTACTGCAAATCACCAAAACTTCATAGCGATATTTCACCTTAAATACACTTTTTGAGGCTCTATCAATCCCACAAAATAGCATTTTTGTAAACACATTTTTGTATTTGTTTTACACATGCGCATAATTGTGTATATTTAAAAATCCTAATAATTTCCTAATAAAATTTTGTTCATATTATTCTTAAAATTTGAAGTGATCAGTAAAAGAAGTGCTTAAGAAATAATACTGTAGTTATAAATATTCATTTTTAGTTATTCTACCACGTATAAGTAGAAAAAGTATTGTATTCGACCCAAAAATTTGATGTCGAGATTTCAACGGAAATATGTTTTAAGGTCCCCCGTGAATAAAACCACGCTTTGAACAACAACTCAAAAACCAAAAGTCGGTTAAAAACCGAATTTAGTACTTAAGTTTAACTTCTTTCAAGGCTGCCACACAAAGTTTTTGAAGAAAATTGCTACACCCTAAACTACCTTTTACAAGCAAAAATTTTCGAAAATTTTGATTTTCTCTAAAATGGCTCTACGACTTTGTTTAAAATGCCACACGTTTGATATAATTTTATGGCAAATGAAATGTATATTTTGAATTTTCTAGCAATAGCCCACGTAGTCCTGTTTAATCTTGACGAATTTTGTATAACTGATGAACCGGAACATATAAGGCAAATCTTACTGTACAAAAATGTAGATCTCGTTAAAATACGCAATTTACATAGAATGCATTTATTTGGGGAGTGGACTACTTCGCAGATAGTCATTATTATTTCTCTGAATTTTCCGATACTTATAGCTTTCTCAAATGGGAGGTCGCTGTTCATTTTTTTTATCTCTTGAGTTTGCAAAGAGAACGAAATTTCAATGTCATTACACAGAGATCTGCTTTAAAACATTTAAGTGACACTTAAAGTCTACTGTATTCCCATATTCCTGTTTTACTTAAAAGAAAATTAGCAATAAGATAAGTACTACAAATATTTGTATTAATACGAAGGAAGTAGAGGAATAGGCGTTTGTAGGAATGGTTGTACAAGAGAGAAAGTAATGTGAGTGCAACTCATAGGATTTTAATTTTTGTTTTGTATTCTCAAGGATTTTAAACACCCCAAGCTTTGTCACTACAGCTATTGCGAACAAATTTATGTCATCTTCTACAGTTTTTAGAGTAGTCTGGTATTTTGTAAGTAAAGGAAAGGATTTTATTTGTTTTTTGTAGGGAGTATTCATAGGATCAAAATAAAGGGTAATATTTGTCACATTCGATTTATTAATCAATAACACAGACATACAATAATTATAGTCACAGTACTGTATTCCTTTGGAGTAAGACATTTCAAACTTTTCTTTCTTTAGCAAATCTTACATTACAATGCACTCTTTGTAAGGCATTCAATCTTAATAAAGACTCCAGGTTCTCTAAAAATAAATTTAACAGTGCAATTGAAACTGATACTAGCATAAGACTATTGGACTTGTGTTAAAGTGGTAGGCCATTTGTCTTTAATCCTTCAGAGGCAAAACTAAACGGACAGACAGTAACAGACGACCTATTGAACCACGAACCAGTCTACTGTTGCTCTACATTGTGCTGAATTTATATTACCTTCGAAAGTTTAATCAAATTTTGTAAACAGAATCTTACATCTATGATTCGAACCCACATCTATGACTTTTAATATGTATACTCTAACCTGGAGGTTCCATAGATTCATTTCACTGTACATTTTTATTGTTAAGTTATCAATAATGTGGTTACAAGAATATACAGGGGAAAGCGAAGTTCAATTGTACAACAATCAAAACAAATTGTGGTTATCATGAAACGTAAATGCTTCATAAATATTACATTTTGGTAGCCTGTTGCTCATGTACATTAATTCGTAGCTCAATAGGTCGTTTTGAAAAAAAGTTTTATGTTGAAACCCTCCATTTTTAATAAAAACATTGTTTTAAATTCGAAAGAGAAGCATTAAGCGATTAACTTTTGTTCTTAATAGAATAACCCTTTACTTTTGTTTATGTTCAACCTATTAATATCAGCTTTCTTTTACAAGAATCTCCAATCTACCTCTGTTCTTAGAATCGGCGAGAAAACTGTCAATACGTTTATATTGCAAATTAACTTGGAATTCTGGAGTGGAATGGACGAATGCGTTTCTTCCAAAATTAGTTGCCCTTTTTAAGCGGAATATCCCTTCAATTACACAACTGCTGTTCGTAGGTGATAGTAGCTATGAAATTCCAGCTTAAAAGTGCAGCCATTCACAGTTAAAATATACTCGAACCAGCCAGCCTTAGAATCTGACTTGATGTAGACTCATTTTCGTGCCAGTTACGAGGAAGAATCTGCTCATCTATCGTACCTAGGCATGCAGGAGAAGGTCAACATCATACAGAATTAAATGAAAGCCACAACCACCTTTACTTTTACTATTAATATAATTTAGTACAAATCAAAGGTTTGGGGCTACATTTGATTACGTATTTCTTGAAAACCTACAAATAATAGTGAATATTTAAGGTACTATATATTACACTGTATTTGGTTATTCGCATATCATGACTAGTTAATGTGTTTACATCAAGTTGGATTCTAGGAATGGAAAGATCTTACAAGCACCAGTTCCTTATGGACACTGGGAACTGCTTTGAGTGACTTTTATACATAAAATCTTGATATGCTTAGTTTTAAGCTACCACCACACAGCTTTGGCAAACTTTGTAAATTAAATACATATGAAATCCAGACCCAAGAGAGCAGGTGTATCCTCTAAAATACATACCTGTTGATTATTTTAATTATTATATTCCATAGTACTGTTCTGACATTGGAGATGAATACCTATGTACATTTCTTTACCTTGAAAACATTGCAACACAACATAATTTTCAGTGAAAACTGTTAATAAAATATTTTCGCAAACATATTCTATTTAGTCTGATAACTTTTGACCTGACAAAGTACTCTATAGGATACAAATATACACTAAAGTTTAATCTAAATTAGTTTTTGACTTAAGTGCATCTGAAAAAATAGCAACGCAAATAACTTGATCACTACACACAAACGTTACTCACAAAATTATCACGGGCATTGGATTTCATATTGATATACCAAGAGAGCATTGTTAAACATGTGGCAAAGGTTTTGTGGCCCTAGCTTAAAACCAAGCAGAGCGATTTATTTTTGAAGATTTATAATATATTTATGTGGTAAAATACCCAAACACTTCCCAGTTTAATTAAGAGGAGTAGGAAAGTTGTATCCCAGCGATTTTAAACATCAAAATTATAATGACCCAATTTAAAATGTTTCGTTATCGCAATGAAATGTTTACAAATTTATCTTTACTACTATTACCTTTATATTAATGACTTTTTAATTTTTTTACCATCTACCTGGAGTAGAAATTTTGCTGTAAATACATATTTTGTAATCTAAACCTCCTTAAAGAAGCTTTCTTTAGAAAATGAGGCTTACGGGCACTTTTTTATCTCTAAACAGAACAACTTAAAAGCGAAGTCAGATAATATACAACTTCAATCTTTCAAGCATTTGAAACAAACATTTTCACCAAAATTCGCTCACCCCATAACATCTATTATCGGTAAGATTTTAATATTTTTCATAATCTCAAAACCATTCCAAAAATGTAAGAAAATATCATATATTTAACATATTGACATACAAAATAAAATTCATATAATTGCATTTGCTGTAAACTTGCATTTGAGTGAAACTTGTATAATTTTGTATAACAAGGAAATTTTAACAGATAGATGAAAAGCGTACATCAAGAAAAATTTAGAGCGAATTAAAATGAACGATTTGCATCAAATTAATTTTTAGTCAAATAAATTGTTAGACTTTATCGAAATGTTTAGTGTTTGCAAATCTGAGCTTGAACAATTCTGATTTCTGCTTTACCCCTTTCTTCTGTTTTCGTCTCAAGGGTTTATTACCATCAAAAAACATTTGAATGCAGTTTCCGCATTTTTTGACTAAGTACTTCTTGCTTCATTTGGAATATATTGTGCCCTGTGGTCTCGGAATTTTTCTTTAACGAAAACTATTCCTCATTCTCCGCCTCCGCAGGACCGGGGTTCGTTCCCCGTATCGACGTGGGGATTTTTTCCCCGCTGGGAGCTCTGGCACGCGGTGCACTCAGCCTCGTTAGAGCTCTGAAGGGCCAATTGAAGAGATAATTGATAAAGAAGCAGTGACGTAAGGTCGTGTAAGCCGCATAACCAGTCGGGAGAGCTCGGGACGCTGACCACATCCCACCCTCCGGTTCTGCACCCCACTTATAACGCCTTTGGGGACAGAGGTGGGGGAAGCAACGCCGGACGGTAAGCCTTGGCCCGCAAAGAGCAGTTGCGCTTGGAGTTGTTTGTTTGTTTTATTCGTCATTCTCCTTAGAGTCTGCAAGTATGAGCAATGGAACAAAATGTACTACTTAACCTAGGTTAACTGTTCGAGATCCAATACAGTATAAAAGTAAACGATAATGCGTTGGGAAAGTCGCATGAATAACATGCCAGCTTTCTAAATTATTTTACCCAGAGGCGAGGCCAGTCAGAGTAGGCAATGACTAATTGGATGAGCTTTTGCAGGCGCCCATTGAAGAAGCCAAACATAGTTTACGGCGAAACGTCGGCATAATTTTTAATTTCTTAAAAAAGCTAGTAAGACGCGCCCATACCGAAAACCAAGAAGAAAGTAATGGATAAACACCGTGGAAGTCTACGTAATCATTTAATCAGTATACCTGACGTTTATATTGCTGGGATACAACAATACTATACCTTTAATGGTTGTCTCTGTGCTAACAACATTGCACTTTCTAAATCTATACATTAAAGTCCAATATATGCTCTCTCTCATTTCCAGGCAGTTAAGTTACGGCACCAATGTGGTTTTAGTTAGCAAAATGATCATTTTGGCAAAAAGTTTGCATTTTAATCTTGAATATCAGGAGAAATCATAATTAAAATAGCCGTTCTTGTTTCTTTTCTGTTGCCTTATGCTCTGAACGCCGATATGTTGGGATGCAGTTGCTCCTTAGGCACTTTCTGAAAACTAACCTAGCAATTCTTTTGCATATTACAGCTGCTGAGGTGTCATCGGGTTTCCCTAGGACAGCAGACAGATGAGTAATCACTTAGCTACTTTCTCTACCGCATATTTAATATGTAAAGAACAAATGTTTTGAAGCAAGAATAAGGACCTTTAACAATACACTGAATGCACAACTGTAACCGATTAGGTGACAGCAGATTCTTTCACTAAGAGACCCTGTCTATTGTGTTCATGTAATTAGCAGTGGAAGAAGGAACAGTGTGGTCGTTAAGGGATGGGCACTACTATACCTACCTGATAAAGATTAAACACAAAAGAGAGGTTATGTGTTACATACACTCTCTGGAACAAACAACACACCAAAGGACGAGGTCTGAGGAAAACGGTGCCATGGTCGAATAGTCAGACCGCTCACTCTTACTAAGTGCTAGCGGATTGTATGTGGCAATTGTTCTGGACAAAGCGGCGTTTGGGTGGGTTTTCTAAGAGTTTTCTGGTTTCCCCCGTCATTCATACCAACACTGCTCTATCATCAACTTTCCATGCAGCAAATTTTCCATAATTTTATGTCCTTTAGCACTCTGAAATGAGGTTTTGGGCTAAAATAACTATTTTGTCTCTTAACAACGCTGTTAATTGTGAGGATCATATCAGAGCCGTCGGTGTGCTGGAATTTCGTCCTCTAGGAAATCTTTACTATGCTAGTAAATCTACTCTTACGGGGCTGCCGCTTTTAACCGCACTTAAAAACCATCGGAATGGGCCTGGTTTGGACCCGCCACCTTGGAACCAGTAGCTCAGAGTCTAACCAATCAACTGACCCACCCACACCGACAGACTGGGCTGATCACCAATTTTGGCTACTCTCTCTGATCCAGAGTTTGTCTATTCATTAAGAGACGTCCGACACCAGGTGCCCAGTTGTAACTGCTGGGGGTTGAAGTGGAGGGTAAACAAATAAAAAGCAGAGTGAGAAAACCTGAAAAGAAAACCTCCAGTGAGGGAGGACTTTTAAACCGCGGATCCCCTGAATGCAGATCACACGTTACCATGAAGCCATCTAACTCGCAAATGGCAGTAAGGGTATCTGTTGTCTAAAATGATGAAACTTATTCCTAGTTACCCATTTCGGAATTTCAGGCAGCAACAATAATTTAGGATAACAATTAACGCTATGCGAAGAATAATTGTTGAATTTATTTCAAATAATAATTAATAGTATTTTAGTCGTAATCACATGTTTGGGCAAATAAAATATGAAAAGAGATTGCGAGAGAAGGATTTCATTGATGTCTAACCCATGTCAAAACTCGAATGGAAATTCCATTGTCAGTTTCAAGAATATGTGGCTGACCCCGTAGATTAGTTGGTAGAGCATCCGTCTTCTGTGCAAGGAGTCCCGGGTTCGGTTCCCGGCTGGAGGCTGGGATTTTTTCTTTAACTACAATTATTTCCCATCCTCCCTAGAGTCCGGAAGTGTTAATGTGTGTATGTGTGTGAGTTTAAAGTAAAAAAATAATGGTTCAAGTAATGTTCCACCCGTACAAAGTTCAGAGAGCGTGCTCGATTGTGCTTGGGCGTAGGAGAATGTTGGTATTAGTTCGGAACGCGTTCAGAACTGCTTGTTGGAACAGACCTTAAAAAAGAATATGTGTACGGACATTTTTATCGGGATAAGGATTATGTTTTTCAACATAAGTCCACATTCATTTGCTGAAAATGCTCTGTAACGTTCATACTGCGATCCACATAGACCCATTGGTGTCATACGGCAACATAGGAGATGACACTGTTTATAGTGAAAGTGAAATAATTAGGAAAGGAAACATACCAGGGTGGCTCCCGACATTTACCAGTTATGGAGAGGAAAATCAGCTTGGGAGGAACGTTCTGCTTGCCTCTCTCCCACGAGCCCTTGTCCAATGTTACGAAGTGGCAGCGGAGGTTTACACCTTATACTGAAGTGCACCTTTTTCTCCAGCAGTTTTTATTGCTTTGCACTTGCAATTGGAGATTCTGGAACATGATTTTGTATAAAAACTTGAAATAAGTTATACCACTTTAGAATTTTGTTTGCTAAAAATAATTGAAATTACTGGTGTTCTCTTTGGTATACCAGAAAAGAGTAACAAAACAAAAAACTAATTGTGCTTCTGCATCATGTTAATAATTACATGGTAATAACAAAATAAATATTTGAGGAACAAGGGTGACAAGTAATTAAACTTAACAAATAACTAAATTATCAATTACTGATCTTTGACTACTTTACTGAAGATTCAGAGTATTAATCCACTCGACCACAACTTTCCCTAAATGTGCATCATTCCGTTTTCAGATGAACGCCAAACTATTACTCTTAACCCTTCATTTCGATTGTTGAATCGACTTCAGTATTTATACTGTGTATCATTGTTGACAAAAGGATCAGTTAGTTACTGTTTCTAGGTGCACCCTCTAATACGAAGCATCTTTCAGATTGTGGATAATAACAATACAGAATTAGGTATGTGAAAATTAAGAATACTAAAACTTATGGAGGTAAGATAATGTTTAATTTGAGAAAATAGTAGTTGACTCTCACTGTCGCTGTCCATCATAGGGAGGAACTAAACCAGAAACCTCTCCTGTAAGCAATGTTGTCGAGCCAGTGCTACTGTAACTAGACACACAAATATTGTACTACAGTTATACAGGTAGGTATACAATATTATGGAAAATAATTATGCAGTGGAATTATGTAAGCCGTGCATAAATGGTAACTCTTGGACTAGAAGTGAGTCAGTATTTTGAGCAAAACCAATAATGGCCTCTTCCACACAGTGTTGTAATTACTTCTTACGCTAAAACATGAATATATGGCAGACTGTAGTAGGTATATATCACAAAAAATATGTAATGCTATTATACTGTTGACACGGTACTACATACATGATGTACTTTATTCACAAGCCTTTTTTCGTTCCTTAGTCCTCTTATAATTTACAGAAGGATTACTTTTCTTTTATACAAAAGTCATACATTCAGTGAGAACCAGATTATTCGTAAGCAGTTACTTTTATATAAATTGGAATGGATACAGTTGGCTATGTGGGAGGCAGCCTGTAGCAGATGGACCTTAGCGCGTTCAATTGAGACAAAGTTTGGAATCACAATGCGGCTAAAATTTCACTAAAGTTAGGCCTCATTTTAGGCATGAAATTTCGAGTCACACAACAAGAAAAATTGTAGCGTCTTTCAACAGACCATTTTCTTACACACGTTATTACAGCACATGAGGCATTTGGCTCACCCTTTCAAGATAATTAGAAAGATTCCACTGTGATTTAAATGGACGTTCGGCATTTTTGAAGCAGGTTACTCAGTGTTGCACATACATTTAACTGATAATGTGATAAGCAAGCCGTCTATCAACACAAGCTTCTTCGCTCTGCAATACGCGAGTTGGGTCGAATTTAACCGAGTCACCACTATGCACACTGCGCCTTGGACTGCTCCGGTGCGATTTTAAGCTTTGAGAGGCCCTGTTCTATTTATTGCTATATTTCACTGCACCAGCACTAATGCTTATTAAACAAACTAAATGTGCTATTTCAAGAATGGATGAAGAAATATGGTATACTTTTATCACTACAAACATACGCGTTGATCGGAGACGTCGAGTAATACCGTGGTATCAGGAGCAATTCTAGGATGGGTACCAAGTTATCACTACCCCAACAAAATGATGTAATCCGCGGTCTATTTGATAGGCAAAGATAGTTTTATTTATAAAGAATATTCAAATTTTGTAAAAGGTCTTTGCTATCTCTATATTCATCTATACAAGCCACGTTAGCAAAGCCACTAATATTCTGATATGCGGAGGGACAAATTTGAAAGTGTCGCAGAGTCGGGACCATTGGCTTTGGGGTTTATCCACTGACATTCGGTGACTGTAACTCTCCTAGTATTTTCTATCTGTATGGTTAAGTCATGTATACATCCAGTGGAAATGACGTGTAGACAATATCTCCGACCAAGACAGTGCTGCCATCTAACGTATTACCTGGACCACACCACGGCAAGCAGGCTTAGGGTAGCGGGAGGAGTTTCAATTGGAACAACCATTCTTTCAGTTGTCTTCATCCTCTGGGCATCCTGTTATATTAACTTAATCAGTGTCCTATGGAACGATATATCTTTAAAAACAATTTAAAAGTTCTGGTTACTTATCTCATCATGCAGATAGCCGTTTTCAAACAAAGGGCGATTGAAAATTTGGTACCAGAATGGGTAGGCAGACAGATTTTCTCTTCAAGTCTGTGAGTTTATATTTTTAAATGAATTCTCACGGTTAGTTCGAAAACAATTTAGTATTATTTTTTTATATTATCATAAATATTCAACTATGGGAATTCAGTTCAAGTGATCGTCATTAATACATGGTTCCCCCAGGATTTTTAGACACCGGCCGCGGCTGCGTGATATCCAACTGGGAATCAGAAGTGGCGATATCGCCGAGCCATTCCACAAAGCAAACTCCTCCATTATCTCCATCCACTCACCCCATTGACCCAGGAACAAGGAAATTTGGGGTAGGAAAATTCAGGATATTGTATAATCTATCCCGGCATTCACTTATTAATGAGGGAATCGAATCATGAGCGTCTCAAAGGGGAACCTCACACGTTACCGTGGAGCCAACTCATGTGATTTAAACGTTTCACGCAATTTCTCTTACAGCTTAGTGGCTAAATGTACCTGGATTAAGTACATTGTATATATAAAATTGGTCTGTTTTTCTTACTACTAATTAATATCTATGCTTGGTGTCTTTATTTCTCCTTTCTCTTCTTCTTTTGCACAAGTATTCCCCCGCTGTTCAAATTAATTAGGTATCTTTACCTCTCGACGGCCAGAATACCCCCTAGTTCCTATATTGTTCTTTCAGTTCACACCATAAATTTGCCATTCAGTATTGTGTTCGGAAAAACTCCTTATTTTTATCGCTGAGGAAGGGTCATAACTGGTTCGAAATATGTGTTTTATGATACACGTTTCTGAATGTAAGCAGAACCCTCTGGTTCACTCCTTTTTCTTTTTCCAACCGAGTATTTACACTTTTACCGTGTGTGACATGCAATGCTTTCACCGAAAATCTGGTTCTCACATAAGTATGACGCCCGCAATTGCAAAAATCATTCGTAAACAGGTGATTTTAACTGTACAGTACATAATTATATTTTAAAAAGTATGTATTGTAACGGAATTTCAGCTAGCGTTTTTGCTAATGCTGTTATGTATATACGGCACTTGCATAAGAAAACACATACAGTTAATTAAAATAAACACCAAGTTATGTATGTACAGTACATGGCTATTTTTTAAACTTTATGGACAAAGAAAGTCTTTGGTATTTATTTCAAATTATTCGTCTCACTTTGGTGTGATCTACATCGCTATATGTATATTGACATGAGTAAAGTGTATGGATGAGATGAAAATATCACCACCTTTCACAACTTGAGCTCGTGATTATATAAAAAAGTTGCTAATCAGCTACTGTTACGTCAAGGAATCCCTCGTTCATTCAACTGCACAACACATTTTCAAGCAAATTGGAAAAACACACGTTCCAAGTATTCAGTAATAAGGCCATTCACAGATAAACTTACAAAAATTGGCTTAGTCGATTATTATTGACGATTTCCACACTACTTCATTATTAGAAGTAAGGTAATACGTTCTAACACCACACAGTGGATCATCATGTTTCAGTCTTACTGGTTGAAATACAAAATATGAACACTACTTAATCGTCTTTTCTAATCCCATCTGTTTACTTTCAACATCAAAGGTCACGACACAAGAATGAAGCCGAAGTAACGAAACCTCTGTTCCTCCATTAGCATGCGCTGGACAACATAATGAACTCTTCCAATATTGATCTTAGATCACCTTTCACCCAATCACTTCCAAAGTTACACGAAAGCGTCTTATAGCTTTTTAACTTGTATTTGGTAGTGTCTCAATAAATTTTTGTCTCCTTCTCATACGTCAAAGCCATGGAGAAAACTCACGCACTAGGAGTATTTGCAAAACCAGAACGGCACTGTTTAAAATACTTTAAATCACATTATGGAAAATGACTGCGAATGCTAAATGAAACCACTCATTGAAGTTGGCTGGCTGATCATTTGCTTCATTTTGATGGGATTTGCAGTTTGTGTTTGTACCAGAAATTTACAAGTTATTACGACTACAAAACTCGTAAATTTTTTACAGACTGGAATCAAATTTAGCAGTATTACAGTAAACTTTATGCGCAAGAATGCGCTGAAATTGATGAAACAAAGACAATAAAGATACAGATGACTTTCACATACCTGTCGATTTTGAAGCACTCCAAAAATCTCATATCTTGGACTCTTTCATGTGATGGGGTGGATAATGGATCTTTTCTGTACATACGCATTCTTACAAACACATTCCTCAAATGCAAAATAAAAGGGACTTTGATAATTGTTTTCCCACACACGCCATGTGTAGACTGAAATTGGAAAGGTATAATCAGAATGAGAAGTTTCGTGTCGGGATTTGAGCCATGGATGTTCCTCTAATAGCAGATAATTATGAAGAATTATATTTAAAAGCACTTCGAGATTGTAAGTCAGCATTGAAATATGTTATCTCAAGTGAATTAGAGAACGTCTTCTTGTTTACGGTAAAATGTGAATCAGTTGGGGTATTGAATGGCGAGCTGGAGTGTTGTTGTGGTAGCTCAATTGGTTAGAGCACCAGCATGGATAGCTGAAGATCTGCGGTTCAAATATCCGCTATGGCATTGCATTTTTAGTCTGATACTCATTTTGTAAGAGGATCTAGCTGCATTATGGGATGTAATGGGAGAACCACTGCTTTCTGCTTGTAGTGAATGACTACTCCGATTGCAACAATGCCTTTTTCTGAATTGATTACAAGATTAAATAAAAGACGCAACTGATGCTGTAAACTGCTTATTGTTCTTTTCTGGGGAGATTTGCAAGTACCCATTATTGACAGCCCATTCAAAATATTACCAACCACCATGAGCAGATCTCATCAAGCATTTGCAAGATTTGATATCACTGTTTGATGTTACTGCTGATGTTACTTATTGATTCTTTTACTCCGGCTTCACTCCTGGAGCTATGCGCTTTTCACTGAGAAGCATCACGTTTTGTTGACTCGTGCATCATCCGAACATGCGTGCTTCAAGGGCAGGTCTCCGGGCGATCTGGGGACCTTCTTGGATCCCCGTTGCAGCCGATGTCATGCTCTCTGGGACACACTTCTGCCTCCAGGACCAACACCCTGACCGCCTTGTTGATTAGCGTTGTCAGGACCGTATCCTCGGCACATTAACAAATTCTTGTAAGCCTGGCGGTACTCCGAGCTCATCACTACATAGATTATGGGGTTGATGCAAGTCGTCAAGTAAATAAGGATGTAGCCTGCGATGTTCAGCTCATGGATGTCCATGGTGGTCTTGAAGGTCTTACTGATGGTAATGGGAAGATAGCAGACAACAAAGGAGACAAAGATAACCAAAATCATCTTAAGAAGCTTCTTGTCTTTGGCGGTCATCTTGCCTGGGGTGGCTAGTCCGGCGACTGCTGTACTCTGTCTCCGGGGACTATTGTTCTTCATCTGACTACCCCTACGGAAAACGCTGGTCATGTGGGATAGCGCCGAATTGACTCCACTGCTGGATTCACCTCTGTCTCTTCTGCGACGACGACGCTGCTGCTTGCTGCCTGCTGGTTCACCATTAGTACCACGATCTCCCCCGAGGTCACCCATGGAGGAGCTGCAGAGGGAGCTGGGAGTAACACTTCGGCTACTGTTGAAATCATCCTCGTCGTACTCGTCATTTCCCGTGGCTACTGTGTCCACTCCGGAAGAGGAAGATGGTTCCCCAGCCAGAACTACCTTTCTAGGGATCCTTAAGTGGTTAGGGGAGGGAGGTGAGAGGAGATGAGGGCTGGGTGACAAATGGGCGACACCTTCATCTGGAATCTGTTCTGTTTTGTTGTTGTTGCATGGGGAAGTGTGACCGTTCTCCATAAAGGATACCTTGTCAGTAGTGATGGTAGGACCAGCGGAAGTGCTAGTGGATCCGAGTGCTGAATCTTCGGCCGCCAAGCTTCTTAGCCTTCTGTCCGACTTGGAGGTGGTCGTCGAGTTGGTCATGCTTGAAGTCGCCATAGTGGTGTTGTTGCTGCTACGTGAAGTGGTTGTGAGACGGGATCTGGAAAACAAACACAATATTATAAATAACAAACATCACATATTTATGGTATCAAGACTCAGGCTAATGAAATAAGGAAGGTTTTAAATGTTACAATATTTTTTAGCAGATACTTTCTAATAGACGCGACTCAAGTAATTTATAAACTTCTTCTAATAAGATGGTTTTCATGTAGCTAACTATTCCACAGAGCATAGCAAATTATTGTTATTACAATACTAGGTTAAATAACGTTTAATACCGAACTGAAAGAGCACTCTATTGGCGTCTTAACTGAAACTTCGGTGGCGTTATTGACAGATTACTAATTTGATTCATATAGGAGATTCATTGCCTATTTTAGTGTAAAGTTAATGTAAAAATTCTCAATACATCCCAATTTCCTTTCTTTTTAACTTTAATGTTCAGAAATTGCCGGGCTTGTCTATGAAGCTCATATCTAAACGAAGAACATACCATCAACTCTGATTACCCTTTCTAGTGATATTGGAGACTTCATATGGAGAATTTAATACTGAAAGAAGCCTTTAAATTTTGAAATTAATGCATCTTAGCAAAATCTTCATTCAGCCAGTGAAGTATCACTAAAAGTTTCTGTACGAGCGTCCTCTCTGAAACAAATTGTAATTCACCATGGAACCTCACGGTTGGAAATCATCTATTGTTTCTTTATCACTTACTGATTGAACATTGACAGCTTAATTCTTAAGTTACTTGTACTCCAAAACATCAATGTACCCCACATACTATTGTATGAATAATTCTTACAAACGTCGAAAGCGTTTTGATACTCGTTTAAATTTTTATGAACTCTAAAACATCTTATTATTTTATGCGTAGTGAGCCGATTGTTTCCCAGTGGCACAATTTTATTGCGTAGTTCTAGATGCCCAATATAGTTTAGTTTCCCATCCTCCCGTTCCGTTGGTCCTGCCTCTGGGTTTTGCTTAAGACCGTTTTCGTGAATAAGCTTATAGGATAAACTTGGTGACATAGCTTCCCATAGCTGCGTAAAGCCAGGCAGGCAACCTATGAAAAGTGAATATAGTGGAATTGTTGCATAAAGTGAATGCCGTAGGAATCGTGTATTAATTAAGAATTGCTTCCCTAAAGGTGTACGTTAAGGTTTAGCTACCCTCCGTAAACGTTCCGTACTGCTTCACTCCTCTAGTTATAAAAATATCCCTCGGCTCAGGTTCCTCAATCCTAGACCACATATGTTGTTTTCTTAATTTTATTTTCAACCTCCTCACATTTTTTGCTGATTTCGTTTTCTATAGTTGGCACGGTTTAGCGAGATTGCGCAGCCAAGGGACCCTTTATCAGCAAAAATACCCAACTGAGGGGGGCACCTGGCATACTCTGACCTACGCAGATCTATCGTCGCCACCAACCCCAGGAGGAAGGCATGAAGTGAACGAACCACAGGAGGCTATCGGCCATGCCATAGAGATGCACGGAAGTCCCTAACAATACCAAGCTCCGAGACCTGTCTCACTGTTGGAGTTGTCTAGAGAAGGCGATGAACGACTCGACCACAAAGCAGCCCTCTAGTGTGTATAACAGGGTTGCTCAACCCTGCAGCTCACGCTCGCCTCCCCTTCAAATGTTATTTTCCCCTACCACTGACCAAAGCAACGAGATAGAAACCTGGTAGTCAGAGGCGGATGACACGGAGTAGTAGTACAATATCAAAAGGGTACACGTTTCAGATTGAATGGGAGGACGAACATTTTTCTATTCGAGATGAAGACGATAAAGTTAAGTGCGTGATTTAAGATTAGTATTTCAAGTTTACACCATTTCCCTTGCTTACGTTCCATGTTCATGATCAAGCTATTCTCCTGGAAAAATACATTGAACTTTTGAAGCAATCGTATGACACATTCTTTTCACAATTTGAAACCCAAATCCAATTATTTTGCACTCTTCTGAAGTCTCCACGGCGAGGCTTCACACAAGCTACGAATAGAACTGTTTACATTACAGAATTCCAGGGCTATAAAGTGTTCTGAGAAATAAGGGTGGGAATTATTTAAGTCTTTGCCCTGCTGTGAGTATCCGAAATTACGTTGGTTTGCATCTAGTTTAATGGCAGTCTTTGGTCCACTTATATGTGCGAACGAACGTTTTCAAAAATGAACTACATTAAAAGTGAGTGTCGCAACAAGATAAGTGACAATCGCCTTGCTTATCTTTTGAGACTGTGCACTTCATCTTTTGCACCAAACATTTAAGACCTGAAACGTAAATCGTGCCAAAAATTAATTTTGAAAAAAACATCATCTGGTTAATCAGGACTAGAATATGAATCTCAACGTCTTTGATTTTCTGCAAGTAACAATGATGTCGCAGTGCCACCACTGGAACTCAGTAACAACAGATAAACGCGTTATTGTGTCCCAGCGGGTGGAAGGAGGTGATTTCAACCTCACCTTTCCTGCCTGCACTTGAGCACCGCTAATGTATAAATGTGTACTCTTTCCTTTGAGCAAGTATTTGTACCGTCTGTCTGGCACCGCCACACGCCACGAAATCTAGAAGCAAACATGCAGGATGAGAAGGAAACGAAATGAAAGGAAAATGATGCAAAGGAAATAGTTGTAAATGAGGGAACCAGACAAAACCCACGAAAATTGAGTGAGTGGTAGATAGGAATCGAACCCAGAACCTCCTGAATGCGAACCTCACCAAGCGCCTCGTTCGGTTCAGTCCATAGTAATTGTGCGCTAAAAAGTTATTTTTATACTTGTACGTGATATATTAAGCTAACAAGTTTAGAATAAGATAATGAAGTAGCTTACCTGAGGGCGGTCTTGCGCACGATGTAGAAGATACGCGCGTAGCAGACGACAATGGCAAGGCAAGGGATAACGAAGGCGACCAGGAAGAGGAACTCCTTGGGGGACCTGCCGTGTGCATCCGGCAGAATGGAGCATGACCCGATGTGCTTATCCAGACCGAACATTCCCCACTTGCCGAACCACGTGGCCACCAGTGCTCCGAATCCGAATACCCATGTACAGGCCACCATCAGTCCTAGATACTGCTTCCGGTACAACCTGCGACAAACATAAAGCAAAGTGTTGAACCTTCTTGTTTGCGACTATTAGCTACATTTTAGAATATGTAGCAGTACATAAGTTGAAGTTTCTCTGTACATATAAGTAAGCATACTAAAGGTTAACTAAACCCCCTTCACTCCCTAGGCATTTGCCTGTTTGTCTATTTTGTTCCCTTGGCTTTGTTTTTACGGGCATAGCTGCAGATATTTGTATTGAAACTCAAGATAATGTTATGAACAAAAACCTCATTTATCTCTATCAGATTTGTGGATTTTTTCTTTTAATTTAATGTTCGCATTAGACAAACTTAACTATAATAGCAAGAACGTAACTATATGTACCTACGGCAATATTTGCTGTTTAGCTTGATTCAATGTACTGTGCTGTAAAACGCTGCCTGTTGAGTATAAGAAAGATTTAGTAGTGTATCTATCACACGGTACTGACGCGGTGTGTCTCACAAGCAATAAATAGCGCCGGAAAAAAGCGTTGACCTTGATCCCTACCCGTCACTGCACCTCCCTAAATATCCTAGTGTTCTTACTGTTCTCAAACGACACGTGTGATTAACTTTATTGTGTGTTTCCACCGGATTGTTTTTTGTATTTTATCAAAGTATTTAGAAATATAATTCAGTGTGCGAGTTTAAAATGACATCAAAGCGAAAGAAGGTCGTGGTTTCAATGGATAAAGGGCTGGATGCTAATAATCGAAAAAGGAGAAACATTGAATAAAATAGTTGCTGAACTGGGAGTTGCTGTAAATCAGTTGACAAATTATGGCGTACTTAGAGCGTCGGCCCGGGATCACTCCAGCTGAACTATTAATGATAAAGTGCTTGCATGACCACGCTTCGTTCAAACGCCACACGTGCTTTAACACATAAGACTGCGGATCAATTCTTTGTTAATAAATGATGTGACTTTATGTGATTAAGATTTTTATATTTAAAGTCTTGCGAACAGTAGATAATTTTGTTACTTTTTATCGTCATAAACGGCAAGTCTGGTTATTTAAGGACTTTATTTTGTTTTGCTTGTTGTTGTAGTGTTTAACGCCCGCTTTTACTACTACGGCACCGCAGGCGGTGACACTGATGATACATGGAATGAAGATGGAGCACCGGTGGAATGAGATGGCGAGGGAAACCGGAGCACCCGGAGAAAACCCGCCCTGACGCCGCTTCGTCCACCACCAATACCACATGCGGGTCCCTGGGATCCAACCCGGGCCGCCTAGGTGGTAGGCGAGCGCGCTAACCGCTCGGCCACGGCGCCGCCATTTGTTTTGCTTACTACCCATACAAACAGACTATCCGGATTTTATATTTTCCGGATTGCATTTGGTCTCAATTAGGCCGGATAAAGGAGGTTTTAATGTTCATCAATATTAACTTCATTGCTACAGTAATAATTTGGTTAGTAAGAGTAATATATCTTGCATTTTCTGAACGACTTTTGCATAGTTAGTAAACCATAAGAGATGGACATCTTACTAAACAATAATGTAGATGTTTCTACTGGCAAGATTACTTTTAGGTTCCACGTCATCTAGACATAATTTCTGAAGATTTAGTGGAAATAATATGGGTTTGCGGGGATAGGTATGATTTCCACTTTAACCTTAAGATACTCCGGCTTTAATTATTTTAAATAGAACACCTACTATATTTATGCATGTTCAAATAGTATTTACCTTCCCTTAGAGCTCACATTCACTTCAAAGAACCAACACAAAAAATGACGTCATTACGTTTGACTCAATATAATTGCCATTCATATTTTATTTATTTTTTTTTCATGTGGGATTTAGAAAAGAAAGATCTTACATCAATAAGATATTTTTTATTAAGCAAATTATCGAAAAGAGAAGACAATATAGTTTAGAAACACATATAGCCTTTATATTTAGAAAGGGGTTTCGATAAGCAAGACTAGACTTTGGTAAGTATTGGACAAAAAAGGACATTCAAAACAATTGATAGATTACTCTACGGATGACTATATCAAGATATGATAATTATGGTTTAAAACAAGGTTGAGTTTATCTCCGCTGTTATTTAACATGATATTCATAAAAAATTAAAATATGAAATACCCATACAAACAGACTATCCGGATTTTATATTTTCCGGATTGCATTTGGTCTCAATTAGGCCGGATAAAGGAGGTTTTAATGTTCATCAATATTAACTTCATTGCTACAGTAATAATTTGGTTAGTAAGAGTAATATATCTTGCATTTTCTGAACGACTTTTGCATAGTTAGTAAACCATAAGAGATGGACATCTTACTAAACAATAATGTAGATCTCGTTAAAGCACACAATTTATGCCAAATGCTTATTTTTGTGGAGTGAACCATTTCCGAGATATTCCTTGCTTATTTGTTTGAATTTTAGGATTCTTGTATTTTTTCAAATAGCAAATCTGTATTGGTTCTAAGTTCTGGACATGCAAAGAGAATGGGATGTCAAAGACATTATATAGTGACCGAGTCTTAAAAATCTGAGTGTTGCACTCACATGACTTTATCTACTCTTGTACTATTCTTACAAATTCTTATTCCTATATCTTCTTCGTGTTAGTTGAGATAAACATTTGTAGAAATTATCTTACTGTTTATCTTCTTGTAGATACAAGGATAATATTGGAGTACAGTAGGCTTTGAGCGATGGTCAAATCTTTTAAAACTTTCAAATTCCGTTCTGTTTGCACGGTTAACATATAAAAATGAATAGCGATGTTCCATTTGATAGAAGTATAAGTTCTCCAAAACTTACACAAATAACAAGGAATATCTCCGAAATGGTTCACTCTAGAAAAAATTTATTGAGATATAAATTGTGTATTTTAGAAAAATCTACATTTTTTGTATAGTACGATTTCGTCTATCTCTTACTGTTTACCAGTTATGCGAAACTCATCAAGAGTAAATACGACTACACAGGGACTTTAGCCAGAAAATTCAAGATATGTATTTCATTTGTCATAAAAATATCTCAAGCATATGAACTATTTACTGAGAATAGGTTTTTATGTTAAAAGAAAACCGTAACTAGGGCATTTTAATGGTACTGCGCATCTTTTAGAGGTGTTCGCAGCACAAAAAAGCAAGAAAACAAGAGAGGGAAAGAGAGGTTGGATGTATGTCTGCTTCAGTTACTGAAGTGTGCACAGATTTGGTTCAGGAGCTAGCAGCATTATACAAAGCTGATTTAAGTTGCAGGTTCCGTCAGTTAATTTTCGCTTTCCTTGGTGATATATTTGTAATCTGCTTATTAACGCACGACTGATGCATTACAATAAACTTCTCTGTAATAACATGCATACCTACTATTTCAATTGCATTTGAACTTTTAGTTTAAATACTGTAGCATAAAGTTTCTCAGTTTCAGTATGATAATAAATAACAGTTTGAGAGTTGTTAATGTTAAAGCTTTGTAACTTTTGTAATTACAGTAACCTAGGTTATAGGTAAATAAAGTGTATGTTTAATATACTCACTTGGGGTAGAGCCGGGGATGCCCGATCATGACGTAACGGTTGATGGTGATTGCAAGTACAGTGAAGAGGGACACGGCGACCAGTCCATATCGCGTGAGCGGAAACAGTTGACACAGCAACTCGCCGTGGCACCAAGCTCGCTGCCAGAACATGGAAGCCGCCAGTGGCAGGTTGAAACAGCAGAACATCAGGTCGGAGACCGAAAGGTTGATGATGAACACTGCAGTAGCGTTTCTCACCTGAAATTAACATTTATTTGACTTTAACATGATGACTGATAGTTACAAATTTGTGAAGCATTGATTATAATTTTAATTAATAAAACTTTAACCATGACACTAAGGGGTTATAACTTATGCGTAAGCTTTAAAGAAATAGTAAAATAATTATATACATAAATTACAGCTTAAGTAGGTAATATTCAAATGAGCGACGTGGACTGTGATAGAACGATTTATTTTCAAAAATATTCAGAAAAACGAAGTCATTGACGTGTAACAATTACTATACAGATATAGATGTTTCTACTGGCAAGATTACTTTTAGGTTCCACGTCATCTAGACATAATTTCTGAAGATTTAGTGGAAATAATATGGGTTTGCGGGGATAGGTATGATTTCCACTTTAACCTTAAGATACTCCGGCTTTAATTATTTTAAATAGAACACCTACTATATTTATGCATGTTCAAATAGTATTTACCTTCCCTTAGAGCTCACATTCACTTCAAAGAACCAACACAAAAAATGACGTCATTACGTTTGACTCAATATAATTGCCATTCATATTTTATTTATTTTTTTTTCATGTGGGATTTAGAAAAGAAAGATCTTACATCAATAAGATATTTTTTATTAAGCAAATTATCGAAAAGAGAAGACAATATAGTTTAGAAACACATATAGCCTTTATATTTAGAAAGGGGTTTCGATAAGCAAGACTAGACTTTGGTAAGTATTGGACAAAAAAGGACATTCAAAACAATTGATAGATTACTCTACGGATGACTATATCAAGATATGATAATTATGGTTTAAAACAAGGTTGAGTTTATCTCCGCTGTTATTTAACATGATATTCATAAAAAATTAAAATATGAAATACCATTAGGAATAAAAATAATGCATTAAATATGCTACTCTTTGCAGATGACGTGATATAAATAGAAACAGACAGGATAAGCTGCAATAAATATGTAAAAGTTACAAAAATTGATCCAGGATTATAGTTTAAATATAGTGCAAAAGTGAAAGATTGTGGCATTTATAGAAAAACAAATAAAAAGATTAAAGATGGTGCTAAATAATAAAAGTGTTAGAACAGGTGGGAAAATTTAATTACTTGGGCTGTAATGTGACCTTTAAAACAAACAATAAAGAAATAAGTAAGTTCCAATATATTTGTAGAATAATAACTCGTAAAAAACCCGAACAATGACAATGGCGATTCTGGTTTTACTGTATGGATCGGAGACATTGGCACTTAAAAGGAAAGATTGAAATCAAATAGAAGTAGCAGAAACGAAATATCTCCGAGCAGTAAAGAACATGTACAAGGCAAGATTATAATTATTTATTAGAAATGTAGAAATAAGGAAAGAATTAGATATATTCTTGCTAACAGAAGAGATACAAATAAATAGAGAAAAATGGAACAAATCTGCTAAGAATCTATTACAGTCATAAAAGTATAAATCTTCTGGTTATGGAAGACCAGAAAAAGTTGGGAAGAAATATGAGGCCGGAACAGGAGAATTCTCCTAAAGCATGAAGAATTGTTGTTGTTGATGATGATGATGAAGATTCTACCACTGATTAGAAAGGACAAGGTGCGTCTACTCGTGACATCATACCTCCCCCCAAGTAAAGATTCGCAATTCACATTAGCTGACTTTGTTGGGGGATTTCAGTAGGCGAACGTCGGGTATACGAGAAACTCTCATCTAGTAACCCCTAAAGTTGTGTTTTATACACACGTGGCTTAGGTCGACATAGCAGGAGCTGAAAGAAGATTAATTTCAAGGAGGGTTTTGAGGGCAGCGACGAATATTAATAAAGCTAGGTCAGTTGAGGAAGCATACGTGGCTCGACACCAATTTCCCTCTAATACGTTGTCCAAACGCTGTCCTGTCCTGCGGCACAGAATTATGGAGGTCGTAAAACCCGCGTCGTAAACTGAAGTTCCGCCAAATCATTTCATCTAATAACCGCTAGGTGCCGGCACGTTATTGTTATCGCCAATAAAACCTGTTTGCAATAAAGTGGGCGACCAATACTATGATGTTATATTCCTCAACTCTTCAACTTTATCGACAGAACGGATTGATTCTTTTACTTCTCGACACATTTCCTAGAAATGTCGTTAGCGACGGATTAACTAATAAACACTTGGAGTTCAGCGAAATCTAGACAACGCAGACTATTTGTAACATAAAAGTGAATAGGGAGGTAAATATTGGTTGGTCTAACTGCTGTCTCAAACCTTAACCATTAATAGTAGCAATAACTGCAGCCCCGAACTTCGTTCGGTGATAAAACAGTTGATTCGAAGAACATAAATATTTTAATTAATTTTTATTTTCTCTGCCACCTACAGAATCAGTAGAGGAAGTCCTACGTTCCATCCAAAATCTGATATCGAGATTTCATCGGTTATGCTTGTTTTGGACCTCCCTGAACAAACTGTGTTGTGTACACTCACATGCTTTTTTTTCTCTGATATTACATATTTCCTTATAGGTAGAAATAGAACAAGAGAATGCAGTAAGCCTAAGTGATAGTCAAATCTTTGAAGAACTGGTCGCTTTGTAATAAATTTGAAATTCCTTTCTCTCTGTATGGCCAGGACGAAAACTGCGGACAACTTCGCATTTGATAAAAGCGCGAGCATTCAAACGAATAACATGGAATATCTCTGAAAACGTCAACTCCACAAAAATATATATCCTGTTAGCATAAAGTGTATGCTTTAACGAGATATACATTTTTTGTGTAGTAAGATTTTCTCTATTTCTTATAGTTTATCAGTTATGCAAAAGTCATCCAGAATGAAGAAGACTTCAGAGGTTATTCCCAGAAAATTCAAGACACACATTACATTGTCATTAAGATAGTGTAAATATAGTTGTATGAATCTTGAATATAATGGAAATTAAGATGGTCTCGTTCTGTAATACGCTAATATTCATTTGTATTTTCTGTTTTACACCAAATTCACAGATTCATATTTATATAAAGTATTATAAATTTGTATTGTAAGAGGAGGTAATGAATTGTGCTGTCACACAAAACTAGGTTCCGGTTGGTCAACTGTCTGGATGGTTGTAACTATTATTCAAGAGAAACACTAATGGAAAGTTTTGGTTTCTGAGTTGATGAAGTGAAGAAACCTTGATGTGCAATGAGTGAAAACGATGTATTGCAGCATCACAAGGCACAAATGTGCGGTTGTCCTCCAACAGAGACTAATGGATTTCCATTGAACAAATACTTGAGTGAAGAGGGCTCTTTCAATTAATCCTGGAATCTAATTTAGACCAAATTGAGGGGCACTGAAACTTGTGGTGCTCACTTTGGTATCCGGAAATGGAGCGCATCAGAAACGTGCGAACATCTGTCCACCGTGACATCGGTATTATAGGGTGGCTCGTATGTAATCTCCCTACCCCACCTGCCCTAGGCTGATTAGGTCGATTAATATGGATGATACCTATAGGAGTATGAACTGAGTTATGTGATAGGAATCTACTGATCGAAATGCAGCTCTTTGAGATCATGTGAGCTAGCAGATTTAGCTGAAACTGATACAAAATTAACGTAAGTGAAGATACAGAGACCCTGAATCCAGGTTGTATATATACATTTCCGATCCGAAGTTAGCTTACATAAACACTGTGCTTAATTGTGTATGTAATTACCAGGTCTAGTATTTTAATGACTTTATATATTTTAGTCTAATTCATTAATGAGTTGTATATAAATCTGTTTCAGAGTAAAAGCAGTTAAACTAACCATATATTTAGGGCATTTGTTGGCATTATTCGCTAATTTTGTGGTATAGTGAGTTTTTTAGGGTTTTTATTGCAATGTTGTGCATTTAACAAGTAGCAAATAGGCGCATTTCTTAGTACTACTGTGTTTGTTAACGTCTTCTGAATAACAGGTGCGGATTAGGTGTCTTTTACACGGTATATGGAAGTCAGGTGTAGAGTTTATCACGCCTAAAGTAAAGCAAAGTGTGGCGCATAAACTAAAGAATTTTGTTTCACGTTATGGTGACAAGGTTTTCTCCATGGTTGGGAGAAACATATTGTAAGGATTGAAAATTAAAAGCGGCAGCGAAAAAGAAGTTTACTATTCGCCTATAACTTCTTGCAGCTAAAAACACAGCACTCCAAATGTTGAAGCTAGCTCTTCTTCAGGTTCGCTTTTCTTTGAAGAACGTTGTGAAGGATTCATTTGTACAGGTATTCCATTGAACAAAATGAATAAGCTAAAGCTGAACGACTTCCTAGAAGGACATACTGGAAAGCATTTATCATATTCTTCAAATTTAAGAAAGAATTACATTAGTAGACGCTACCATGAACATTGTAGGAGATTGGGCAAAAAGTACCAGTAAATAAATTTGGGGTATATATTGATGAAATCATAGACTCGCTAGGTCGTTATGTGACAAATGTGTTAGACGCAATGGAAGATGACGATTCTGGAGAACAATTTCTTCTCAGTTGTAAGCAGCTAGAAAAAAAATATTTCGGCAGTCAGCAAAATGTTTGACAGGTATATATTCCAATGACAACGTACCCTTGCTGCTGACCTACACTGCACCATACAAGGTAAAGGCTGCTAATTCTCTTAAAGCTCGAAGATGATGCAAATAATGTGCCCAGCGTATTTTCCCTTGTAGAATATCCTTTTCAATCTGCGTAACTGCATTAAAATGAACTTCTTCTTTGCTTAATTGCATTATTTTAAATCCATAGCTGACGTAAGCGAGAGTGACAAGTTCGTAAATGAGACAAATGTCTCCTTGGGTTTAAATTTTTATTACCTGGCGGTCGAACCGATTAGCAAGACAGCCACTTGCATGCATTCACTTTCTGGGAGAGAAGTGAGCAGTTATGGACTGTAATGTAACCTCTTTTCAGCACAGCATGTAAGCAATAATAAGTCCAGCTGTAATCCTGGAACACTATATGTAACACTATACAAAGGTTTTTGTAAGTTCGTTGTTCCTAGAAAAGAATATTACAAAATGGTTTCATCTTGTGTCTATAACCCATGGCAACTTGGAATACCGGTGTTCACGAACTTTTCACGCTTCTCACAATGAGTTAACTACGGACAATATTGAGTACGGTAACAGCCGGTTTATAATGGTAGAATGATATACTAATTACTCAGCAATTTCTGCTTTAACTATTCAAGCATCGAAATAATTTAAAATATACAGTTCTGATTCATTTCAATTTGAATTTCTTGATATTGCTCTGACGCGTTATTACTCTTAAAAAGAATACAGTGATAATTGTGACGGCTTAAAAATTCAGTGACGGGGATCCTAATGAACATTAGGTTTTTCTTTGTAGTGTTTAACGCCCACTTTTACTACATACGGCACCGCAGGTGGCGACACTGATGATACATGGAATGAAGATGGAACACCGGTGGAATGAGATGGTGAGGGAAACTGGAGAACACGAAGAAACCCCGCCCCAGTGCGCTTCGTCCACCACAAATCCCACATGCAGTTGCCTGGGATCAAACCCGGGCCACTTTGGTGAGAAGCGAATGGTCTAACCACTCGACTACGGCGCAGCCTGTATTCAGTTTATTGTAATTAAGAAGTTAGCGCATATCAGTTGTGTATGCGGCGTTCGTGTTGCCTGGAGTAATACAAAAGTGTGTTTCTTAGAGCGAATCTAGTTTACTAACTAATGATGTCAACGCTTTCCTTCAAGGAACTTCAATGTGTTTTCATTGAGTGCTTAAACATTTTATGTTGTGTGTCAATAAAGTTTAAGAAGCCCAGCGTCCAGCGTGCAGTGCTTTAAATCATGCCAAGTCCGGTAGTAATCCGTAGCTTGATGTACGGTCGGGTCATAACCTGGACAACTAGCGCACCTGCTCTACTTTCCACGGCTCTTAAGCTAGCCAGCCTTGTTCCGCTGATGGAACTACTTCCCATAAATTCTGACGGGAGCGAGTGATCGAGCTTCCTTCCTTACTTCGCCGTGCGGTGGCACTACTAATGTTGAAATATTACCCCATGTGGTTCAGGGTTAAGGCACACAGAGAGGGGTTCAACTCTGATTCGGCAACAATTTGTCTGAATGTCCAAAACTTTTTTTTTTATTTTCGACGTTATAGATAAAGTGGCTTTCGGAAATTGGTGTCAGATGTGGGGACGAAGGTGTCAGAGAATGTTCTTTCTTTGAGTTTTTTCCTGATGAAATATAGCAACAATTTGTTAGAGTGAGTAAAAGTCAGAGAGAAACTGTTGCACACATACACACGATCCACCCTAACGGATCAAATAATAGAGGGCATTGGTGACGCTGGTCGAAGGCAAGGATGGGTATCCGTTCAGGGAGAGTCGCCCTTACGGAAACTTTGGCTAAGTTTATTGATGACCGACCATCTACTGGCTCTGGTGTTGAGAGAACAATTGCCAAGCGAATTCTCCAATTTTCTTTTTACTTCCTTCCTATTCGTTTATTGTAGGGAAACCAATGGATATAAATTGAAGGCTCACAAAACTTTCATTTTAAAATACGCCTCTAGCGCTCGAAATTACGATGATGTTCCATTATTACTTTATGGAGGGGCTATCAGAACCACCATTCCAAAATAGAAGGGTTGGCTGTTCCTAAAGAGCGAGCAAGAGAAATACGACTGTGTAACTATCCACAAGATATTTGACTTTACTACGTCAAAATCCGATTATATCTTTTTAATCCTTCCTATTAAACAGAGTGATATTTTTAAAAGCCTGATGTATTACATTAAATGAAATCCTCCTCCTACTTTTCTACAAACCATTCTTACCAAAGATTATTCTTCTGCCTACTTTATATTAATCCAAATAAACTTTGCAAAATTATTTGAATACATGTTCTGCTATAGGCACAAGTGGACTATAAAGGGATAGGCAATCATTTAAAAAGTGTGTCGCCATATATTGGCTTTCTATTCCATATTTCTGCTTTGCATCTCTGTGAACAAGAGGCCTTAGCACTTAAAATCAATAACAAATATCTCGAAAATGCTTAAAGCTACATCATTTATTTGACATAAGTTAAGTGCTTTAATTAAATCTGCATTTTTATGTAGTTTTTTTGTTTAGAATGTTTTACCAGTTATACCTACAAACGTTATTCAAAACATAATTCATAATGAACGGAAACTCACAATATAGTTGCAGATAATTGAAGATATACATTTTACATAGAAATATTTTTAAAATGTATTTTAAGTAACATCATTAAAAGTATTTGTAACGGATCCCATTGAAAATTTTAGTGTTCAATATTTAGAGGATGCTGAACTTTAATACCAAGTTTGCCATTTATCCAACGTTTATTTTTTGAATTAGGATATTCACAAGCGCGCGTGCTCACACACACACACACACACACACACACACACACACACACACACACACACACACACACACACACATACACACCGCTCAAATTAGTGAAAGATTGCAGAGCTCAACATATTATGAAACAAACGATAACTTGTTTAAAATTAAGAGTAGAAGGCACAAAACGGACGTAGAAAAATTCTCCTTTATTAATAGAACAATTGAGCAATGGAATGAATTGTCTGTAGCAGCCTTTTCATGAAGAAATTTAGGAACAATTTAAGCAGACTAAATGTTGGATAATTTACGAGTAATATAAAATCTATCTGTATGTATGTTTGACGTTTTATAAACTTATTAGGAATAATAGTGATAAATTTACATCCCACCTCCTGTACTGCACCCCATTCATGACGCCTGTAGGGGCAGAGGTGAGCGACGTAGCGGTCGGGTGGTACGCCTTGGACCAGATAGGCTGCTGTACCACGGGCTTACGTTAGTGGTAAATTTACTGGTTATACTGACAGGATAGTCTATTAATTAGTGTAAATTAGAAATTAATGATTTCAAAACGTAGCTCTTATATTACAAAGCCATAAGCTGGTAGCTATAGTAATCTGAAATAGGCTAAACAAGAGTTGTAGAACTACCTTAGGGTACCGAGACTATCATAAGTAAGTGTAGACTATTGTGGTTTTCCTAATAGAAATTGGTTAGTTAAGAACCTACCCGCATTACCTGTACGTTAAGTGTGGTGCATACCCATAGGGCGTTACCTCATATCGATCGCGTTTCTTGTGATCATGTTCTACTAGATTCCTAGAAATCGAAGCATCGAACTTTGAACCTTCTCGAAACTGAGAGAAGGCAGATAAATGGCCGCTTAACCTCCGGAACATTAGTGTCTAGGCTGAACAATTAGCAATAATCAAAGCCTTAGTAAACACACACAACTTGGAAGACTCAGTTAATGGGACCCACTTGGCAACATTAATAATTGCCATTGAGTACCTATAAAATGTTAACCTTGAGAGAGATTTGCAACTTGCAATTCATCACGTCTCTATACTTATTATACCAATTTCAATTTAAATGAAATAATGAAAATATCGAGATTTGAATTGCAATTTTTCGTTATTACATACGAGCATTTTTACAGAAAAAATAACATATGGAAATTCGCTTAAACAATTGCGTTTGTCAAATGCATTCAACGATATATGAATATGAATGAATGAGTAAATTTAGATATTTGCATTTAAATACACGGCCATCTAGCAACAACTACACCACAAGTACAGCTGATCACATGTCATGACAATACTTAAAATAATAAAATAGCTGAACCGAAAAGGAAAAAGAAGTGCTGCATTCACATTATTTTTGAGGAAATAAAAAAAACTTAAGGGTAGTTTGGAGTGGTGGGAGGGTAGGGGGTTGATCTCATCTCAAATAACTCTGAGTTATGCTGTACAGACAAAAACGTCTATAAACACACTAACGTTTTTATAAAACTTTATTTTGTATTCATCGGCATCAAAGCTTTTGTTTCAGTAAAACGTTGACTTCAAATTTTGGGTGGGATACGATTCTTTCTTCATTTGTTATAAAATATAGTTGTATGTGTGGAAACAAGATAATCCAAAATAAAATTTGGATAGATACTGAACTTATTTAAATTCAGCATCTTTCAAGGACCGTAAATTCCCCAATTCCCCCTTAAACAACCCTCGTATCTAAATTTTATAGTTGACCAAAATATTTTTAGTGAGCTTTAAATTAAAGCATTTTACAAATATTTATTGGATTAATAAGTCGCATACCTTGAATTCTCTGAAAAATACCATGAAGTCACCTTTATTCCGAGTTAATTTTGTATAAGTTAACAGCAAAATTATAGATTAAGAAAATCAATCATTAATAAGATAGTCATTAACATTATCAACAAAGAATTAATAGAGAAAATAAGCAAATAGGACTAATTTAAATATTAACATCCGGAATATGCTGTAACGTGACAATGTGTTAAGTTTATCAAACAGAGAATTAGTTTGGAGTTACCAGAGGGTTTAGTCGTTCATTAACATAGGCCCAGAGTTTGTCAGCCAATTCGGAGAATTTTGACCAAGTAACCAAACGTGTAATTAACGAGCTAGAGCCAGGTTGCCAGATGTAATTAGCTTCAAGGGTTTCCGAGAATTATATATATATACAAAATACAAACATCTTGCCCAATGAAGAAATGACGTTTCAAAATTGTATTTGTAGATAGATGGCGGGTTAGAAATGATTTTAAGGAGAAAGGGGAAGATAGCAGGAGCGTCATTCTTTTCTTCAGAGTAATTACTTCGTTTACGAAGCGTGTGAGCCCAACGTCATATGGAAGAAATAGATATCAACGGCCGCGAACCCATTTATATACGAGCCCAGGTTTATTGAACTAGTGATTGGTCAACATATCGTTTTAAGCATTGCAAACATTCATTAAAAGACTTTATAACCATAGTCAGCGTCATTCTTTCTGAACACCACATCCACGCATACCCTGGGATAGGAATTTAAATGCTCGAGGCATTCTGAAGATACAAACTTCATCGGCACCAGAAACATCCTAACCACACCATCAATATGAGGCATAATTCTGCTTCAAACCGCAGCATCAACATGGAAAGAATTCATCAAACTCGTCAAACCAATGTGTGGCTAACAGTACTTTCCTCATCAAAACTGATAAATCTTTAAAGATGAGAAACTACTCCACGAAAATGCAGATTTGATTAAAATACAGTTTATACGAAATATCATACTCTTGTAGCATTAACCATTTTTGGGATAATTGATATTAGATCGAAATTGTCAATAGTTTATTTAAAGTACGAAGGTATTACTGGTTTCTTATAACCTAATTACGCCTACAAAAAACACGTAATTAAGCAATGTCTGCAAATATTTATCTCGATTAAGACGAAAAGGACGAAAATAAGATTTTTAATTTCTGTACTACGCTAGTAAGTAGGGGAGGTATTGTATTCGAATCAAAATGTGATATCGAGATTTCACCGGAAATATATATTTTCACGCCCCCTCAATGCAAATAAAGCAGTTTTAGGAAAAGGGCTGCGCGCGCGCGTGTGTGAACAGCATAACTGAAAAACGAAAAGTCGGTTAAAAATCAATGTTGGTATTTAAGTTTAATATCTTTTAAGGATGTGACTTGAAGTTTTTTAGGAAAATTCCTCAAACTACGCTCTATATGGAAAATTTTTCGAAAATTTCGATTTTCTCAAAAATGACTAACGATTTTCATTAAAATGCAATGTCTTTAAGATATTTTTATGGTACATTAGATGTATATTTTGAATTTTCTGGCTATAGCCTACGTATTTCTCTTTACTCTGGATGACTTCTGCATAACTCGTAAACCATAAGAGATTGGACAAAATCTTGCTATACTCTGTCCATCTAGAGATTAGAGGAGACGTAAACAAAGATATGTGCGTTTTGATCTCAGCGTGCCTTCTTGAGGCTTTCGCCATGTAAATAGTCCCTTGAAGAAATACTGTTACTAAGGTCTCAAATGTCACTTAATGTTTGCTAAAGCATAAAATAAGTGTACTAAGCATAGTTAAAGTGTAAGAATACGCAGTTAGGTGAATCTGTAACCAGCGTATTTCATTCAGCGCGCGCATTATTCAGTATGAAAGTAACATGGCGGAACAAGTGAGTGTTATGAAACATAAGGGCGGCAAACCGTTTCGAAATGGTGAAAAGACAACAATATTGAACGTTTTTAACAAATTCTGCGAGATATATCCCGAACTTGCTATTGAAGACGTGATGAAATTCACATCCGTGTTCACCGGTGTGTCATTGGCAGGTATTTACAGTACACGCAAAGAAAAGTCGTCAGTTGGTGAAGATCCCAGCAAAAAGCGACCACCTGCCAGATAAATGGTGGATGTAGTTTGCGACGAATTTGTGAGATCTGCAATTCGACGAAAAGTTCACCAGTTCTTTGCTAACAATGAACCCCCACCTTAAACAAAGGGCTGTTGGCAGTTAACTCTTATCCCGATCCTCCAGATTTAAAACTAACTTCCTTCCACAAGCTGCTTCTGGAGATTGGTTTCGAGATTGTGAGCAAGACTGTCTCGCCACACAAGACTGTCTCGCCACACAAGACTGTCTCACCAGACAAGATTGACTCGCCACACAAGACTGTCTCGCCACACAAGACTGTCTCACCAGACAAGAATATCTCGTCACACATGACTGTCTCGCAAGAGAGGACTGTCTCGTCACACAAGACTGTCTCGCCACACAAAACTGTCTCACCAGACAAGAATATCTCGTCACACAAGACTGTCTCACCAGACAAGACTGTCTCGCCAGACAAGACTGTCTCACCAGACAGCACTGTCTCGCCACACAAGACTGCCTCACTAGTTAAAGACTGTCTCGCCACAGAAGACTGTCTCGCCACACAACACTGTCCCGCCACACAAGACCGTCCCACCAGACAAGACCGTCTCGCCAGACAAGACCGTCTCGCCAGACAAGACTGTCTCGTCACACAAAACTGTCTCACCAGACAAGACTGTCTCGTCACACAAGACTGTCTCACCACACAAGACTGTCTCGTCACACAAGACTGTCTCGTCACACAAGACTGTCTCACCAGACAAGACTGTCTCACCAGACAAGACTGTCAAACCACACAAGACTGTCTCGTCACACAAGACTGTCTCGCCAGACAAGACTGTCTCGCCAGACAAGACTGTCTCGCCACACAAGACTGTCTCGCGACACAAGACTGTCTCGTCACACAAGACTGTCTCGCCACACAAGACTGTCTCGTCATACAAGACTGTCTCGCAAGACAAGACTGTCTCGCCAGACAAGACTGTCTCACCAGACAGCACTCTCTCGCCAGACAAGACTGTCTCACCAGACAGCACTGTCTCGCCACACAAGACTGCCTCACTAGTTGAAGACTGTCTCGCCACAGAAGACTGTCTCGCAACACAAGATTGTCTCGCCACACAACACTGTCCCGCCACACAAGACCGTCCCACCAGACAAGACTGTCTCGTCATACAAGACGGTCTCACCAGACAAGACTGTCTCGCTACACAACTGTCTCGTAATACAAGACCGTCTCGCCACACAGGACTGTCTCGCCACACAAGACTGTCTCGCCACACAAGACTGTCTCGCCACTCAAGACTGTCTCGGCAGACGCCTCGCTAGGTGGTCTCGTCAGACTCGTGAGACAGCCTCATCAGACAGTCTCGTCAGACGGTCTTGCCATACGGTCTCGTTATAGTCTCGTCATACATTCTCGTTAAGGGCTCGTCATTCAGTCTCGTAAGACGGTCTCGTCAGACAGTCTGGTAAGACGGTCTCGTCAGACAGTCTGGTAAGACGGTCTCGTCAGACAGTCTCGTAAGACGGTTTCGTCAGACGGTCTTGTAAGACGGTCTCGTAAGACGGTCTCGCTAGACGGTCTCGTCATACAGACTCGTAAGACAGTCTCGTCAGACGGTCTCGTCAGACGGTCTCGTCAGACGGTCTCGTCAGACGGTCTCGTAAGACAGTCTCGTAAGACAGTCTCGTAACACGGTCTCGTCAGACGGTCTCGTCAGACGGTCTCGTCAGACGGTCTCGTAAAACGGTCTCGTAAGATGGTCTCGTCAGACGGTCTCGTAAGACAGTCTCGTCAGACGGTCTCGTAAAACGGTCTCGTCAGACGGTCTGGTAAGACAGTCTCATCAGATTGTCTCGTCAGACGGTCTCGTAAGACAAACTCAGGCAGTCTCTAAGACGGTCTCGTCATACAGTCTCGTCAGACGGTCTCGTCATACAGTCACTAAGACGGTCTCGTAAGACGGTATCGTTAGACTGTCTCGTCAGGCCGTCTCGTCATAGAGTCTGAAGAGCCTGTCTCATGAGACTGTCTAAGCAGACCGTCTGACGAGTCCGTCTTAGGAGACTGTCTGACGAGACCATCTGACGGGACTGTCTGACGAGACTGACGAGACCACCTGCCAAGACGTCTGACGAGACAGTCTTGTCTGGTGAGACAGTCTTGTGTGGCGAGACAGTCCTGTGTGGCGAGACGGTCTTGTATTACGAGACAGTTGTGTGGCAGACAGTCTTGTCTGGTCAGACCGTCTTGTATGACGAGACAGTCTTGTCTGGTGGGACGGTCTTGTGTGGCGGGACAGTGTTGTGTGGCGAGACAATCTTGTGTGGCGAGACAGTCTTGTGTGGTGAGACAGTCTTAACTAGTGAGACAGTCTTGTCTGGCGAGACAGTGCTGTCTGGTGAGACAGTCTTGTCTTGCGAGACAGTGTTGTTTGGTGAGACAGTCTTGTCTTGCGAGACAGTGTTGTCTGGTGAGACAGTCTTGTCTGGTGGGACGGTCTTGTGTGGCGGGACAGTGTTGTGTGGCGAGACAATCTTGTGTGGCGAGACAGTCTTGTGTGGCGAGACAGTCTTGTGTGGTGAGACAGTCTTAACTAGTGAGACAGTCTTGTCTGGCGAGACAGTGCTGTCGGGTGAGAAAGTCTTGTCTTGCGAGACAGTGTTGTTTGGTGAGACAGTCTTGTATGACGAGACAGTCTTGTGTGGCGAGAGAGTCTTGGGTGACGAGACTCTCTTTTGTGGCGATATAGTCTTGTCTGGTGAGACAGTCTTGTGTGACGAGACAGTCTTGTCTGGTGAGACGGTCTTGTGTGACGAGACAGTCTTGTCTGGTGAGACAGTCTTGTGTGACGAGACGGTCTTGTCTGGCGAAACAGTCTTGTGTGACGAGACGGTCTTGTCTGGCGAAACAGTCTTGTGTGACGAGACGGTCTTGTCTGGCGAAACAGTCTTGTGTGACGAGACAGTCGTCTGGTGAGACGGTCTTGTGTGACGAGACAGTCTTGTCTGGTGAGACGGTCTTGTGTGACGAGACAGTCTTGTCTGGTGAGTCGGTCCTGTGTGACGAGACAGTCTTGTCTGGTGAGACAGTCTGGTCAGGCGGTCTCGACAGGCAGCATCGTCAGGCAGTCTCGTCAGACGGCCCTGTGATCAAGTAAATATATCCTTTTAGTAATGTAAAATGCATATTATACCTACGCGTAGCAGTAGGTAACTGTTGCGTCATTGGGAATGCATGTGGCCGCGGAGTGATACAAACCGGTGCTTTGTTTACATCTCCTCTAATCTCTTGATGAACAGAGTATATACAAAAATGTAGATCTTCTTAAAACACACGTTATATCCAAATGCATTTATTTTTTGTGGAGTGAACCAGGAGATGTTATTTGTGTGAGGTTTGCTAGGTGTACTTAAACTTTTCTCAAACGGAAGATCGTCATTCACTTTTTTATATCTTGGACGTGTAAAAAGAGCTTAATTTTAAAGCTTTAAAAAATTTGACTATCGTTCAAAGCCTACTGTATTCCCATATTCCTCTTGCATCTACAAGAAAATTAGCTTTATGTGGACTAACATGAAGAATATAGAGGAAGAAGGGTTCATAGAAATAGTATAAGAGTAGAGAAGCTCATGTAAGTGCAACACATAATTTTTTTAACAAACAGGTTTTAGAAGTGATATAGTGGCTAGAGAAGATCACCTGAATTTCACATATACCAGGTTTTCGAAGTACTAAGTACCATTTGTTTCTTACTTGTAATGTCAGTATGCAATTTCAAAGTCAGCGCGACGTGATCTGCTTTTTAAAGATTTAATTATCTCTTTGGCTTCTTTACCTACAACAAAACGTGCAATGATATCATTGTAATCAACATATAATTTATATAACAGGTATAAAAGTAAATCATAGAAGAAAATCAAGCTAATTTAAAACGTCGGAATATTTTTGTTTTAACAAAATAACTATATATAATACTTTATTCATTTTCATAGCGCCAGGAGACATGACCAGTAGGACCAATTTAACCATACCGGCTGGCAGTGGCCATCAAAGACGCTCAAGGTCAAGCTACCTTACATCACTGCTTGTAAATACGTGGTCCGGTGACAATCGAATGGTCAGAATAAAGTGTTACTAGACTGTTCGCGAAACTTTCAACTGCCGGCTTATTTATGAGAGGTTCGAGAAAAGATGAACTTCAAGAAAAATCTGTGCTACGTCGTTCTCGCCTATATAAGCGAGTTCTTTGGGGTCGTTAAGTGATGAACGACACAGCTGTTAGCAGGTGGTTCTGTGTTACAGCTAGTGTGTGTATCGTCAGTTTTTCAACAGTGTCTTTGCATAGTCTCTTCTCGGTAATTTTCTTTCTTTATTTTGTTTCTTTTATGTTCTTTATAGTATCCAAACTAACTCTGGTTTCAGCTAGTGTGTTACAAATAATAATATGCATGATATATTTTCAAATATAATTTTGAATGCAAGTATTACACGTAAGTATATTAATTCATTGTAACAATGTATGCGGCATTGAATGCTATTATCATGTTGATATGCCGATGGATAAGTAGCCATTATTAAATGGTCTGGGATAAATATTATTTAAGTAACAGTTTACGAATAAAGCCGAAGTGAGAAATGTTAACCCCTCAAAGGTCTGCAAAAAGAGCACCACAATTGTGTACTTGCTGTAGTGGATGCAGAATCTCTGGAATTCACTTCTTTTTAGCATAGCACGAACACATTTCCAGTTTGAAAACATATTTTTGAGCTAAAAGTTGAATCAGCTGCTACTGCCTTATGTTACGCTCTTAATGCAGTGTAAAACATTGGAGCTTTCTGTTTCCATGGTAACCGAGTCAGAAATTGCTACACGGCTCATCTCTGGGCAAGAGAAGGCGCAAAGTGAACGTTAAATTCAGCGTAATATTGTACAAGTGCAAAATGTGTTGAAAGTTCTATGGGGGGTAAACGTTTCTCCCAAAAAATCTGCTGTATTTGTTCTCATAAAGAATTACTGCCGCGAAGTTAAAACGTTTCTTCATCTGAGAGTACGCACGTGGACGGAATGGGGCAGAGACCATGGCAGTAAAAATAAAGTGGGCCGGGGCTTTGCTAAATGGAGACATCTACCGGCAGTTGTCTCTTCAGTGTGTCACAGAATGAAACGGAAGTGGTAAGAGCACAGGGAAAAATATAAGGTTCTTCTTCTTGGCTTACATGTGACCAGTGGCGGACTGGACAAACCTTAAAAGATACGTTTATACTTCCCGAGAATGATAAACACCTTTTCGTCTATTTGTGGGAGTGGTCTACTTGAGTCGATAGGTGCTGTCGATGCTTTTGAGCTTTTAGTGTTTTTCTTTATTTAATGTTGGCAGTAACTGCCATCATCTGTATTCCAAAACTTCCCGGGTGAGCCAATCTCCTATTGGTTTAAATTCAATCCAACACACTTCAGTCTATGAACAAAGTACGGGTCTAGGTGAGCGGTGAAAGGGAAGGAGTTTGGAGGGGAGGGCGTGTTTGCCTCGATCTACTGTTCGCCCAGCTATGATGCATTTATGGGACTAAAAACAAACCTCTCTAATACGAGTAGGCGAAGAGCAAATGCTTCACGCACAAAGCGGAGAAGGTGGGATAGAGCGATAAAGTAACTTCATTAGCTCATAAGAGAAAAGGTCGGATATGTACCACTTCGTAACAACGGTCTACATCAGGGATGTCCAACCTTCTCTCTTTGGGGAAGTCGCACACCAAAGAGTCCGTCTCCTAAAGGTTTGATGTCAAACATTAAGCTATAAACGTAGTTAAGGAGTGAAGGAAAAGCTGGGACTGAAGAAAACATGAAGTGGTGTGCTGGAACCAGGTAAAGAGTGGGGTGAGCGTGGCAGAGGCGGTTTAGTATTTCCTTACCAACATTTTATGCAATCCACTGTGCATAAAAGTGGCCCATTTCCATATATAGCAATAGTCTCTTACCCTCTGAAAGGTTTCCACGTTCAGATAACCAATCTTTGGCTCCATCTTAGTCTTAGTTGTCTAATTCACTGACCTGAAAAACAATTGAGTAATGAAACTGAACTTATAAACGATATAATAATGTGAAAGGGTGTTTCAGGTACCGCCCCTATGAAAGTTTCGTCATGATTGGCAAATAAGGAATATAAGTCGTCTTATAGAGGAAGGGGCGAATAATTATTTGCATGCATCGTTAGATTGAATGACGGCTACGACATTTATATAAAACTTTCATCGAAAACATGGACATGGAGAATAAAGTTGTCGCCATCCAACGCAACTAGAAATCCGATATAAAGAAAATGGTAGTCTAGCAGAAAAGTACAAGCTTTAAGCGTAATGAAAAAGACAAACAAATAAAAGGGTCTTAGCTTTCGTCTTTATTGTACTATACTTTTGCACCAATATTCAACGAACATTTGCCTTAACCGTACTCCGCTAGTATGAACATGGGCAACTAACTTGTAATGTTACTCTTTGCTGTTGGGCCATATTTGTTGGAGGTAAGATGGCTGGAATTATAGTCGAGGAACATGAGGCTTAGATGGGGCTAGATTTGTCCTATTCACAAACATAAATAGTAAACCATTGTATGTATTGACTTGTTAAAATCGATAAAAAATCAGGGAAGCGCTGTGGAAATTTTCCAAACTACTGCAATTTTTAGTTGATTTTATAATAATCACTAAGTAGGTATTTCGAAAACTAAATACAGTTATGTTAGCTATTGCTATAGCTGAGGTAGCCATTCTATAGAGATGACTTATATAGACAGTCGTGGTCTGTGAGTAATCTAAAGGCTGCAATTGCGCTTCTGAGGGATTATGTCTGGGTTTGAGAGTAATGCAATCAAAATTTTATGTTTGGCGGTTTTCTTATATTTTCTATAGATATGAATGTAGAACGTTTGCTGTGATTAAACGTTTTATTGAAGAATATGAGTAGTTAAACTTTTGTTTTGTTGTTGTCCCTTTATGTGCAAGCATGTCTGCTGTTTTATAACGTCACAGGTGCTAGGATCCGTTGATACTGTATAATTTTGTTTATGTTTTGAAGCTGTATTATAATTTTGTAGCAGTTATTAATTTTTTTTGATTTATTTGTGCTATATGAACATATTGCCTGAATTTTTAATAAAAGTTACTTATTTGAGTACCTAAGTGGCTGCAAAGGTCAATTTTCTGCCTCATTTTGGCGATTTTACAATATTGTACTATTACAACATATGCACACTATGTTGTTTATGTTGTGAATAATAGAATCTGTACGCGTATGAACGGCAGAAGACACTTCAGATTGATCGGGATACGTTCCTAGTGCTTTACAAGGGATGAAAGAGGGTGAAGGCAAGCTCAGGGACGCAGGTGGACCTAAGAGCCCAAGGGATAAGGGATGAATCGAGAGACCACTAGCGACGCACGTGGAGTATATACCTACTTCGCTTTCTTCTTCATCCTTCTCCTCAATTACGGACAAAATGTCAATAGAGACTGATAAAAAGAAGAGAGAAGTTGAAGGAAATGGATGCGCTATTGTAAACTTTCCTTCTGTTTCCTTCTTGCTACACATCTCCGGAAATGGACTACTATCTCCACAAGCATTTTCCGGAAATGGCAGGCAGTAGAGCGAAAGAATGGATGGTTTTCCAAAGAGTATTTATTTTTAGGCTCTCCGATGGATGCTGGAGGAATAGGGCAGTATTGTGAACGCACTGAAAAAAATTACTTGAGTTCCGCTATCAGTCGAACATCTAAGCCAGGGATGTCCAACCTTCCGTCTCTTTGAAGATGTTTACGTAATGAGCTGTTATTCCCCACTCCACTCCTTCAGTCAGAGAGACTGACAGTCACTATCCAGTGACGGAGAAATTGGCGATTTCATGACAGTTTGTAAATCATACCTTGAATCTTCTACGAATGTCTTCAGAAGATCTCTTCAATCTGGATGATTTTTGCATAAATCGAGACAGACAAAATCTTACTGACTAAAAAATGTGGAACTCGTCAAAACACACCACTTCCAACTTATTCTTTATTACTTATATTTTTCTCAAATAGAAATATGCTATTCGCTTTTTTATCTCTTGGCCTTGCAAAGGAAGGGGAATTTCATGGCCATCGCATAGCAACCAGATCTTAAAACATTGCACTATCGCTTAAAGCCTACTATATTCCCACATTCCTCTTGCATCTAAAAGAACATAAGCAATAAGACAATTTCTGAAAACGCTATGTAAATTAATATATAGTAGATAAAAAATAAGCATTTCAAGGCTGACTTTATTCCTATTACGGACTCCAGTATAAAATATCTCGAGGTGTGCATATCGCAATGAATAAGTAGAGGACCAGCAGATATGGGAGCAGCAGGTACAATGCGGTGAGTGGAAAAGGCATATGTCCTTCAATCAAGCGAGGCAACTTGGCTTTATAGGAATAGTAACATTTCACGCAGCTTTTGTGACAAGCTTTGGTTGCGTTACGTCTATCACGTGGAACATTTGTCAATGATGTCAATGATCAGGTGCAGAGGGAACACACAGCACCTTGACACAAGGTAGATCTTTCCTCAGGAGGAATGGATGAGCTAAGAAACCGCAGGAAAATCTTCCCTCTAGTAAATCCGGAGAGAATTTGATCCACCTGAGGCGGCTCAGAAATGCGTGCTATTGATGAAAAACCAGGAAAAAATCATTCAGAATGGCCAGTTCCAAGAATCGAACCCGAAAGCTCCCAAATGCCAACCTCGCATTTTACAGTCAATTTATAACATAGATTATTGCCTTTCTTAAGGGTTTTCTCTAAATACATTTACGAGACAATTGTACATTACAATTCACAGCTCGTGTTATAGTTCTTACGCCATCTTTTCTAAATATGTATTCCCTTAAAGTTGTAAATCTATAATTTTACACTAAGGTTCTTATACTTATGAAACTTAAAAACCACAAAACAAGAGCAGAACTACAAAAACTGCAGTTACAGTTGCAGCATCTTTGCTCTGCTAGCAGTGGCGGCTTGTGACTTGTCGCACTGGGTGTGCAGTATATTACATCCGCTAAAATTATGTGGAAATTAAAAGTACTAATTACTGTATCACATAATTCAAGTATTTTGTTTAACCAGATAAGACTCTTTAATTTCCCTTGATCACTGTATAAAAGAAGATGTACTAATTTGCATGTAATAGCGTTTATATAATATTTCGGTCTTGGAAGAAATTGAACATTGCAGCATTCGTTAGCAAATTTTACATCACTGACATGAAAACTATCAATTTGTGTAAACCGAGCTGCCACACGGCGTGAGAGTCTTTCTAATATGTCCATTGCATACCAGAGAGCAACAGAGAATTTTGCTCACAACCTGGAAGGTAAAGTCACGTGGATGTTTAAGATTTTATAATTAATATAAAATACCACCACACGGGACATTCCACTAATGCTGAATTCTACAGTTTTCAATTAATTTAATTATAACATATTCTGGTAGTATCTAATAAACATAATTATATGTTTGATGTCGTGCAAACATTTTGAGGCATAGTATTAAAGGAATTACCTAATATATAGATATCGCTGGAAATACTTATGAGGTCCGGCGAATAAATAAAAAGCATTAAAAGTGCGCCAGCGTTTTGGCGAGTGTTCGTGAAAACGATAACTGTAAAACGAAACTGGATATTTAGTTTCGTTTCACAAACAGCATTTTTGTAAGTCTTCAAGTATATGCCTACGAATGTCTGTTATAGGCAATTGTGCAATACATAGATGCCAGAGAAGTTGCCTGCCTCTCACGGCGAATTGTCAGTCCTGGGAAGAGGCAGCTTGTCAAGGATAACGTAGACATTACTTGCAGCAGTCGGTTTACAGCCAGGTTCAACTGCAGGCGTCTGTCCGTCAGATGTATCGCACATGAAAATTCCTTTATTTTCTGAGATTGCTGAATATTGTCTATAGCTGTCATATGGTGTTTAGGGTTTCACCGTCACTTTCTTTCTCTTCTTGGTGTATTGTTTCTCTGTTTTGATTGCCCACTTCAGCAGAGGAGGGTGGGCGCTTTGAAGACTGTGCTTCCAACAAGTTCTATCTATGGCTTTATGGTAGATGTCTGCCGGAGATGGACCTATGCAGTCCAGTGTATGCAATCATGCCCATATAATGCATAGTGCTTTATATTAGTAAGGGGATACTAAATCTCTGTTGACATTTTCATTATCATGTGTTGCAGTATAAATAAACTGAATTTGCCTCTGATAGTGTAAAAATGCGCATTGAAATTTATTCGGAAAAAGGATAAATATTTATTACTGAAGACGTTTCAGTGGATGCCTAGGTGCAGCAAATTCATTGGTCCCTAAACTGTTTGGTTTCTTATATGGTAAACAGTACGAATCAACTTTTAATGCAGAAAATCTAGGAACTGGATGGGAGTTAAACAGTATGCGATACGAACCTATTATATAATAGCTGAGAATTTAATCTTGTTAGTTACTATTACTTGAATTTTAGCTTCAGAAATGAAATAAAACTTTGTGGCCTTGGAGTAAAACCATTTTAAATCACTGCTGTGATTTAAAGCATAATTCAGATTGCCAGTAACGACGAAATAGACGATAGTTTATGTGGTATTAGCGAATAAACAGCATCTATATGGTCTATCTACTTCATGTTAATCTAGATAAACATTTACAAAAGTTTTCTTATTGCTAGCATTTTGGTAGGTACAAGGGAAATAGAACATGGTAGGCTTTAGGCGATGGTCAAATGTTTTAAGAGCTGATTGCTTTAACTTCCACTCTCTTTGCTGACCAAAGAAAGAATTAAAAAAGGAAAAACGATTCTTATTTGAGAAAAGTACAAGTGTTTCATAATTCAAATCGATAACCAGGAATATCTCAAAAAGATTATATTTTGATAAAATGACAACATCCATTCCGGTTACTTTTGTGTCACTTTATTGTGTTCCAAAATGTTATCAAAATACAGTTTTCTTCTCGTCGTTAACACAGTCTCGTGCTGTCAAACTTACAACCTTTACTTCTCGTAACCTTGCCTTAGTCCTTTCAGTGTCTTTTTTGACTTTCTCTGTTTCTCACACACTAATTACGACTATGCAATCACTCGACACTCGTGAAACCTTCTTCCGACGACTAACATATCTTTCACGATGACACACACGCACAGTTGTCTCTCACTCAGTCTTTCTGCTGCTACCTCACTTCCTTATATAGAGGGGGCGATGTCACACGGAGCTTTCTCGATTTCCACCAACGTGCTGCGATGACTCAGCTACATCTTTCTCGAGGGCTCCGGATTTGTGTAGCCGCTTCATTGTTGTTAGTCATGTTTCATGTACCTACAGTTTGTTCACCAGCTCGTGGTCCCTGGCAGGAATGCAGCCAACCACTACGTCAGTAACAATTCCAGATAAACTTAGATATCGGGAGCAGCATTTCTGCTTGTTATCGCGTTTAGGATAACGTTGCCAACCTTGGAATGTGTATTCAAGCTAGATTAAAGTAAAGAACTCGCTCAAAATAGTACAATTTAAATATTATTTTCGGTTTATGCAGTATATTTAGCTTATAAAATGTAAATGATGTTTTGAACTATATTTTTCAAATACACTTCCGATCTGTTTTGATCTTAATTTCGGCCCAGCGTTATATCGTGTAATTACTGTAAGAATAAGTCTTCTTTTGCATTTAAGTGTTCATTTTACCTTGGCCCAAGCTAATTCTATGGGAGTGAGATCACACATGAAGAGGGACAAGTGAACGACAGTGTGGTTCAATAAAACAAAAGTAACCAATAATAACATTATAACAATCAGACACACATAAACAAACTCTTTTCTAAAAATATATTTTTTTTTTTTTTGGATTTAGGGAATTTTAATGTTTCCGGTAAAATTAGAATAAAATTTTTGTGTGGAATACAATATTGCTAAAGCTATTTAAGCCATACAAATCACTTACATGGGAATAATCATATTTTTTGTAAATGTGTATTTTGAAATATATAGTGTAACTTTATAACAAATGGCGGTTTTTAGGAATATACATGGAAAAATACACGTGGTGCGAAGATGCTCTACGCTGACATACACATTCCACCACTTTTAAACTTTTTTAATCTTATTTTATGTGTCTGAAATGAATGTTAATATAAAATGATACATACTATGTACAGGAATAACACTTATCTTTTCGATGCTATATATAAATTTTCTTTAAAGATATTTTTAAAAAATCATAAAAAGTGGTGTTATACGGTACAATATTGAGAACATCTACTGAATAAAAAATTAAAATAAATCTTGAGTAAGAATAATTCCTAAACTATACGAACTTCAAATTGTTTGAAAACATTATATGATTATTTAATTCTATTTATACTGAGAAGCAAAAAGGTTCTTAACAACAAAACATCGCAGCAATTTAATGAAAATTTATCATAAAGCAATACAATAGCAAATCAGATGGTATATTGAACAAATCACAAAAAATTATATTTATTTTAAGACTGTACAATACGAGATATCATTATTCAGTGTAAGTATTGTTTTCCTGTGCTTTTAATATGATGTATTATGTTAAATCGGCAGTTGGTTAATGCTAATCATATCTTAGTAAACGACGTATTTCTCGAAAACTTTAATACAAGACGTGTCATGGATATTCATCTGTTGTAGCGCTGTGTTTTGAGAACATTTTCAATTAAGTACAATCAAAATGGTTTATGTTAAAAAGCGAAAGCTTAGTCTGTAGATTGTAAGTGCGGTATTTCAGGAGTTTGCTTCAAGCTTGAAGCAAGAAGACTTGCAAGGATAATTTAGGAGTTTAACGCCCAAGTAATGCCTAGTAGATGGGTGTGGCCACAGGCCAAAACGCTGTCACACTACTTCTGGTACTAAGGAATTAATTGGCTAAAACAGAGCACTACGTTTGGTAACGTCACTGCACAAGATTCATTTCCGTACAAAAATAACACCTTAAGTTGGACGTTTGAGATGACTGCAGATGTATACAAGAGATTGTAGACATTGAGTTAGAAACGTGGTAGAGGAGCGGTTTAGCTTGTTTCTCGGGTTGTTTATACATATATTTACATATAACATTGTATATAGCGGGTGAGCCTTCTCATCCTGCGGATTAGCAATCAGGCGACGCTTCATTTTACAGATGATGGTGCTGTCACCAGCTCACTGATTAGGACTACGTTAGTGCTTCTTGTACCGCAATGGTATACATACTGGAAAGTCATGTTGTCATGAAAGTCATGAATGTCAAATGTTCAAATAAATACGAAGTTACAGCTGTCCGCACATCTGTGGCACGTTTTTGAATAGAGAACGGTTCAAACATCTATTACTACGGTATGGAGAAAACGGATAAATTGTAAAGGTTTATCAGTGTGATGGTCCGGCATTACGTCATAGTCTCTGTTAAATGTACTACTTTGGTAATCAGAGAGGTTCACAACGATCGTAATATAGGCTTCTAAACATTATCTAATTTGAGTGTACGTACTTCTCCTATTTAGCAGTAGAGAAAGTAAAAACCGCTGACACTATCGGCCCCTTAGTTATATGAATTAAATGGTTGGGTATAGAAAATGAAGCACCATTATAAAAACAGTTTTTAATACAGTTTTTGCTTCAATAAAATGTAATAAGTCATTTAGTCGAACGTCTACATATTCGTTTTATATAGTTTATTATTAACTATTTGTACTTTCTCTACTACGTATAGTAGTAGAAGAAGTATTGCATTTCAGTAAAAAAATTCGATATCGAGACTTCACCGGAGATGTATGCTTTGAGTCCCCGAATAAAATTTTTTTTTAAAAAAGTCCTTGTGTGTGTGTGTGTGTGTGTGTGTGTGTGTGTGTGTGTGTGTGTGTGTGTGTGTATGTGTGTGTGTGTCAGTCTGTGGACAGCATAACTCAAAAACGGAAAGTCATTTGGCATTTAAGTTTAATGTTTTTCAAGGATGCGACAGAAGATTTTGAAGAAAACAACCTCACCCTACACTACCCTTTACATGCAAAATGTTTCGACTTCAACTGTATCCTTCACAGGGCCGCAAAACATGTCTGGCGAAATCACGATGTTGAATTCCTGAAGACGAATACAGAATGCCGAAGTTGAATATTTTTCCACTCCCAGAGCATCTTTAATGACTTTGAATGCAATGTATTTTTTAAGCATTACCACATATTTAGCAATGGGCCAAGCACGGCAGTTTTTTGGCGGAGGAGTTGGAGGAAGTTTCATCCACGAATCCCAGCTGTGCGACGTCCGTCGTTTTGTGAAAGACGTAAGACTCTCGGATGCTTGAGTAGGTCCGCTTCCTCCTCCATCTTAATGGCACCGGTTGTTCGTCACAGAAGCTTGCTTTAAACAGAGTGTAAAATGAGTGTGAAAAATGGACGTGCGGTGTTTTCTTAGACGTCCGCGCCGAAAGCGGCACTCTCTTTTCTCTCACGGTTGACAGCGACGAGAGAAATATGTCGTATTTATAACTCATGCTGTAGAGTGGCTGTGTAAAACTGGACCTAGAGATAAAATGGGCCACCTCGGCCTCTTACTTACAGTCGACATCACACACAAATAAAACAACTTTTATTCAAACGTTTAGATATAGGGTTTTACATAAAAGAAGACGAGTAAGGCGTTTATGTAAATTATAATGCTAAAACCAACTTTTCCTTATTCTTGTAGACTAGCATTTTATACTTGAAGTGATGTTCTTCACATAAAAAGAACGCAGTGTTGCAGCACAACGTCGAGTGAAAGAGAGTAAAATTGCTGTTGTTCTTAAAGTATTTACACTAGACAGACTGTATGATGGCATCATTTTTGAAATATGTACTACATGTATGTCTGCCCGCCCTCGAATAGAAACCAAAATATTATGTTCAAGACAGTGAGGAGTCTTGAGGAGTCGTAAAACTTACCCTATAGTTCCAATTTTACATAAACAAACAAACATTTCACAACAAGAACTGAGGCACTACCTTCTAATCAGAAGTTTTGAAAGACAACCATACGTGTTGTTGAAATAACTTGACTGCTTAAACTTGTGCATGTAGAAATGTATAACCCACTTAAACGTATCTGCATTTAGCAGAAATTTACCTGTCCTACCTAGAATCAATAGACCAGCGTAACTCAATATAATGTCCTCAATATCCCATGAGTGTTGGGAAACACTGATCTGTCGAGTCTAACCCAATCCGAGCAGCTCTCTATGTCACGTCTAGCCTCTAGTTAAGTCAAAAGTATGGAAAATGTCAGGGGTATGATACACTATCGATGTTTTGCTAAGTCAAACATTACTTAGGAGTGTTGGACATGCGAAGCCGAGCATTATCATTAAATAGGCGCAATAGTTGTACCTCATGTGTGCACCCAAACTATTCTTACATGGAAATATTTTCGAAAATTTTAATTTTCTCAAAAACATCTCTAACGATTTTGATTAAAATATCAGATGTTTAACTTATTCTTGTTACAAATGAAATGTATATCTTCAATTTTCTGGAAGTCGTCTCTGAAGTCCTCTTCAGCCTGTGAAGGACTTTTGGTAACATACGACATAGACAACATCTAACTAAACAAAAAATATAGATCTTAAAACACACCATTTGTGCCACATAATTTTTTTTTAACCAAGCTAACCATTTTCGAGATATTTCTTATTATTGGTTTGAATTTTCAAATCCTTTGTTTCCCCAAACCTGAAGTTATTTGTTTTTCTGCTTCCTGACTATGTACAGAGAGCTGAATTTCAAAACCATTACATAGTGACAAGCTCTTAAATGATTTGAGTATCACTTAAGAATAAGAAAATAAACCTCTTATAATCGCCTTGACATTCAACTGATGTGTGAAGTTCAGTGATTTCTTATTTTTACTCTTGCCGGAAGTGCAGTGAGCTCACTTCAGCGCTGGGAGTCTTCCAGAAGCTTGCTATTCCATCAGTTTCTGTACTTCTACCACAATTTCGCGGGCAAAAGCTCCGAGATAGTCGTGAAGTCAGGGACCGCCCATAAAGTGTTCGATGCCGCCTCTATATTGAAATTAAATTATTTTATATTGTTGTTTAATAACGACGCTTTAACAATTTTAATGTACGTGTGTGTGCATTTGCCTAGAAAAGCATGAAATAATGTAAACGAGGGTAATACAGAAATGAAAACACAGCCTGTGGATATGTTTAAGCCAATATTCCACGCAGCGAGCAGATAACGACAAACACTGCAGGTAATGAATAGCTATAAGGCAACATTTGAAATGGATAAATTCACGTTTACGGCTATGGTGGTATTTAACGTAGGTAATGTGTGCTGAATGAGAAACATTAGCAGCTTCCTGCCTAATCATTCCCATCACACTAATGATAACAGTGGCTGTGTTGCTATTTCGTATAACCGTTCATGTGTAATGGTGCGTGCCCTTGCCGTGTACAGTCCGGGTCAAAATAACTGTTCTTTTGAAACCTAATAGTCATTGAGTAACTAAACCGGTGTCTCCTCTCGCCTCATCCTTCCTCCCAGGGGTGCCCCCTGGGGGGCATAGGTACAATACGCCTATATCAGGCTGAGATGAAGACAGGAGGTACTGTGTGCTGGAAGTTTCTTCACCTGTCTTACGTATAGCTAAGGAGGGGAAAGAAAATGGTTCATATAAATATTTAATCATAAAACGCGAATTTTTTAAAAGCATATCACCATAAAATATGTTCCCTAACCACAGATACAACGAATAACGACTCACCATTTGAAAATTCAAACCAATAACAAGAATATCGCGGAAATTGTTAACGCTACAAAAATGTCATTTCACATAAATTCTGTTCTTTAACGGTATCTAAACTTCTGTCTAGTAAGGTTTTGTCTATCTATTATGCTTTTTACCAGTTATACAAAAATATTTCAGAATGAAGACTTCGCAAGTTATTTCCACAAAAATATAAGATGAATATTTTGTTTGTCATACAAATATCTCAAAAGTATTTTATTTTAATTTATTGGTGAAAATATCAAAACAATAATGAAACGTTGCATGCTGTGGGTTGTTTGGTGTAGGGGTATTTTATTGAAAATATTTCCGGGAGAACGCAGGATTACCATAAATGTCTTCTTTTACAATGGGGATTCAACATATGTCATCCGTCAACCATAAGCTTAAAATCTCAGGCAGTAGAATACATCAACATTTAAACAGTGTTTGGAAATGAATTTTAAATTCCAGCTAAGTATTTGCTATTACTTACATTGTCAAATTTTTAACTCACAGTTTGGTGCTTTAAATTGTTTTTGGATTCGTGTAACGTCTAAATGAACTGCATGAAATAACTACTAATTAGGTATTTCATTTTTTCTTTTTAATATTTTTTCTTATACTGATTTCAAACATCAATGTATGAACACAGGCCAGCCTATGTAAATGGTGAAACATTCCACCTGAGTGGCTAGAAGGCATGATTCACAAGTGGTTGAACGTTCTCGTATTGATTTGATATCAAACACCTGTTTTCAAAGATTAATCTATGAGTACAGGTCAGGCCTAGAGAAAATGGAGAGATATTTCACTTGAGTGACTGGAAGACATAAATATGCACTGATGGCCCGTTTCTCATTTGTTTGATCTGTACTTCAACTAGAGTGTGAAAACAGGTCCGTTTTAGGATCTGAAGCGAAGGAAAATGAAGAGTAGGAATACGATTAGGCCAGGAACTGGGTGGAGACTGGAAATAGCAGAGGCAGGTTAGTATTTCCTTACCAACATAAACCACTGTACGATTCCTAGCACTCGACTGTACTTCTTAGCACTCTAGTATTAGTCGTGCAGAATCTCCCGTCAGCATCTTTCCCCTAAGGAGAGGCGGAATTATGCTACTAAAGAAGTATGTAGGTACTAGTTTATATGGGCAGATCCAGTCGCAGCAGGTGAGCACTAAGAACTGCCTCTGTGATTGCCCATCAAAGAGCGACATGCACAAATGTGGGTCCCTCGGCCAATAACCACACCAACACAGACGTAAAAACTAATGGAGGCGCTTCTCTTTATGTGATGACGTCATTAGAGGGAAATGAAATTAGACCGAGAGTGGTGCGTGTGTGATTTTACGACGTGCTGGAGAGCGGTAACAAAAGGCGATCACTTCTTCCAGCCTACTTGCTATCGATACTTCACTAATGCTGAGTATTCATTACTTTTTCTACTAATTTTCTACCCAAAAATTCGATGTCGAGATTTCACCAAGAATATATCTTTTGAGACTCCCTGAATTCAAAAGAAAACATTCTTCGAAAAAGTTCTGTGTGTGTGTGTGTGTGTGTGTGTGTGTGTGTGTGTGTGTGTGTGTGTGTGTGTGTGTGTGTGTGTGTGTGTGTGTTTGTGTGTGTGTGTGGACAGCATAACTCAAAAGCGAAAAGTTAGTTAATACTAAAGTTGGTATTTAAGTTAATTATCTTTTAAGGATGCGACACGTATATTAACATGGAAAATGTTTCGACAATTTTGACATTCTCAAAAACTGCTCTAACTTTTTTGATTAAAATACAATATATTTAAGATATTTTATGACAAATGAAATTACCTATATCTTGAATTTTCTGGCTATAACCTATGTAGTCCTATTTACTCTGGATGACTTGCATAACTGTTAAACCATAAGATAGACCAAATCTTACTATAGAAAAAATGTAGATCTAGACCAACAAAGACCAACAACTAAAATATAGATTTCTTCAAAACGCAAAATTTATTTCAAATTAACTTTTGTTAAGTGGCATAGCCCATTTTCGAGATATCCGTGGCTATTGGTTTGAATTCTTCAATATTTGTGGTTTTTCTGTCGCTATTCAGTTGTTTCTTGCAATATCTCGGAAAGAGTGTTGAATTTCAAGCCTCGCATACAGTCATACACTTTTAAACATTTGAATTGCCACCTGTGCAGCACTAGATATAAGCAATGCATGAATCTCCTTCTTGATCTTGTCCAGCTTTCATGGACTCTACCAAGAAGTATAATACTTGATGCGCTCGTAAGCAATGCATGCCTGCTTGGTCTCTTTCATGTAGTGAAGGGCTGTTATGTGAGATCAGACAATAGCATGCATGTTGCACATAATACACACAAATGCACTTACTACCACCTAGAGGGGTTTTAGTGGGTACATCTTCCCCTTCAGGGTGCAGGGACCCCCACATTGGGTTGGTCATTGCACTTGGGCTTCGGGTTTTTCCCCTCCACGTTAAAAAAAAGTAAAAGTTTATCGTAATTATCATGAAGGAGACAGAAGAATTACTTTTAATAATAATACCTAATAATAATAATAATAATAATAATAATAATAATAATAATAATAATAATAATAATAATAATAATAATAATAATAATAATAATAATAATAATAATAATAATAATAATAATAATAATAATAATAATAATAATAAAAGGAAATTGTAAAAGCTATTTAAAATAAACTTCGACTGGGTAGAGAAAAATCATGTGAATGCAATACATCACTTTTTTGGCCTAATTAATTTAACAATTATAAATTTGGCAGTGAAATATTAGTATTACTATTATTACCATCCCACACCACTGCTTGTAAAAATGCAGCTGTCAGAACAAAGACGACTATGAGTGCCGCAGAACTAAGCGTTTCTAGATTGTTCGAGAAACTAATACCGACTTGTAAGCGAAAGGTTCGTGAAAGGGTGAATTTCGAGAAAAACACATGCTACGTCAATTGTCGTCAAGAGAACTGTGTCTTGTGCTTCAGTTTTAGAAGACAAAGTTAAAAAAAGTCTGATGCGTTGCAGTCACATAACGTTTTCTACTCCTGTATTAACCATTCTTACAATCTCTTATTCCTATATCTTCTTCGTGTTAGTTGAGATAAACATTTGCAGAAATTATCTTATTGCTTATTTCCTTGTAGGTGGAAGGGGAATATGGGAATACAATAGGCTTTGAGCGATAATCAAATGTTTTAAAGCTTTCAAATTCTATTCTCTTTGCACGGTTAACGTATAAAAAATTGGATAATCATGTTTCATTTGACAGAAGTGTAAGATCTCCAAAACCAACACAAATAACAAGGCATATCTCCGAAATGATTCAATCTATAAAAAATAATGTACATATAAATTGTGTATTTTAGCCACATCTATATTTCTTGTAGACTAAGATTTGGTCTATGTCAAACAGTTTACCAGTTATGCAACTCGTCCAGAGTAAATACGACTACAGGGGCTAGACAGAAAATTTAAGATATACATTTTATTTGTAATAAAAATATCTCATTTATATCATTTTTGTCAAAATCGTTAGAGCCATTTTCAAGAAAATAAAAAATTTCGAAAAATATTACACGTAAAGGGTAGTTTAGAGTGAAGCAATTTTCTTCAAAATCTTTATGTCGCATCCTTGAAATACATTAAACTTAAATAATACCAACTTTGGTTTTTAACTGACTTTTCGTTTTTGAGTTATGCTGTCCACAGACACACACAGACATACACATACACGAACCTTTTTCTCAAAATACTTTTTTGATTCAGAGGGCCTCAAAACGTATATTTCCGGTGAAATCTCGACATCGAATTTTGGGTGGAATACAATACTTCCTCTACTTTAGTGTACGTAGTAGAGAAAGTAAAAAGTAATTAGAAAGTGTCATTTTGTCACGTTGGTGTCAGAGGTGGGATTTGTCATTTTTCACATTATTATTATTATTATTATTATTATTATTATTATTATTATTATTATTATTATTATTATTATTATTATTATTATTATTATTATTATTATTATTATTATTATTATTATTATTATTATTATTATTATTATTATTATTATTATTATTATTATTATTATTATTATTATTATTATTATTATTATTATTATTATTATTATTATTATTATTATTAATATTATGATTATTATTGTTATCATCATCATGGTCATCACCTTAGTAAAAGGTGATGAGTAGGTAAGTTACAGAGGACAGTAGGCTATTGGGAATCGCTTCCCAAGTTAGTGTGATTGGATAAGGCAGATCTTGTGCTCAGGCGCCACTTGAAGACCCCTACAGTAACGACCTGCTAAGTTTATTTTTCCTCGCGAACAAAACGTCGCAGCACTCGTTGTTAAGTAAAGTTTAATCCAGTTAAACAACCTGAGCCTCTCCAGTTCCAGAATTAGCTCTTTTTGTGCGCGACCCATTTGAACTTCAGCACGGCCAACTTTTTCTGCGGTAATTTTCCGTCTCGCTGCATTTCGGCGCGTTCGTAAATAAGACGTCAGCATATGCTTCACGGGCCGTCTCTACGGCGCCTTCTGGCGTCACGACGCTGCCCTGGTGACAGTTCCTTCTGCCAGGACTTCGACATGGAAGGTACAGCCATTGGCTGGCGTAAGCCCCTGCTTTTACTCGTGCGCAATACAAAATCTCCCAACGTTAGCAAGAAAATAATTTCTGTGTCAACGTACCAAGTGATAGGTTATAGAAATAAAATAAATAAATACTAGCTATAACTCTTTCACTCTTCATATTCATTGTATTGATCACTTAGTTTTTGGCAACCAAGGGAGGTGGCTCGGCGGGTAGATCCCGTGGACGGCGCACTTGTGTTTTATTCGTGGATTCCCCTTGTCACTAGAGCAGGGGTCGGCAAATCTGCATCGGCTGATGGTGACATAATACTACTGTCAGGGGCAAAGCGGTAGTAGCCCTTATTTTACCCTCTGCTCTTCAATCAACACATGTTCAAAGGTAAACAACCAGTGGTGCACCCCTCATGGATACGACATGGCTCTTTTGAAACAACAAAAACACAAAGGAACCTTTCTAGTTCAAGAGGAGTGGAAAGAACAATATTGGCTGACCCAATGGCTCAGTCGGTAGAGCATCTGCTGTAAGGGTCTGCTGTGTGAGAGGTTCTAGGTATGATTCCCGATTGGAATGTTTTCTCTATTCCCTGACCTCCCCAGAGTGTGGACATAGAATTGAGAGTGTGAATGTGTGTGTGTGTGTTCTAATGTATAAAAAGCAGACTCAAAACACACTGTACGCCAGTTAACACTATTGCAATATGTTCCAAAGCAAATGTCACCGATATGACCATTAGACTTAAAGGAGGGATATAAATGGAATAATTTAAAAAATAATATTTTAGTTACGCTATGGCGAAAAGTGAAATCTCTTACGTTCAAAAATTTTGATTGGTGTTTACAAGTCAAACATTCAACGACATAACGAACGTTGTCACAAAGATTAAAGCAAGTTACAGATATTTTAAAACAATATTATGAAAAAAAAAATTGTTCGTAATTGTAATGTTTAAATATTAAATGAAGCATCGTTGTCTAGCGAAGAAACACTTTACAAAATGCATTTCTTTTATAAAATCTAAACTCTTAGAAATAATTGTGTAAAACCATTATTACAAATTAAGGTTTGTGAAAGACAAATGTAATTCTGAAATTACAATTAAAAAATAATATTGGTTAAAGATGACTTAACATGGCAACATTTCCGTCTCTCGAGCATATTAAACTCCATGGCTATCATTTAAAAATTAATAATTAATAAAACTATTAATTGTTCACAATCCAGAGTTTGTTGTTACCTTGCAACTCACAGGTGTTCTGTGCGATCGTAACCTTGACACCAGCTTCACTGTCTTTGTCACAGCTTCCGGCGATCAGACTCACTAATGCTACTTCACACAACAAACAACTTCGACGTGACGACTGAATGTCTACAACTGTCTCTGACGATACCAGATTCTCTTAACACTGACTGTACATACATTTATAAATAACAAACAGCTGTCTCGTTCAATACTTAACTACTTCATGATAAAAACGCACTGCTCTTACCGTCTCGACTCTCTTACCGTCTCTCGAACAATCTGGAAAAGCTTTGTTCTGCCACGCTCCACTGTTAACGTTGTTCACTCGCCGCGCAATGGCATGAACCATGAGCCTCTCTGATGCTTGCCTGCCGGCGTTACAATACGATTTTTGCACATTTTGTCAACGTTAAGAAATCTATGACAATTTGCTTTGCTAAAACCTAGGCCTACGTGTGTGAGGAAGGACTACTCATTTGTGTCAATGTTCGCCCAAAGGTGTCACTTGGTACATATTTTATGGAGTATACAAAGTTGCAGAACCAGAAAAATTTAAAATCACAAACAAATTCTTAAGTCCAGCTACAATAAGAGTAATATTTTGGGATGGAATTACTGGTTGGACAGAGGAAATGTCAAAAAATGGACAAATTCTTGTTTATGTGTAAAGATGGCTTGAATTTGTTAAGTAAGAGCCAATTTATATGTATTTGTTCTATCATTTTTACTTTTATTTTGTTTGTCACATATAACTTATTTAAATACGCACGTATAAACAGTTACTCATTTTTTGTTTAATACCTTAATAATTATGTATAATGATATATATATAAAACAGCCCATCCGGACCAACGCCTACCGCCAGACCGCTACCTTACTCACCTCTGTCAGTACAGGCGTGATGAGTGGGGTGCAGTAATAGAGGTGGTACGTGATCAGCGCTGGTTATGCGGTTTAGGCAACAGGTTCGCTGTTTTTCAGTTAAGTAACTCCTCATTTGGCCCCTCAGGGACCTTACGAGGCTGAGTGTACCCCTGACCAGCTCTCCCAGCGAGAGAAAATCCCCACGCCGATACTGAAAACCGAGCCCGGGTCTCCCGCTTGGTTGGCGCTACCATCACAAAAAGGAATGAACCTGAGATCCATACCAAACCTACCCGAAAATTGTTTTCTCAGAATAAGGGAAAACCTTGGGATAACCCATGCTAAGCAAGATTCGAACTCGAGACCACTTGAATGTGAGGCAGATACACTACCACTTGACGCCCATAACGATACGTTATGTGCCTATCGGTCGCACTGTAATCTTAACAATGTACTGTAAGCGTTGACTAGAACTTGTATTTAAATGTGTAAATGTTTCTTTTAGTATTACTAGTTAAGACAGTAAAATAAACGTCTTGTCTCATTTTAAAAGGGATCTATCTTTGTTTAACTTTATCCACAATGCTTTAGCAGTGTTATTGCTTCTATCTTGAAAATAACTAAACGCTAAATTGCCTCTAAAATGGCATATCTATCTAAGCTTATTTTCCCAGTCACTTCCTTTCATGCTTTGTCTGAAACATGTTGGAAGAATAAGCAAATAACTAAATGAATAGGTTCTTTAGCAGGTCTTCTTAAGACAATATTCCCTTAATGTCTGCTAACCAGTCATTGTTTACGAAAAAAAAACCTGCTAAGGTACCTGGGCCGGTGTAGTTTTTAAACACCCTTTATAATCCCTTAATTACAAAGGTTGCGAGTTCTATGCATGCGTACGGAGGGACACACCGATAAAGCAAACTAATTGGTGCTCCTCTCACCTAATATGATTGGGAAAGTGAAGAGTCAGTTTATTGTCGCCTGTTCTCTCATTCCTATTTATGTTGATTTAATTTACGCTGTCACTTGCACAGGCTTCATTATTTTATGTACTAACAGTTCGGCTTGGCAAATGTATGTATGAGCTAATTAACATTTCCAGAGCTAACTAGCGCAATTTATGTAATGGAGCAACAGAACTCATTATAGAGGTCAGTACATTGCATTTATTAGCAAAGTGCAGTGAGCTAACGCCTCCTAGTGCGTCCAAGCGACATCTCTAATTAAAAACCTGATGAGATATACTCACTCTAATTTTCACTAAAAGTGATATGTTTACTCGTGCATATTACTGTTGTATATTTTAGTATTCACACAAGCAGTAATTCCTTGCTCCAACTTGGTTTCTCTATTGCTTACCTATAGAAAGTTCAATATTTAATTGAGTTTTCGTTTTTGAGTTATTCTGTTCACAGACACACAGAAACGGACGTTTTTCTAAATATACAGAGATATATAGACACAAGGAACACATATATACAGAAGGTTTACTATAAAACTTGGCCAACACATACTATACACTTGGCTGATAGTCGCACGTCAGGTCTCCGGTTTACACATACCTACGTAAAAGACAAATCAAGGCTCAAATAACGTTAACAATTTCCAAAATAAACACAAAACATGCCTTATCGCAGGACATGTTGGAAATATCATACCACTATACCTATATCTACGGCATATCCTGGAGAAATTTTCATTCACACGTATTAGTTCAACTTCCGAAATAGCGGTAATTTCTTTCCTGAGTTTTGTTTTAATTTTGTCTTGTGCAAGACGCCTAAGAGATTTTCGATAATAATAATATTTTGTTGTTTAACGACGCTGTCAATTGCCAGGATCACATCAGCGTCGCCGGTGTGCCGGAATTTTGTCCCGCAGGAGTTCTTTTACATGCCAGTAAATCTACCGACATGGAAATGTCGTTTTTAAGCACACTTAAAAACCATCGACCTGGGCCGGATTTGAACCCGCAACCTTGGGAACAGTAGGCCAGCGTCTAACCAACTGAGCCACCCAGACCAACAGAGATTTTCGAGGTGACCGTTCCAACCTTTCTCTGATTTGGTCTAATTTCTGTTCCGTAAGCACACGCCTTTTTACGTTTCTTCTGTCACGAATGAAACCCGTCTCCCTGAACGTATTTACAAGCAAACAAACGTTATGTCGAAAATAAGAGACAGACAAGCCGGCAACGCTGTAGGTTATGTGGTCGGTCTGGGTGGCTCAGTAAATGTGCGCCAATCAGGATGCCAGTTGCACTCCCTGTCTTCCCAAAGATTACACCACCCTGTGTCGTTTTTGCAAGCGACCGACGTTTGCAAGCCGGTTTGATCCCTGATCATCCACAACGCATCATTGCCGAGTTACTTCACGTCTAAAAAAGCTGTGCGGAATATTCCCTTAATTATTTTAAGTCATTAGTTATTTCAAAAGCCTGTGTGATGTCCCATAATTACCGAAGATATGTCAGAAATACCTAATTATGCGCATCTTACAAGCAACAGACTATTATCTTCGTACATCCTTGTGGAATTACGCATCCAATTTCGAACAAAAACAATTTATTTTTTCGAAATCGGCGGATCGAAGAATAAAATGCCATTAGACTTTTTTGCTTGTAATTATTTTATGAAGTACATATGAGTATTAGAAAGAATGTAATAAGTTCCTCCGGTATAACTAAGAATAACATTAAAATACAATAACATCAATAAGAAACAAAGACATGCCAATGAAGAATTACGCGCCCTTATGGATTTTGTTATGTATTCCGTAATGTTAGACAATAGGAGCATATACAGGAATGAGTTTATCCCCTGGAAAATAAAGTGTTATAAGTGAAATGGAAAATATTTTAGGACTGTACTTGTTATTATCAGGCGCAACACACGTTAGTTGAAGCCTGGGGAATTCCTATCCCGCCCGCTTCTCTTACAAGCAGAACAAAGTTCACGCTCGCCACTGACTAGACTTGCACCTGTGATTTCTGCAACTCTTAACGCAAAAAAGGTTATCTACTTATCCCAATGCCGGCTGAAGTGGGCCACCTGGTATATAGACATATGCACAGATATTTATTTTACGTGAAATCTCGACATCGAATTTTTGTGTGGAATACAGGATTTCCCCTACTTGATATACCTAGTAGAAAAAATAAAATATGAGTACAGGAAGTTGACAGTGTAATATATCAGACTGTTTTCAGATTCCGTATAGCCTCCTTTTTATCGACTCATTTAAAAATAACTTCATTTTATTCAATGAACATTTACATACATTTTTGAGGGCAGACTCGCTATTTTGTATAACAAGCAAGTCGTCAGCAAATAATAAAATATTTAAAAAGTAGTTGTGTGAAATTTTAAAACCTACATTAACTAGTCGTTTCCATTTCCTAACTAGATCGTCAATATGGTGGTAAAGTACACCCTTTCTGACACCCTGATTAGTAAACCTTTTTGCTGAAATTTTACCATTGGTGCTCACATTTATTCGATGTGTTCTTCTGAATTACACACGTAAGGTAACGTCCAGAAATGAGAAGTGTGGATAGCTGGCCGTTGCCTCCACGTGGTGCTACTTTACATTGGCCGAGTAAGGTCCTTCAGAATTAATCCAGGCTCCTGTTAATGACCGTCCACTTGGATCAGCCCTGTGTTTGTAGATCGATACGAGAAGGGCCAGATAAGGCAGAGCGGCTCCGTACAAATCCTACCGTATTACGGGGGACATTAATCCTTGCCCGGATTGCGAGGTGGGTGCCTCTAAGGAGTTAGAAATGTTGTCGCAACGTAATCACATTCCTGTAATATACATCGCTTAGGAGCGTGGGGAGGGGAAGGAGATGAAACTGCGTGCACTTTTATATTCTACTGCAAGTATTCCTTCCATTAAAAAACGTTATAAGGAGATTTCACACTTGGAGCTTCCTGAATTAAAAAACGGTGTGTGTATGTGTATGTGTGTTTGTGTGTCTTATTTTTTAATCTATAAACAGCGTGATTTAAAAACCAAAAGCACGTTAAATAACAAGGTAGAGGTAAAGCTAGAACTTGTTCAATAAAAGCTTGCCAGTCTTCAGGACGCGCAGAAGACTATTTTAGTAAAAGTACTGTTACGGCTGTTGCAGGTAGATAGCTCTAGTATCCAACAACGTCTCGAGGCGTGTATATCCCAGTGAATGAGTACAGGGGGATTAGACAGTGGGAGAGGCAGGTACAATGCACGGAGTGAAACTGACATGTGACCTACAATCGAGTGAGGTAACCCGACTTTATCCGAAGCTTTGTTCAGTTCTCGTTGGAAAACTTTCGTTGCGTTACATCCACATACTATGGAGGGGACCGGAGCAGAGCATCTCACGTAGGCCCTGTCTCCTTCTACCTTGACTCATCCAAAGAAGGGATAACAGGAGAGCCTGAAATGGCGATCAGATGTATATGACGAGGGGCGCAAGCACAGACGGAGTCTCTAATGTTTCCAGGTCGAACACGTCCGATATCGTGCGAGTCCCCACCAGTCCCCCTGGTGGGCCGACACAGACGCGTGTTCTGACTGGACGCACATACGCCGCAACCAGCCAAACGTCGCGCGTCGCCAGGTATTACAACGCTGAAGCAGATAACAATAAACCAAATGATGAATACAGGAAATAAGGAACAGATGCGCGGTGATAGAAGAGGGAACTGTGGACTACTTTTAAATAACCAGTAAACCATAGCAGGCGGTACGAGCTTTAGGTCTGTTGCTACCAGAAAGACCTAGTGGATTCAATTAAATGTTTCAGTTATTTACAGCTGGATATTGTAGACTGTTCCATAAATAGCCATAGTACTCAGCATGAACCTGTAACATGTTAAATAGCTATCAATAACAGCCATGATACATTGCAGAATATGAGGAGTTGCACTCACATTTCTTTCTATATTCTTGTAGAAAGGGCCCCAAAGAAAATATCACTGCACCTCGCATTATCATTGTACGAAGCTTCATCGGTTCTTTAAGACACAGTGTAAGGGCATGGAACTCCTGTTAAATAGCCACCAAGGCTACCTTAACCAATAACCAGAACAAGGGTTACAAAATGGAGTACAAAGGAAATACATGTTTACGTTCTCGATCGTATTGGCTAAAACAAAAAGGGGTAGTGAGTGCATTCAGTTTGTCATATATATCTATCATAATTGGCAGCCATAACTGATCAGCTAGGGCAGCACCTTTGAAGAGGTTAAATTCTAAGGGAAAAACTTGATGAGCGCCACGCTCTGCACTTAAGGTGCAAAACACGCCTCAAAAGACCCCAGAAAAGGATACGAAATTCACCAAAGATTTTCTTTGGTACTCTTTGTACTTACAATACGTAGTAGAAAAAGTGAAAATGAGTTCTCTTTAATTATCGCTTCCTCAAAGTCAATATTGTTTGTGAAATGCCAATCTCATTTCTTTGACGCTAGTCAGATAGGAAAATCCCATTTGTAGTTGTGTCATACAAGGCTAGGTCAAATTTTTACTGTACACTTCTTGAAGTTTTATTGTAAGATATTTTCCTTCTCTTATTTCTAAGAAAACACATGTTTTTATTTATATCAACTGGCATCAACTTGTACCTTGTATTAATAAGTAAATATTTGTTTTAAACAAACGAGCTTTCCTACACATTTTATATAAAATTATTAGAACGTGCAATTGTATTCTAGTATTTAAACTAATCCTGTTTTAGTGAAGCGCGGAAATCAGAAGGATTGTTATTTACCTTGATTTAAAAAGGTCTCTCTCTGGGATTCGAATTGAGACCCTTTAAACACGGAACCCAGCTGCATTATTCTCAACGTATATATACAGCTAAGCTTAGTGAAATTGCTCTCTCGAACTAAAACCTCACAAATTGCTACGGTCCAGCTAAACAAAAGAACATCAGTGGGATGCGCGTGAATAAGGAAACAAGAAATATCGCGTTTGCTCATAGCCCACCTAAATTGACCAGTGGCGATGTGGTCCATAATCAAAATTACACAGTGGTTTGCTGCCGGGCACATTAAGCTCTACCGGCATTACAACCGCCTGCATTATCTACCCTCTGGGTTTTGTTCCATACAGAGTACTGTGGGTGTACAAATCAATGGGGTGTAATGCTCATCAGGAAAGCTGGTCGTAAAAATGTCTGTTTTTGTGTGTGCAACTAGAAATTTCTGGCTTGAATATCTTTCCTAGAGCACAAATTACACTTCTTAGGAATATGGGAGTAGAAGTTGGACTTCAGGACCCTGGGGTTTCTGGAGGGGTTCCCAATTGTGCCATTAGGTTGGGTGAAATTAAAGAGAATGGTTTATAAGTATATCTCATACAATTTATACTCAAAGAAAAGGCTCTTGAGCGACACTATTAAGAGAATTATTTCTACTAATAACCTTAATACACCCTATATCTGCCAGTTTTGCAAATATATATCTATAGGATATGAAAATATAATTCTACCATCACTCAGCTTTGTCAGAAAATCACAATTCAAGTTAAAACTTTTATCAAAGATGAGCATGCAAACAGAAAGTAGTTATTCCCTCTTCACTTTTACCTCATCATTAAATGCAGACCACCTGTGGTTGTGTTTGTTTATGTATGCAGACGTCTTTACAAACAAGGTAAGTTCCAAGGCGTGCAGTGGCCGAACCGAATAGAAACATGATGTATTGGTTTTGTGTTTATGTGGTTCTGATTACGTTACGTACATTTAACACAATGCTTTATTGTTACTAAGAACACAAAGTACTTATGTTCCCATTCGGCTTTGAAGCATTTGTTTACCTTGTTAGGCGACACTGACACAATGTGACGGACTGACCGGTTCTCTGAGGTAGATAGATAACAGCGGGCGGCGTGGCCTGGTAGCTAAGCGTGTGTAGTAGAGTGGACGGGGTTAAAAGTACGATGTAAGGCAGAGGTCGCAGAGTGAAGACGGGGTCGTACGTAAGCGAGACGGCGCAGTGCCTTGTGATCGGTATTACCACCTTAGCTAAGAAATAACAAAGAACGAAGGATTTAAAGTTTTTAGGATATTATAACTACATTTTGTCTGTATTTTTTGTTTTATTTAATTTTTTTTTTCACTATGGCATAGTAAATCTACTCTAAATTTTGGATTGCTGCATAATTAGCTAGTTTTGACGATTCTAATTTATAATACAAATGTATACAATATATAATAAAAATCGTTTTCAAGTGCACGTAGAGAGGTGGTTTATGTGACATACTATGTATGTATATTATCGTGTTGTAGTTCATTTCAAAAACGTTAACGGTTCTGCTAGAGATGACACTTTTCTAGATCTTATAAGCTTTTACTTTACAGTGTAATTTACTACCCATCTCCGAAACCTAGTAATATGCGGAAGACATTAAATGGATCTGAGCATTGCATCAATTGATCCATTTCATTTGTTCAATATCACCTACATATTTATCCCGATTAACTTAGAGGAGACAGAAATAATTTTAAGAACATTTTACACAAGAGATAAAAATAAACGGTGGTTCCTAGAGAAATAGCGAAAGTGCAACATCATGTTTTTTAATAGTATCATTTCATATCCTCCGCATTGTTCTGAAAGCACTGATATATGACTTTTCACTACGAAAAACACTATAATTGCTACCGAACATCGACATAAGTTATTTCTCAATTAAAAATCCCCGTTATGGATTCTACAAATAAGAAAATGTAAAATAAAATATAGTGAAAGGTTAAACAAATTCGGATAGCTATGTGTTTTGGTTATTATTCCTAATTTATTAAGATACCTGTGCACCAAGAGGTATTATTTATTATTTACTTCTAAACCACCACCTCTGTCCTCAAGAGTTCGAAATTATGGAGTTTTCCTTGATCTAATTTTCTACGGAAAATAAACCAGAAAGGTTTCACAAATTTTATTTAACATTCCCTAGGTCATTTTCTAATTGCAATTTGGTTCCAGCCTCAAATTGCCAACACTGCAAAATTTCCTCTGAAGCTATTAATCTTTAACACCGCAAATTACTTGGGGGACAAAGAGACAGCGAAACAATCGAGGGGAGGGAAAACAATTGAAAGTTAATTTTCCATCTGTTTCTACATTAGGGAACTTTCTCCGACTCCATTTTAATTGGAAAGTTCCGCGGAATAGCGTAAATGAATAATCGTCTGGTGTCAGAGTGGGAGGTGGAAAAGCATGGCCCTCTGAGAACGTTACTAATATGCAAATGGCGCCTGCACGCCAAAAGCCGGACTGCCAACTTCAGAAGAATGAATCCTGAAAAGAGAAGATTCTAACAAGTTAAGAGAGACGCTTAGCTCCAAGGTGCAGAATTGGCTCTTCTGTAGGCTGGCTCACGGTTTACAAAACTGTTGGGGGTTGCGATTTCTTCCACCCTTTTTCCAACTTAATTAAAGACATCAAGTCTAATGTCTCTTTTTAATTCTAAAGAAAACACAGGCTAGGACGGTAAATACTCTTTATAGGAGAGCTGTTCTTGTACTAGAATAATATAAGACACCCAGAATGGCTTTTCTCAGCACAGTTAAATTTTATGCATTTACGTTTCTTTTACTTAGAAACTAAAGAGTAGGGAAAAAGTTTATTTTATCCTGACCTAAATAAAATTACTGTTTACCCATTTAACGAGCAGAGGAGAACTTTTTGTTTCCTTCTACTTTTTCATTACGCTGGAGTACATAACACAAACACTAATTATTTATAAACACAGAAACTTTACGGAAGAAAATAGAAGTTAGGGGTCATACGGAGGGATCTTAATAACTGCAGCACAGTCATAGTGGACCTTTTGTACTTCCAATGCGACCCTTAGGAGGAAAGGATGAAAGGGAGATCCGAAGGGCGCCAGATCCGAACGACGATGTGCGCTCACAAGGATAGGTTCCCTAACGATTGCCACCTATCCTGAAGCCAGTGACCTCTGCTACAATCTGGTGGTGCAGGGTACAGACGATACATTTCCCGGGAAGTAAACGGAATCTAGCAGTCCCGCCAAGAGCCAGAGACAGCGCAAATACCACCGTCTTGCCACAACACACCAACCGCCAAAACAATCAAAAGAGACACAGCTTAATTGTTGAATAATTTTATCATACTGTTGAAGACTCATATTTTGCACTTTGCTTCAAAATATGCGAATATCACATTTCACTGTAATTACTATTTAAGTTTGCACAATTGAAGAAATATGCTTTGTACAATATCGTACATGTTCACTTCTTTGGTAACAAGTAAAATTCCTTCTGATTATTCTGAATCCATTACCATTCAAATAAGCTGTATTACATTAATCGATACAATACATCCGTTTAATAAGCATACACACACTTTCAATACAAAAACAAGGGTGGATTTAGTAATTATGAAAATGTTATTTCACCCAGTGTTATAATCTTCAATTTATAGGATGAGAGACTCATATTGGTTTTTATTTTATAGCAACCTTAAAGGAAATTTGTGGGAATCATATTTAATTGATCGTTTACAAATGGCTGAATTAAATAACGTTCGATCTGATTTTAAGAAAAACACTGTTGGGGCACCTCAAGTTCCTTTCTTGTATTTACAGTTTTTCTAAATGTCTTGGATGTAGAGTTACTCTTTCCTACAGTCTTGTATGTCATTGACAACTGTATATAACAGAGAAACATATAATCGAGGTAAACACTAACCTAAAAACCTTCTGAAGTTTCTCAGTCGTGATTTATTTCAAATCAGTCGAGGATTTATTAGATTAAAATTGAAATTAGATTTATTAAAAATAAAACTTAGCGTGTTGAATTATTAACTTTGCTTGTAGATAGCCTTAGATTTAACTTTAGATTATCATGTAAGTTTTAATTTTTAAAGATTAGCAAGAGTTATACATATATTAAGAAAGTCAATAAAATTGTTTCGGGCTCTATGTTAATAGCATATTATGCATTATTCCCATTCTCCCATGAACAAAACGAGGTATTCAAGAACTTTCCAGAAATATTGATATAAGGAAAGTTTAAAGTTGTTGCAAACTATCATCTTACTTTTGCTCTAAGTTTTATAGCAATTTAACATACGTTAAACAAAACAGAGATATATTTAAAGAACTAAAGCCTCTTTTTAGAGAATACCTAAAATGTATGAAACAAGCAGTACGTCTTGCTTTAAAACGCTTTATAGGAGTAGGTAGGTCGAAAGCTAATTAAGATACAGTTTACGTCATTGATTGCATATGTAAGTGGGGCTGAGAGGGGTCAGCGTGCCCTTTAAGTTGAGGTAGTCCTATGGAAATAAAACCAACATTTTAGTTACATGCAAGGAGCGGGTGCACTTGGCGAGCTTACCAAATGTGGCCATTAACAATGGCTTTGTGCCTCCTGCGACGTTTGCTTATGGAGCATGCGCATTCCTTACAACTGGTCTACTTCATTCTTGAGGTCTCTCCCAGCAAAGGAATTTCGACATAATAGATCTAATTCGCCTGGGTTAAATTTCAGCAAACATTTTTAGCAAGAGTGAATTCCCTTCTATTTTCTGGGCGCAGCATGTCTACCTAGCATTCCACTCTCAATGGCGTAAGTTGCATGGATAATACACATTTGTAAATTCTACAACGTTTATTAACATGCATTTCTTTATTTACAAAAATGTACAAATATTTTTATATAAATATGTTAATGTCATTAAAGCTCGTGAAGTTAATTATTTACGAGATATTTCTTGTCTTTGATATGAATTTTCAAATACTTATAACTTTACTGAAGTGAGAAGTGGCAATCAGTTTTTTATCGTGCACAAACCATTGGAATTTAAAAGCCATCACATAACAACACACTCTCTAAAGCTTCGAGTCTGTCTTTATATTTGGTAACCTATAACGATTTACTTTATATTTACATCTATATTAATATTATAAAGAGAGAGACAGAGAGAATTTGAGTGTGAATGTAGGGCGCGCTTGGAAACTATTGATTTCGACAGTTGTTGCACCATTGTTAATCCCCGTTCTTCTCGACGGAAATGATCTATAAGAGGGCTTATAAATCCCAGACCTAAATGACCAAATTTCTAAAAGAATGCCAAACAATGTTTGGATGTTAGAACGGAACATATTGGTGAAGATCTTGTCTTTTCGTTGAGAATTTCGTGGAATGTGTGTTTGTGTACAGCACGTTCCGTATACTGCCGGGCCGTTAATTACTCAGTGTATAATTGAGACATTCGCCGTTACGAAGTTATAATTCTTGAACAATAGTCACTCTGTAAGGCTTAAATTTTATAAGCTGTATGGACAGAGGTTTTTGCAATACCCACTTGCTGTGCAATCGCTTCTTAGATTTAGCGATTAACTACCCCGTTTTCCTAAACTTTTGAACCAGATATCTAACAATTTCTCTAACTGAAACTAGAGTACCAGGACATTTGTCCTAAAAATATCTACACACCCGTGATTGCTCAAGCTTGAATTTTTCAATAGGCATTTGAACGGACTAATAAGAATAATCTAATGTGATGTCTTGAATAAAGTTTCACTTTTGAGATATATACTGAATGAACTGTAGTCTTTATAGATTGAGCCGGAAACAACTGACACAGTGTAACACAGTATGCGGAGCCTTGAGTGAGTCATTCACCGCTAGCGCGCTGCGGAAAAATAGCGAGTTCATTGCAGTACAAGCGAAATATCCATAACAGCGATACAAATGCAATGCATTATATATAGGGAGAGAGAGAAGAGGGGGGGGGGGGAAATTGAGCAAACAGGTGACATGAAAATAATGGATAATCGAATTTGGTTATCAGGATACGACAAATATGACAAAATCTCATAGCACTCGGGCAGGAAAATTTTGGTGTATTTTCTGTTGATGAAAGCGAGAGGAAATGTAGAGCACGTTAAATAATTACACAAAGCAAAAACTCTGGAAATTATCTTGGTTTACAAAGTATCAGTGAGTTTTTAAGAGAGGTATAAATACTCTTGAAAGGTTTAGCTATCACATTATGTGTATTGTTACGAATAAAATGTAATCGACTTTTTACACGCGCTCTGAAATCAATGCCAATGGACCCACCGACCGAGGCTCCGGTCCCCTCCCGGCCGTTTATGCAATCTTCACAACCACGGCCGCTACTTCTCACTGAACTAGCTACTCAGTTGGTTCTTCAGGGACCAACGAGGCTGAGTGTACCCCTGACCAGGTCTCCCAGCGGTAGAAAATCCCCACGCTGGTAACAGGAATCGAACCAGGGTCTCTCACTTGGTAAGCAGCAGCTCTACCACCGTGCTAAGGAGACGACCAGTGTCCTCTATTATGACTAATATGTTTGTATTGTGACATTGGTCTAGTTTTTAAGTTACATTAGTATAGATTTACAACATCAGCGTTCCATGTATTTTGCAGGTACATATAATAAAGGTAATAAAATAAGCCTAAAGACTTTTCAAGTTCAGTCTTTCGACACGATAACACAATTAGACCACTACCGTCTTAAAATTTGCTTTTGTACCAGTTACCGTAAAAACAGAATGTGCCATTTTTAGGTAACGTCCCTTTTAAGAACGAAAGAAAATTGAGGGTGAAGTCATTAGTGAACAGTTGTAGAAGGGCCTAACTAAACTAGTTAACGAAAACGACCGGATACTCCCAGGAGTTTAGCAAGTTTCGAGCATTATAGTGGTCTCTCTGCAATTACTGTGTGTAGCTGCAGAACGAAGCCTGTAATATCCAACTCCAAAATGTCGAAGCACCTTGCACTCTATCGGGTGGCTTCACTAAAAAGGCAAACTACAGTGAACCCAAATTCAATTAGAGAGAATTTGTTTCCTTTGAGGTTTGAATCACAGAGCAGGATAAAGAAAAAGTCAAGCGTGGGGGATGGCTGCCCGCAGTACAATGGTGTACTGTTACCGTGAAGGATTAAACAGTGTTGAGTACAATAGTGGGATAGAGGTTGTTTTGTATACTGTTAACAAAGCTGACTTTTGAATGTGTTTGCTATAGCAGAGCATCCGTTAGTGTCAATCACCATGTCCTTCCAACACTAACACAGTTCACGCCGCTTCTACATACTGGAGTCTAGTTGGAATATTCTAAATAAACAGTTGGTCTAAGTATTTAAATTAGTATAAATATAGGTGTGAAACTTAAGGCTATTTACTGAAGAAATACCTAAATTTATTTGCAAGATTCTAAAAATAACTGTTAAATTTGGGAACAGTTTGAAGATAATTCCTTTTGTTACTTTTTAAAATTTTATTTTGATTGGATGGACACTTCTAGATAGAAAGTTTGTTACTGATTTCTGTAGAATTTACTAGAATTTTTTTTTTTTTTTTTTTTTTTTTTTTTTTACACACAGACTCAATGTAGAGATTTCACCGAAAACACATGTCTTGAAGTTTCGTGAATATAAAGGAGTATTTTTAAGGGGGGGGGGAGGAGAAAATAAATAATAAAGTCCGCGTGCACGTGTGGGTGTGTATTTCTGTGTGGATTTAACTCACCTCTAAATACACTTCGCCAATTTTGGTATCTATCTTGAAATGTGCTGATGTTATTTGCTTTTTTGTTTTGTTTATTCTCCTTTTTCCTGAAAGACGAAGCAACATCCATTTGAATTCCTCAATTATTACAAAACACGGATTTAAAGAGACCCTGGAGTTTAAAATAGGAAAATGTTGAAGTCAAAATAGAAAACAATAAGGGCAGCTTCTAATTTTTCAAGTTATTGTTACTCCACAAATTTTTCTTAAGCCATGTTTCTTGAGCTTGGAGGTATGAGTGACCTAATGTATGTGTGTGATCTAGTGTTAAAAGGATAACCAAGAGTAATAAATGTAGCAAAGGGGGGGGGGGAAAGTAAAATAAGTAAGAAAAATAAATAAATACACAAATTTAACATCTTGGTCATGAAGGCAAACAAATGGCACAACGAAACAAACGACAATTGGCTCCTGTTTATAATAGGTTATATTTATTGTTTCTTTAACGATTAAATAAGTAACCCGAGGCACAATAGCCCTTTCCGGGTCAAGACCGGCCGCCTGGCCGCTGCGTTCCCCAGCTCTGCCCATTGCAAGCGTTATAAGTGGGGTGCAGTACTGGAGGTGGGACATGGTCAGCGTACCGGTCTCTCCCATCCGGTTTTTGCAACCAGGAGCCTGTATTTCTAAATAAAGTACCGGGAGACGAACCAGAGTCTTCCTCTTGGTAAGCAGCAGCCGTAATTCCGTGCTAAGGAGACGACTTTATAAAATATTACACCTGGGTGTTTTGAATCAGTTGCAGTATCAAAGCTCTAAGTAACCTTCATTATAATTCTACAGACGTTTACCTAAGCCTGTGTATGCAAAAGTCTTTTAATAACCCTTGTAGACTTTCCTAGATTAATTATACTACTTAAATACCAAGGTATAGTGCTAACGTGCAGACCACAGAGGCAATTCCTTTACCAGTTCTTCTCCCTTAAAACTTTCTATTTTAAAAGAATTCCCATATAGAGGATTGCGGATAGTGATAACTATGTCAACGTTTTGTTACGATACTATAAACAAACATAACAAACAACAAGAAATCACATATCAGCCGTCTTGTTTACTACATTTTAATACAAACATGGAAATGTTAGCAGTTTTTCACAGAGACCGCGTATGATTTACTGCGTGTATATTTGAAGTAATTCAGTTGAGTAAACACCGGCTTGTCAAAATGGGAAGAATCACATGTGTCTCCATTAACAAAATCATGATGAATAACAGTTCGCCCTCCATTTAATTCTCTGATATTCAAATGAAGGGGGTATGTCCCCTCACTGTGGAGGATTTAGAAAACACCCTCGTTATTTTTCTCTTTTTATTAATTTTGTGAGTACATGCAACTTCTATAACGTTGGTTCTATAAAGGCTTTTCAATTTGAACAGGTGAAAGTCCGCAAAGATCAAAGTTCATTGCGAATTAACCAAGTCGTAAATGTAGGAACAGCATATAATTTAAGATGGAAATAATGCAGCGAAATTAATAATACCTCCTGCGTATATTTGGAAACAATTTAACGTCAAATCACCTTTCTTAACCAATAAACATTCTTTCCTGCAAGTGATCTATTATGGCCACCACTTCCTCCAGGAAGAGGGGATAAATTCTAATAGGCAACAGGAGGCTATAGGTTGCAGGCAGACACATCATACAGACGCGTGGAAGACCGTACATTTCGTGGCTCAAATATCCACTACTGGATCTGCCCAGAAGGAGGGAATAACGACCCATCAACCAAGCAGCCTTCCATTATCCACGGGGGGAACATCCTTTCCTTAGAGCAAGTATCCGCTTATTACACACTTTATCCCACACTCTGTGAGCGAGGAAATGGTTGGCCAAAGAAAAATTCCCTCGCCCTGGCTGGTAATCAAACCTGAGTCCTTCGGGTTGAAAAGGCAGATCATGGGCAAAATGCTGACCGCTCGACTGTAGAGGCATTACAATTGCAAATTGTTTCTTAGTATAGGGTCATTCTAACGAATTTAGATGTATTTTAGACGTGGTGAATGACTTGAAGTTGCGAATGGGTTTATGGTCGAGTTCACTTTTGTATACATAAGATCACAGAGATGTTAGGTTAGTATCTCTCTGCTTTCCGTTAGTAAACATCGTAAAACAGTGCGTGATCAAACAAAGCAGCAAACAAAGCAATTATGCTCATAATTTCAGTAATTTCAGTAACACTAATGAATTTTGTTTATTGGAGACTCAAGAAGCACACTGTATAACATTGTAGCAACACTGACACTGCTTACAGTTCAACTGTCTTGTAGACAGTAATTTGAACAGCTGGAAGCTGCCTACTCCACAGCGCGATTGCACGTTTAAGGACAAAGGCATTCTCCTGAGTAACTGACAGTACAGTGCCTGCCCGCATTATCAGCATTCTCTTGTTTATTTCAATTTGGAAACAGAGACGTTGTCCCACCATCAATTTTCTTGACATCACTCGCGTAGATCCCAGAAAGGTCTGAAACACCTCTGTACCGATGTCTCAACCTTCAGGTTATGCCTACTGGTATACTCGCACTAAAAGGTTGGCCCAATTGTAAGCGAATTTCACAACCACACCTGTAAAGACTAATTCAAGTCGGCAGCAGTGTTTCACACGTGACCCAGTAGAATTTTCCAGGAATTATCCAGAAGATCGTGCATGAGGATTCGCATTCCAAGAGCCGTGGCCTCCCTGATAATTATGTGACACTTTTATCTCAACAAAAACAAACGGCAAGCGTTGAGCGGGGAAATCGGCCGGTGTTTGTAGGCACACTTTATTTTTAGCACACATTCTTGCTTCACAAGAGTTGCTAACATGCAGTGAGGATAGCGCTGGGTGTGGCGATGAAAGAGCTTTATTGCCTGTAACGGCGAAAACCATTTGACGATGTGTTTCGCTTTGCAACATTTACCTTCAGTCATGTATGAATACAAATATAAATCTGACTCATCAATCTCAAACACTTCTATAGTACTACAAAGTAGTACATGCTCTGGGTGGCTCTGTGTTCACTTTCTCTTCCCACTTTGAAATCCTTTTTCCACATCACAATTAGGTGTTTCGGGTAACCACAAATCATAGGAAGCCTATTTACTCTCTCTATTACTTTACTCTCCCTTCCATCAAGGTTGGCATTAAACGGGGTGGACGGAAAGCGTGAGATTTCCCCCTCTCATTAAGTAATTTCTCCCGCTCGTCAAAAAACAGTTCCTTCCTTGCCATGAAGTATTTTTTGTTTTTACTGTAAATATTTACTGTTACTGCTCTTTGAAAATACAAGAAGACACGAAACACTTTTGATACATTGTACAAGTGCGAGCTTCGAGTAAGCAAAGGTATGATATCTCAAGTAAGCTGACCAGTAAACAATTCTTACGTTCATTATTTGGGTTGTCCTTCATGGTCACAATTTCATCAATTCTGCGCCAGCAATGAAGGGTGCAGCTTGCAGTATTCGCTTCAGTTTCCTGCAACTCGCTGTTCTATTGTTAGCATGGATCATTTTGTGACAAGAAAGCGAAAATTTACAGAAAGTAATGACAGTGTTGTATATGGTTGTCTCATAAGTTTGTTCGTTTTGCTCGCATCTATGGCGCCTGGAAACCCTGAACTAGCTGTACACTCAAATTAACCTAGTTGCCTGACCAGCCCTACGACTTAGAGATCAGCAACAACTATGGAAAGCAGAAAGGAACATTACCATCTTATGCTGTTTTACTATCGTAAGGACAAAACCGCCTCACAATGTCTACAGTGTGCTGTCTATAGGAAGATGCAGTAAAGAATTGAGCATGTCAAAAGTGGTTTAGTCAATTTTGAGCTGAGAGTTTCTCCATAAAGCAGAAAGTTTGGCAACTACTCTGTCGTAGCTGTGCTGCGGGTAAGATGTGTTCTCAGGCGTTCTTAGTGATTGACACGTAACAAGAAACGAATTTTACGTATTTTACACACTACAGAGAATACATAACAATCTCGTTTATCAGATTGATTTTTGCTTGCTTCTTCACCACGAATATACAGACACTTAGGCATATGTATATGCAAGTGCAGATAGTTTGATAACTGGTACAGTGATTTTCTTTACACGTGGCGAATATCTTGCTAGGATCTGCGCGAGTGAATTCATGCAAATTGTTGGTGGGAGTAACGTCATTGACAGGCAACAAAATAGTTGATTAATTGTTGACCCTAGAATCCGATTTGAAAAATGTAGACCAAATTAATAAGATCGATAATGAACAAAATGAAGCACATTATGAACCTTGTGCTACTTATTTAAGAGACAAATACAAAATTCCAATTGGGAAGTGATTGGCCTACTTTTTGGTGCTCGTGCAGTGATTACTAAATTCACTGTTAATCTGTTCCAACGTTTTGAACTGCTATTTGCAAGCGTGTCTTAATGACAACCCTAAAATAAGATAGCTATCCAAGTATTGGATTTTCCCTCATATTCCCCTTTCAGCTGCAGGGATATTAGCAATATGTTCTGCAAACGTTTATCTCGACTGACATGAAGATATAGGAATAAGTGCTAGTAAGAATAGTTAGTACAAGAGTAGAGAAAGCCATGTGAACGTAAAACATCAGGTATTTAACCTCTTATTTCTTTTACGTCTTTTTAACTATGTAGTCATATCACTCGTAAAACGGTGGGCAGCACAGTTAACCTTCAAGGTCTCATCTCTGTACCATACCATCTTGTTTCGTCACGAGTCCACAGAGGGAGCAGTGCAGGGCAACTGTACATCCACCTCTGTGACGGCAGATGACACTAGGGTGACATGAGGTCTATCTAATTAAATTATATGTGGATAGATGGCACAGCATTCACTATTACTATCTATTTTTCATTTATACTATTGTTTCAGAGTTAAGGTGGAACCTTGGGCTTCTGGTATTCAATATACAATCCGAAATTTACCTTGGTGACTGAGAGAATCAACGAAAAAACTCACATTGGTCGACTCACGTAGTTTTAACCCAAGGCTTTCCAAATGCGAGTCTCACAAGTCACGGCGGAGTCGTTTCGCTCGATGGAGTAAAGAACAGGTTTTGTTTTATCACTTTCACTTAATGGTACCCATGGACCCTCGTTAGTTTGTTTCGTTCAATCTTGTATAATATGATTTATTGGAAGTAATCTGTTATTAAAAAACTAAGAGAATAAATGACGTGTACAGAAAGCAATGTAACTGTTCCATATTAGCATGACAGACAACAAATTGACGTATAGCAAACTCAACGCAACATTTGACATTAGTTGTGATAGCTGCAGATAATCCTGATATATTAAGCCATTATAACACAAGCATGGTACTGCAACAAATGACAAACGCTATGACGACACAGAAAGAGTTCGCAAGGCAGGCAGTATTCAATAAACAGTGTCACAGCAGTAACATTGCATTGCAGCTAGATTTATGCAAAGGTTATCTTTGAAAACCCTGAAAGCCCGCGCTTTTTTCACGGCTGTATCGCAATTTTCGGAGCATTTGCGACGTCACATATCAGCAACATTTTGTGGTAATGTTTCCTGAAAAGCGTTCGCATCCAACAGTAACTAGTGTTAGTGACCAACATTAAAACAAATATCACACTCGCAGTTTTGTCTTTTATTTTTGCTGTATTAAAGGCTATATCGTAGGAAAATGTAGCGCAGTATTTTAGGCGAGAATAGCTCTACCACAGTAAGATAAAAGCAACGAGGTTTAACACGGTAGAGATCAAACCTATCCCTACAATATATGCAGGACCTTGCTCCAGGATCGCTCACTGGAAATGTTTCTCATAGTCCTAGATTTGCTATTATGTGTCGCAAGTTTAGATATCCATATATAAACATAGCACTAGACACTTACACACAGAGGCCGTCAAGGGTAGAAGTGCGCAGATTTCCCGTGATTCAAATATGACGAATAAAAAAGTAGAGCAACAAATTCATCTATCGTGAAAGACGAAGATTATTGAATACATTATATGCACAATCTAGCTACAGAGCAGGACTGAAAAGGTGAACGTTTTGTTTACTAATGCGTCTTCTGCTTCCATGCATACCTACACTCCTGGGAAGTAGCTCAAGACGCGAAAACTGTTTCCGCCACGTGTCTGTGTTTAGTAACGGCTATTGCGAGTAACGAGGGATAGGTGCTTTTCTTTCAAGCTTTCCGAGCAGTTAGGCTTTGTCACATTGTTTTAATGTATCGTTCCACACACACTCTAGCGCTTGTTGTCAAACGTAGTCTACAAATTATTTCCAATAGACCCACTGTAGTCAATTATTTAATATCATTTTGTAGCTAAACCACTCATTTTAGCAACAAATGGAAAATACATGAATAACGCAGGTTCCAAACCTCTATACAAAATTCAAAAGTAAATGGAAGCAGTGTTGATGTTTTGTCAATCGAACCTTCGATCAATTTTATTTTTTATTTATGCAACCATGCACCATAGAGGAAAATGGTAGAGGAATTTATATTTCTGTCTGCACACTCATATCCCTAACATATCCCCCTCTCTCTATCTCTGTGTGTGTGTGTGTGTTGTGTGTGTGTGTGTGGTGTGTGTGTGGTGTGTGGTGTGTGGTGTGTGGTCTGTGGTGTGTGGTGTGTGGTGTGTGGTGTGTGGTCTGTGGTGTGTGGTGTGTGGTGTGTGTGTGTGTGGTCTGTGGTGTGGTGTGTGTGTGTGTGTGTGTGGTCTGTGGTGTGTGGTGTGTGTGTGTGTGGTCTGTGGTGTGTGGTGTGTGGTCTGTGGTGTGTGTGGTGTGTGTGTGTGTGTGGTGTGTGGTCTGTGGTGTGTGGTGTGTGTGTGTGTGTGTGTGGTGTGTGGTCTGTGGTGTGTGGTGTGTGGTGTGTGGTGTGTGTGGTGTGTGTGGTGTGTGTGTGTGGTGTGTGTGTGTGGTGTGTGGTCTGTGGTGTGTGGTCTGTGGTGTGTGTGTGGTGTGTGTGGTGTGTGTGTGTGGTGTGTGGTCTGTGGTGTGTGGTGTGTGGTCTGTGGTGTGTGTGTGTGGTGTGTGGTGTGTGTGTGGTGTGTGTGGTGTGTGGTGTGTGGTATGTGGTGTGTGTGTGTGGTGTGTGGTGTGTGTGTGGTGTGTGGTGTGTGGTGTGTGGTGTGTGGTCTGTGGTGTGTGGTGTGTGGTCTGTGGTGTGTGGTGTGTGGTCTGTGGTGTGTGGTGTGTGGTCTGTGGTGTGTGGTGTGTGGTGTGTGGTGTGTGGTGTGTGGTGTGTGGTGTGTGTGTGGTCTGTGGTGTGTGTGGTGTGTGTGTGGTCTGTGGTGTGTGTGTGGTGTGTGGTGTGTGGTGTGTGTTGTCTGTGGTGTGTGTGTGGTGTGTGTGTGTGGTGTGTGGTGTGTGGTGTGTGTGGTCTGTGGTGTGTGTGGTGTGTGTGGTCTGTGATGTGTGTGTGTGGTGTGATGTGTGTGGTGTGTGTGGTCTGTGGTGTGTGTGTGGTGTGTGTGTGGTCTGTGGTGTGTGTGTGTGGTGTGTGTGTGGTGTGTGTGTGGTCTGTGGTGTGTGTGTGGTGTGTGTGTGGTGTGTGTGTGGTGTGTGGTGTGTGGTGTGTGGTGTGTGTGTGGTCTGTGGTGTGTGGTGTGTGTGTGGTGTGTGTGTGGTGTGTTGTCTGTGGTGTGTGTGTGGTGTGTGGTGTGTGGTGTGTGTGTGGTGTGTGGTGTGTGGTGTGTGTGGTCTGTGGTGTGTGTGGTGTGTGTGGTCTGTGATGTGTGTGTGGTGTGATGTGTGTGGTGTGTGTGGTCTGTGGTGTGTGTGTGGTGTGTGGTGTGTGTGGTGTGTGTGGTGTGTGGTGTGTGTGGTGTGTGTGTGGTCTGTGGTGTGTGTGTGTGGTGTGTGTGTGGTGTGTGGTGTGTGGTGTGTGTGTGGTGTGTGTGTGGTGTGTGTGTGGTGTGTGGTGTGTGGTGTGTGTGTGGTCTGTGGTGTGTGGTGTGTGGTGTGTGGTGTGTGTGTGTGGTCTGTGGTCTGTGATGTGTGTGTGTGGTGTGATGTGTGTGGTGTGTGTGGTCTGTGGTGTGTGTGTGGTGTGTGGTGTGTGTGGTGTGTGTGTGGTCTGTGGTGTGTGTGTGTGGTGTGTGTGTGGTGTGTGTGTGGTGTGTGGTGTGTGTGTGGTGTGTGTGTGGTGTGTGGTGTGTGGTGTGTGTGTGGTCTGTGGTGTGTGGTGTGTGGTGTGTGGTGTGTGTGTGTGGTCTGTGGTGTGTGGTGTGTGTGGTGTGTGGTGTGTGAAAAGGTGGTTAAAATATGTATGACTGAAATATAAAAAAATCTAGAAAATAAATGACATCCGTGAATGCAGCGAACGAACAATTTCCCTCCAAGCGTCATTTTTAAATGCCTTACTGCAGATTTAAATGTTGCGTGGATTTTAATGTAAACTATGTATACATGTTTTAAAGCCGTTTTCCCACTATTGATATCAAAATTTTTCTGCCTGTAAAGTGTTCTTTACGAAGCAGTTTTTGTATTGAAAAAATGAAATTCACTACACAATTTGCAAATAAATAAATATTGCCCTAAGTTTGATTATCAGCTGTATAACCATATATTTTTGAATTATCAAACAGAACGTACAACTTTTAGTGAAAAAATATTTGTAAAGTTTAAAAAACTTTGGGGTCTAAAGTGAAGGAGACAGAAGCGTAAGACAAATATAAGAAGTAGGCGTATATTTAACCTAAGATAGACAAAAATTAAACTTCTTATCGCAAGGAACTTTTTTAGCGGTGTAACAAAAAATAAACAAGTTTGATCATAACTTTCAAAGTATGAGAGCAAATGGATGAAACTTAGGATGTAATATGTTTAAATTACATTGCACCAATGCATGAGAATGGTATAAATTTACAAATTGAATACCAAAGCTACTCGTAGTATTATTTGTGCAGAATTTCTAATATTTAGTTATACATTTCGTTAAATAACAAATTCGGCGTTTAATTTCATCTTCCAGGGATGCAACTGAAAGACTTTCAAGAAAACCCTCTTACTCCAAAGTACCTTTACATAGAAAATGTTTCGAAAATGCTGATTTTCATAAAAGTGGCCTAACGATTAAGTTTAAAATGTCATACTTTTAGGTTATTTTTACGACAAATAAAATGTTTATCTTGATTTTTCTAGGAATAGCATCTGAAGCCCAATTCATTCTGGATTACTTTTTTTATAACTGGTAAAACATTAGGGACAGAAAAACTCTTACTGCACCAAAAAACATATCTCGTCCAAGCGCAAAAATTTATGTTTTTTTGTGAAGATGACCATGTTCGAAATATTTTGTTATGTATTTGAATTTTCAAATACTAATAATAAGGATATTTTTATACGTGGCGAATGGCTGGAAGTGGCACAGTGGTTTATGACGAGGTCACCTTTCACTATAAGACAATAGAGGTGTCAGGTTAGAATTTCTCAGACTTCCGTGCAGTAAACATCGCGGAACAGTGCCCGCTCGCATTATCAGTAGTCTCTTGTTTATTTCAAGTAGAAACCAGAGACATTACCACCACCATCAATTTGCATGACGTCACTGTCTCAGACCCTAGCGAGCTCATTCGCCACTTCTAAAAATATATAAAATGGGAAACCATTCGCTCTTTTTGCCATAACCATGCTAAGAGCATGGCAAAGCCATCATATAGCGGTCAGCTCTTAAAAGATTTGACTATCACTTCAGATTACGCTATTCCCCTGGTCTCATTGTACCAAGGAAACATTTAATAAAATAGTTCCTACAAATATCTACGAGTATCTTGGGTAACATGAAGTAGATAGGAGAATAAGCAGTTTTAAAGAATAGTTTGTATAAGAATGGGTAGAGAAACCCATATGAATGCACACGTCAGATTTTTTCTCAAACAGACTGTGTAGAAAGGATATATGTACCACCAAACAAGCACAGATGAAACCCATAAATCTGATATTGCACGTTCTTCAGCATAGCTCCAAACGGGCAGACCAGAGATTGGAGAAATAGAACAGCAATGAATGGACCACCCAGTAGTATGTAAAGGACTGTTAAGGAGCTATTCAACGTCCTTAGTGGCACCTGCAACACTAGTGCTAGTAATAACACTGTTTACACACTCCCAGTTTATAGCTTGGCCTTAAGTTTGTGACAAAGTTTCAGAATTACCATCTGCATAACAGCCCTTGAGCTGGAAGGCAAATGTAATAAACAAGGAATTTCAATTAAATCTCCATGTTTGTAGCGTTTCGCTTGAATCTGCGGAATTTCTTCAGGCCTTTATTAATGGCACCTGATTCTTCTGTACGCATGCGCAGACTGCTGCGAGTTTAATTAAATAACCAAAAGAAGTACGCCTATCTACAATTAAGAGAATTGTCTCAACAACGCTTTATTCTGTTAATACAGGGTATTTAGCTTATAGATTTAATATAATACGAGAATAAACTATTAAAAATAAATTTAGTACACATTTATGTAAAATGGTGTTATATTAAAGCTTATCCTTCTATAAGTAAGGGACAGAAAATAGGGGTAGGTGTGATTTTCTTCTTCTTCTTTTTTTTTTTTTAATTGCTCCATTTAATCCCGCCTCTAACTACAAAGGTCATATCAACGGCTTCTTCTGTGGAGCATATTGCCTATTGGCAATGGTGCTGCTCGTTTAACAGTGTTTCTTTCATTTTTTTTTTTTAATATTTAGGGTTTTAAACATTGAATTCACATACACACATATTCACATTCTCATCCATATTTCCAGACTCTGGGCAGGATAAGGAATAATCTTGGCTGGGGAAAAATTTCCAACCCTCTGCCGAGAATCGAACTCGGGACCCCTTGTGCAACAGGCACCTGCTCTACTCAGTGAGCTACGGGGCAAGCCATTTTATTTTTTCAAGTGGTGAACGGCGTGCATTTTTCGTTCGTACCAGTCTACTTTTGGGCACACGTACTTCAGCCAAATCATGGGACTCCAAAACAAACCTTCCTAATGCTTGGTTACCTGAGTGAGTGCAAATGCTTCATGCATCAAACGAAGTAGTGGGAGTGAAGCAATTAGATGACGTCATTTGCACGTAAGAGTCAAGGTTGGGCATCGTTGGTGTAGATCTGTTGCAACAAGCTTCTGAATCTGCAGGATGCGCAGAAAACTATTTTCGTAAACGTTCTGTTACCTCTGTTGTAGGGCCACAGTATCCCTATTACGAGCTCCATTATCCAACAACGTCTGGAGGTGTGCATATCCAATGAATGAGTAGAGGACGAATAGACATTGGGACTGGCAGGCACAATTCGGCGGTGGAAGTGGTATATGACCTTCAATCGAGCAAGGTAATCCTACTTTATGAGTGTAGTACCGAAGATTTGCCCAGCTCTCATTGACAGGCTTTCGTTGCGTTACTTCAACCTCAGTTCTGAGCACAGTATTCACTATCGTCGAGTAATATTGACCAGGTACCGGGTACAGTCCACGGACTGCGACTGGCTGACAAGTAGAACGGAAAAAATTGTTTAACAATCACCTCTGGAATTTGTTCCGCAGCTACTGACATGGGTTGTCGCTTTTAATCATAAGTAAAAACCATCGGTTAGGGCCGGTTTGAAGGTGCACCGTGGGATTAGTATTCGAGCACCTAACCAAATGAGACACCCAGAACGACAAGGCTTGAAAAGGAATGAATATATAGTAGAGGGCATTGTTGGAATATATACATGCAGGAATGCATGGCGATCTTTATGAGGCAATGGTAAAGGGGCATTTCAATAATAAAAGGAAGCCGGGATAGGAAGTCTTGGGAAGGAGCCTTTGCATTACGTAAGTCAAGCTATTGTCGGTTGCAAGGAAGATTGTGGCCTGCTCTCCATCTTCAGCATTATTCAGATGGTATTCCTCGCGCTACATTGGTTCTGAAGGTCTGGCACGTGCTTGAACTTTTCTTTCAGGACTATATCTGGACGTCATTGTTGGTATGTCTTGATAACTGCCATACGAATTTGGCAGCAGCACTTCTCAAACCAGGATCTAGATAAACCTAAACCTTATACTACAGATAGGGCTTTCTTTCAAAATGATTCACACTTGAAAAAAACGGGTTGTAGTTATTGAGGACAATGCTTAAAATCACATTTACATTTTATGTGCCCTCTCACCAATACCAACCCTCATACTAGGGATTTTCTATAAACTTTTTACTCATTCAGCGTATTCCAAAAACATATTCCAGTTAACCGTTGGTTAACAATAATCCCAGAGGCGGTAAAGAAACGGAGGCGAGAACGGGTAGCAAAACAGCACACAGTATTGTAACAAAATGACAACTTGACAAATGCCACTCCTGATATCAATGTGACAATGATAACAAAGTCCAGTTACTATTTCTGTCCCTTATTTTTCTTCTAAAACTGAAGAAAAATATCATAGTTTGTCTTTTTTGTTAATACAAACTGCATTTCATTGTGACCTTGCAACTTACAGCTATTCTGTCCTCTCGTAACCTTGGGACCCACACTTTTTTGTCTTTCAGTTCTCTCTGTGTAACAAATTGCTGGCTTCGGTGATCACACACACTAAAATTGCTTCTCACAACAATAACTCCGACGCGATGTATCAATGTCCCAAACTGTCTCTGTCAACACATAGTCATAGGAAAAAGTATTCATACACCATTGTTTATGTAGAATAACTTCATTTGTTAGAACTAAAGATCAAAACCAGAGTTAATATTTGGTAAACTAACAATGTGAGGTTTCCTCCTGATTTAGAATGTATAAAAGGATTAACCAAATTAGTCTTTTGTGAAAGGTAAATAAACATTTTGTACTAGATGACTTCACGCAATGGGGAAAAAGTATTCATACATACAAAGAAAATGACAATTTATATAAGTATAATAACAATGTTAATATTTTGTAGGCATTTTTCTTCTATGTATCACTTCTATTAATCTATTTGACATGGAATGAACCAGTTTTTTGGTAGTCTCTGAGACTTTGATTTAATATTTTCTTCATTCTTATGGCAGACATGTGTAGAGCTGTCTTACTCCATACTTCATGTTTTGTGATCATTTGAAGTGTACTACACAGATGTTCAATTGCATTAATATTTGTGCTTCGTACTGTAAACATAAGAATGTGAGGACTATAGTACAAAAACCATATAAGAACAATTTTCTTTGCGTGATTAGGGTCCTGTTTTGTTCATGTTAGTAATCTGAACCTAAATGCACGCTATCAAAACTTTTTGCAGATTTTCCTTTAGGATATCTAAATACTGAATTTATCCATGTTATCTACAACAAAAAGAAGTTGCCATACATCCCCATAGCATAACTTCTCCAGCACCGTGTTTCACTGCGGTTTCAATGGTTTTGGTTCAAGCTCAGTATTTGGTCTTCTCCACACCAAAATCCTACTATCATTTACAAGTATGGTAATTTACTTCTATCTGTGGACAGTACTTTGTCACAGGAATATCTGTTCTTGCTTATATACCTCGAGCAAATTCAAGTCTCAACTTATTCTTCTTGCTGAGCATCATTTTCTTTTTGGTGCCTTGGTTCCGTAACCTGCACTACCTAGAATATAGAGGACAGCCCTTAGTGTTGTTTCCTTCCCAGACTGATCATTAACATACACAGGCAATACAAAAGCTGTCAATTTAGCATCTTTTTTGACCATCCTTATTAAGATTGTTTTTCTCTTTGCGTTAGCTTTTGTGGTCAACTCTTATTTCACTGTTAATCACACTGCTTTTTCTATCACATTACGATGTGCATAGTTGCCTGTCTTCTAATAATATCAAAATTTTCTGAAAAGCATTTTCCCTTTTGATATTGACACCTATTTATCTTGGCACTAAAGTTATTTTTTTATCTTTGTGGTCCATTTTCCTGTTGCACGCCATTTACTCGAAATAGAACCAACGCGTAAGAGGTGCAGCTTGTCACAAGACAGTGAGAGCGGCAGGTACAATGCTTGCAACTCTCGTTGACAAGTTTTCGTTGCGTTACGTCTACATTGGGTCAAAGTGCTAGGTATCCCCCACTTCGTAGTCATTGGCATACTACATAAACATTCTAGATCTCTAAAAGCGCACAATTCGTTCCAAGTAAGGCTTTTTCTAACTTTTTCATTGTTATTTTTTGCAGCACCCATTATTCTTTTGTACTTCCCAACAATTTCGTAATTATTTAAGTGCTGTTACCACTAAGTTTGACTCTTACTAGGTCAAAGATAGCATATTACTTTTAAAGAGTTGACTATCGCTTCTAGCTCCTGCATCCTCTTGTATATAAAACGAACGAAATGTGTTATGCAACTATTTCTGCAGACATTATGTGGAGTAATATGAAATGGATAGGAAAAAGTTTTCGCAAGCATAGTTTGTGGACGAGGTATAAAAATAACAGTGGTAGCAACATCAAGAACACACATAAACAAAATTACTTGCAAAATTAATTAATGAGAGGCTGTAATTTACAGCGGAGTATAAATCAACAAAACTCTTATTTACATATAGGGATGTATAAATTACGTTTATTACTGTAACACTGCTTTTGACATTAAATGAAATATTGGAGGATATGCGTTGTTCGTATTTCCCAGGAAACGGAACATCAGCACCGAATGCAATGCAAGTCCAAAGTAATACTTTGGTCGAATGTTTTTGGGGTTTTACCCAGCAAAAACGTGGGATGATTTTAATGATGATAATATGTTAATTATATATTATTATAAATAATTAATTTTTAACCACTCCAAGGGAATTGAGGCAGATGCTTGCAAAACACTTGCATTATGTGTTTTGTTGTTAACACAATTGGGACAGGAGGTTGAAGTGATGTACAAAGAGTGTCAAAGAAAGCATTCGTTGGATTGAATCTCGTTTTCTGGGATCTTTTGAGGCGTGAGCTTGACCACTAACCTTGACGCTTATCAAGTGTTGCCTTAGATTTTAACCTCTTCAAAGGGATGTCCTACACTAGCCAATAAAATATAGGTAGCAATCATGATAAGAGGTCTGTGAGAAAAACTGAATGCACTCACTCTACCTCTTTACTCTTTTAACCAATACGACCAGAGCGTAAACATATATTTCGTTGTAAGCTTTGTTATGGTTATTGGCATAAATATTTATCAGAAGTGGCATATCCTTGCATCGTAGACTAAATCAACCAATGAAAAGGGCAAGCTTCGTTCAAGATAAACAATGTGACAGACGCGAGGTGCAGTGAGATTTTCTGTGGCGCTCTTTGTACATTCTTTAAAAACCTGACTTTGCAATTTCATACTGTTCGCGCGACGTTACGAGAGAGAGAATATAGTGATGGCATACATTTTGTTTGTGTAATGAGACCATTTTTGCCTATCAAACTGTGTATCACTTATTGTTTACAGTCATTTAAAGCTATACAGAATTCTTTCGGAGTAAAAGGACTATACAAGCAAATGCAAAATATATCACTCTATTAGAGAATCGTATTTTAAGTATATGGTACTTAAAAAGCATTACAACCATTTGTGAGTAAGTAAAAATAACACTTTCTATGTGTAAGGTAGCTTAAGATGCGAATTCTCTTCAAAATATTCCCAGTGTATCTTTAGAGGATGGTGAACTTGAAATATTCGAAAATTCGGGTTTGATTGTTACTGTTCATACGCACGCGCACTCATTCAGTCCTTTGTTTTTTCCTCAAAGTGCGCTTTTAGGTTTCAGAGGAGTGATGTATTTTCAGCGAAATGTTGATATAAAATATTTATAAGTAGAACTGAAAAAATACATATATTTACTCGTGTTATCCTATTTGTATAGAAATTATATATTCTACTTTCGTTAGGTTATTCACGATATATTTTCACTCAGAGCTCGTTTCATATTAAGTAACAAGGTTTCAGTATGTGGAAACAAAATTAGTGGTTGCGATGGAAAGAGAATCTTTCAGTATGTCCGTTAGTTGATGTTCAGGAAAGGCCTAAGCGTCCAACTAAGAATATTTTGGAAACGACTACCGGTAGCAAATTGTTATTTTAGACTAATTTTATACTTCAATACGTTTTACATTTCCTCTATAGTACGCTTTGTCGTTTCAAGATTTTGTTCCTTTCAAAAATTATAAAAAACTGAATCAAATAATATTTTACCTAAAATTGAGGATATAAATTTTAGTTTTGAGGTCAATGTATTAAGTCTATGACATTTTAGAACCATTTTTGATAAAATAAAATGTTGGAATTGCACCGGTAGTGGGAAGTGCAGATTCTTTTAGCTGAATTTAAATACCAAGTTTGATGTTTAACTAGCTTTTACTTCTAACCTGTATTGTTCACAGACAGGACGGTACACACACTAGCGCAAAATAATATTTGTGACTGCCTTCATAGGGGTTCCGGGTTTAATTTCCGGAAGGCGCTCTAAGAGTAAAAACACCTTACAATACTTCAGTAAAAGTCCCTGATATGACCATTACGGTTAAAGGAGGCTATTGAAGTAAAACAATAAATATTTGTATTACATTTAGCAGTTAAATGAGCTGGTGGTCGAACCTAAGAGAAACGACAGCAGAGGGCAGGGCTCTACAGTCTACAAATTGACACTCCCCAGTGGCAGCTCGTCCAAACGATTCTCCCCTTAGCCCTTCCTGCAGGCTTAGAGATCCCACTGGGATGCCTGGTATTCGGAGACGGTCACCAATTTGGAGGACGAAGGTTCACAGAGAACATTCTTTCCCTTGCCATTCAACGCCGAGACTCTCTCAGTCATTTGCAACCCTAAAACCGCTAAATGATACAAGATAAAGATTAAGTGGAAGAAGCGAAATAAGAAGTGAGGTTAAATGGAGGGACAGGAAATTCTGGGGATGAAATTAATCTGGGGAAACTCGAAAATGTTCATGGGTGAGGAACAATGGCCACGAGGATCGAACCTACGACACAGAGTACAGCAACTAAGCCGGTTTTGTTTGTATAGGCATTCTTTTGGAATATGACAAGTATTTTATACTCCATGGCATTGTCAACGAATACTTAATCCCTTTTATCAATTTATGAATTGAAACTAGGTGTTTTAGATGTCCGTTAGGAGGAATAGGACGTTTCAATGGTGAAAATACATATTATTAAAATCGTTTGAGTTTTATTTGAGATTGTCCTACATAGGCACACGTATTCAGTACGAGAATTTTTCTCTCTTTAATAGTTCCAAAGATCTGTCTTTGTTAATGGGCTTGGAAACTTCCGGACACAATATTTTCAGCCCTATAAAATGGCGTACTACTGTGTGCTGATGTGAAAGTTGCTTGGTAACAAATCACAGACTTTTCACAGCCCTTAGCGAATTTTGTCGCAGTTTCGAACGTTATAGCTCGGAGCACAGGGCAATACCGCTCTGTCATCCCCGAAATGTGGCTATGATCGATGGGCATGGAGCACATTCACAACTTTTTCCTTCCCTATTCTCCAACCCTGCAGCAGACGCGATAGTGCCACGTGTCGAGTTCACTGGGCCATCACGGAAGGAAGCCAATATTTCATCCAGATATTCAATTCTATATCGATTGCCAGCTTTCGTACTAAGGTCAGATTCTAGAGGATAATTAAAATAAACAAACCACGGTCTACTTGTTTTGCAAAAACATCGTTAATTTATTTTAGAATAGCAGCAACATTAAAACGTCATAATCAAAGTCAAAGGAAACTTCAATGTTTACATAAGGATGCCAATTAAAGCGGTGGTCAGATTTTTAATCAGCAATCTACTGTTTGTTGCCTCTGAAATTCCATCCTCTTTGGTTGATCACGAAACAAAAACCGAAATACGTCTTCTCATTTGAGGAAAGTACAAATATTTGAAACTTCAAACCAATAAAAATAAATATCTAGTTAAAGTCATTTATTTCTCTCAAAGTGGATGCTTTCAATTAGAGCTTCTCAGGTTACCAGCCGTATAGTATCTATAAAATTGTTGAAGCTTTTGGCTATATTTAACTCCGTGGCCATCATCAGGGAATGCATAATTAATAAATAAACGGCCATCTCAAAATCATGGCCTTCTTTTAAGTATTCCTGTCCAAGATGTGCTCAGTCGTAGCCAGTTGTCCCTATGATTTGGCTCTAATTTAATTTCAATCACCTCTTTTACAAGTCTGTCGTAATGCCGGTTACTGTGGTGTAAAACTGTGACCTCATCAGATAAAGTTCTGTGATCATTGTGGGGACTATGCTGTGCTATAGCTGATTTTCTGGTTGTAATAGTCGTAGAAATGCGTTTGTGTTCATCACAAGGCAAAGAATTTTGTAAACACCAGGTGTTATAAAACAAAAAATATTGTCTTTAACGAATCTCGTAGTCATCTTTTTTGGTGGCAGGAATATCGTTTTCATGTTATATTTTTTGAGTATCCGCGCAATTTTTATTCATACTCTAGAAGGGGATGAACACCATTTTTTTAGATTTTCCATCTTCCTTTGGGTTGTTTATAGGTATTAAAGGATAGGGATCTTTTAAATTCCTCATAATGCATTGTAATAAGACACTCAATTTGCTATTTAGGTTTTTTATTTAACCAAACTTTCAATTTTGAGTTTTTTTATTGTTCCGTTTATATCTTGCCTTTAACTAGGTCATACTGGTGGCCTCTCCTGTGGAACATATGGCCAAACGGCAATGGTGTTACTGGTTTAACAGTGGTTTTTCAGTCTTTAGGGATTTTATACGTTAAATACACACACTCAGACACACATTCACACTCTCATCATACTTCCAACCTCTGAGGAAGATTGCGAATAATCTTGGCTAGAGAAAAATTCCTACATCTCAACCGGAAATCGAACCCGAGACCCCTTGCATAGCAAGCAGCACTACTATACCGACCGAGCTACAGGGCCAGCCTGATTTACGTTGTTCAGAGAAAGACGTGTGTATGGTGAAAACCTGTAATTGGATTTTTGGGTGGAATGACATATTTCCTCTACTTATGCAGGCTCTTAGGGGTATAAGTTTTATGATTGAGGGCAGGGTAAGCAACAATATTACATCAATATTTGCTTTATTTGTGGAATTATAGTTTTACTTATTAAGAGCAGTTTATTTTCAAATTGGTTAGTATCTTCAAGTAGACGTGGCACAGAAAATATGACGCAGAGTGAGCGGCAGTAATTCAATAATGAATGCTCTATTGGAATTGAGTTGGACTGTAGGGTCAATGAGCTCAAATTATCTAGGGCAGTCGCGAATTGAGATGTGAAGCAAAACGTATATCCTATATCAAAGATGTTGTTCATTGCGATCATGCACAAAGATCGGGTTGTAAGCAGGTTACACGAAGAGTAAAACAAGTAACATACCGAAGTGGACACATGTACTATTAATCAAAATATGTAAAAATGTACTATAACGATGCATCATATTGACAGAGGAACTAAGCTGATTACCGAAGTGAGGAATGTGACCGGAGTATTTCCTTGACCTCGCCACGTGTCGAGGAACACATTTTTTAATTAATCCGCAGGAAGGGGAAGCAAATTCTGATCGAGTTGCACATGATCAATCATCCCTTCCAGACCTCAGTGTTAATTAACAAGTTGGAGGAACCAACTCTTGGGATTACATTGTTAGTTTTCCTTCCCCCTCCTGTTCTTTATTAGCATTTTTTATACCTACTACCACCGCCACCATCACCTCCTTCCCTTTATTACTTTTTTGTCGGTCCAGTAATTCGCCCCGTTTCACATTCCTCCAAAATGCTGTCTCGGTGCATTTAGATGTCTATCCACTCTGTGACATGGAATTAGGGGTAAAAAAAGAGATAAACCCTCACCCCACAAATCTTGAACCCTAGGGGAAGTGTATTAGCTTCATAGATTTTGTTAGGCTTGCATTGTTGGGCAGTGGCGTTTAAAATGGAAGATATAAACGGTTTTGTATGTACACTAGTTTTCTCAAATAGTGTGCATTTAAATCTGATATTATAGTTTTGATACTTTCACTAAAACCGTATTCGTTCTTGACATTTAATTGTTCTTTCAAGCTAGGCGTGTGTGAGGATAAAGATCGAAAAGGTACAATCAGAGTGAAAAGTGCAACGCCATAGCCGGGATCTAAACCACCTATCTCCCAATCTCCGTCTGGTTGCTCCAACCACTGAGCTACCATGGCAAAATGTCGGCCCCACAGTTTCAATTGCATTTCATGCCCTTTGATTTACGAGACGTTCAAGGTGAATTTATATTTTTACTTTCTCTACTGCATGTACTAAGTAACGGAAGTATTGTAAAAAATTAGGTGTCGAGATTTCACCGGAAATACATGTTTTGAGGCTCCCTGAATCCTAAACAGCACTTTAGCAAAATATCTGTGTGCATGTGTGTGTCTCTGAATAGAATTACTCAAAAACGAGAAGTAGGTTAAGTAGTAAACTTCACACTGTGACGCCGGTAGCAACGCACAACAAATGATGGTTGGAGCCCGGATGCCTAGCCCACTGGCGGTGCGTGTATCAAAGGCCTTCAAGGACAGGCTGCCTTACGCCACTTTTATGAACTTGTGACTGATATAGCAGCGGCAGAATCAAAAGGGGTTTTCTAGGTCATTCGAGAAGTGTTCGACCGCCGGCGTGTTTGTACAAGCTCAAATAAAGCATCTTGTTACGTCGTCCCCGCTATATAAGTAGGCGAAGCGGAGGAAGTGTGTCGGTTCAGCTTTTATTTTTAATATGTGTCTGTCAGCTTTGGGTATACGTGAGAGAACCGCCGCGTCGTGGAGGAAGACAGCGAAGCAGTTAATGAGTGTTAAGTGATTATATCGTCAGTCATCTGTTTGAGAGTCAGAGAAAGTGAAGAAAAACAGAAAGGAGTGAGACAATCCTACGAGAAGAAAACAGGTGTAGGTTGTAATATCACGAAGGACTAAAAACTGTTAACGTCAGTAAAAGAGAACTTGTGCAAAAGTTTTAGAAAAAAATAAAGTGAGAAAAAATAACTGGACTGGATTTAGTCTTTTTGTACAATATTTAAGCTCAGTATCTTCCAATGATGTGACACGAAAGTTTCCAAGAAAATCCCCTCACCCTTATCTTTTATATGGGACATTTTTTGAAAATTTTGATTTTCCAAAAGGGGCTCTAACTATTTTGATTCCTCTAACTATATGGAATAACATAATTTTTAAATAGTTCTATCTCGATTAACATGAAGTTAACAGGAGAACAAGCGTTTTTAAGAATACTTTGTAGAAGAATGAGTAGAGAATGTTATACGAGTACATACATCAAACCGCGGTACTTATGTAATTGGAAGGAAAATAAATCCAGGTATTTTCCTGGCTACTAATGCATATTAAAACACATGCACACAAATGCCTCACTGCTTCGTGAAACAGCGGGATAGTGATAGAAATAAGAGGAGGGCTTCGTCATGAGTTGGGTGCAGTACTGGAGGTGGGACGTGGTCAGCCCTCCCTGTCAATTATACGGCCTTCGTGACCTGGCTTTGATTATGTATTTCCTTTAATAATTTTTGTCGTCTCTCTTTATAACATTAGAAGATAATACACCGTTAGACCGTTATCAAGTGTATGAGTTTATCACAGCATTTTAAGAATGCCATTTGCTATTTTGGCCCCTGGATGAAGTATGCTCCTCTGAAATGAGGAAGTTACAATGTTTTTTCAATCTTCCTTCTTCTGTTTCGCTTCTTCATGGCAACTTTGCCTTTCGCCCAGTTTTCATTATTATTTTTTCTCTTCTTAAAAAATGAAATGAAATTGGTATATTTTCATTTTACCCGCGGCTATCAGGAACTTCCCTCTCATATTTCCGATCTTACTTCAAACTGTCTTACGTCAGACTGCTGCCTTGGAGATCCTTATGGATTCTTATTCGGTCTGCGGTAAAGATAAAATGAACAGGTAATTTTAATGAATGGATTTCAGTGATTACTTAAGAGGCATTCCCTTATGCTCATATTTCCATAATTATTCACTGATTACTTTGAAGTTTAAGCCACATGCTTCTGCGAATAATTTTATCTCTTTTACTGAATAGTCGGTCACTATTCTAAGGAATCTGTCCTTGTTCATCCTCTGTACATGTCGTCTTCAGTTTTCTTTATCCTGTTTAATCCTTTCTATTAAGTTAAGTATATTAAGTATATTTTAGATCATACATAGTATAAACCTGCTGAAGGTCTTAATAATTTCATTTCAGCAGCTTCTATTTGTCTAAATTGGTTTGTGGATAATTTCCTAAAATAGAATATTCCTGTATTAATTTGACAATAGATGACTAACCATTCCTCTGATAGTCTTTCCTCAATAGCCCTAGGCAGATATTACTTCTTATGGGATGTGTACTGAATAACAAGGCTTCCATTTGCGTTTCATCAGAAGGCGGAAGCTGCAGCCCTTCACTGTGTAACCGCCACGTGCCACATGAAAACTTTTTTAAATTCTATATGCATAGTATAATTTGTTTCTGAACACTTCTCGTACGTGGACAACGCTTTGTACATTTTAAACAAGCAATAACGTGTGTCGCATTGTGTAGAAGTTGCTGTCATTAAATCACAAAACTCATGCGTAACTTCCAAAGTAATTACAACAAAAAATGGGGGATAGAGATTTTTTCAAAGCACGTTGAAACTGTTGATCCCAGCTTTACAGCGCTCCCCTATATGATCTGTGTTATGAAACTTTCTCAACTATTTTATTATCTTTTTTCTGCCTCACTCTCTCTCTCTCGCTTTGGATTTATATATGTAATTAATTTTTATCACGTCGAATGTGGGGAACGAGGCAGTGAGGTCACCCACGTGGAGCGCTCGTGCTGCTACCTGCAGGCGTTTTATGTTCTATACTGGAGTTTTGAGAACTTCTTAAATTGGACCACAATAATTATTCTTTGCTTTTAGGTTATTTCCCTCAGTTTCTATTCTAAACGCTCTGGAATACCGTACCTTATTTATCTTTTTTTCTAAAAAGATGAAATGTAAACAAGTCCAAACAAGCCTTTGATTACCTGAATCAGTAATATTGCTTTGATTCATTTTCTCTCTTTGTTTTTCTTTTGTCACTCTTTCTTCTATTCCAGTATTCAACGAAACAAAGTAAACGAAGCCTGTTTTTCTTGGAAATTCAAAATGAACTCTGCTAATTTACAACTTGACTGAGTTGGTTATACTATTTGGTACCTGCATGCCGAGCTTTTATCGATGTCCAATTCTCTCATAATACTGACAACTTACAAAAAACATTTAATCAGCGGTTGTTTAAGCTAGAATCATTAACAGGTGCCAAGAGTAGGAATAGATAAATATTTAATCAGCTTCCCCAATAAAACTGAGATCAGTATATCCTAGTTAATTTACTTAAGGCCAACGTGACTAAAATTTGGCAAAAATGTGAAACGTGTATTTTGGCACTTTTAGGAGTAAGTACTTATAACTTTTAGTTTCAAACTACACAGTTTCTTAATGTTGTGACAAATTGACAATATGAGAAATCCCACTTCTGAGACCAGGATGCCAAATTGGCAACAAACTTCAATTACCTCTTTTTGTCACTTTATTTTCTTCTAAACTAAAGCACAAAACACCGTTTTCTTTTACCGTCGTTCACCACCTATAGTTCTTCGTGATGTTATAACTCAAGCTGTTCTGTCTTCTCATAACCTTGACACACACTTTTCTGTATTTGTTTGTTGTCTCCGTTTCACTAATAACTAACCTTGATGATACAATCACTCAAGTCTCAACTTAAAGACTAACTCCGACGTGACGTTAAAATTCTACAACTTTGTCTGTCTGTACAATGTTCTTTTACAATGACTGTACACACGCGCGCGCGCGCACACACACACACACACACACACACACACACACACATACACAGCTGTCTCATTCCATACAACTATTCTTCCCTTTTCACAACAACTTATTCTTTTAATCTATTGGACGTGAAAACAGAATAGAATTTGGAGGGCATTACATAGGGACTAGTTCTTAAAAGACTGGACTATCACTCAAATCCATTCTTGTTTGCATCTACAGGAAAATTGGCAATAAAATAATTTCTGCAATTGTTTAGCAAATGTGTGCGAGCACAAAACATCAGATTTTTAATTGACTGCCTATTTAATCCTTGTTTCCTGTTTTTTACAGATATAATTAATCTGTATGAGGATGTTTATGGCTCCAACTTCCTTTTCGAAAAGATATGAATATCAAAAATAGTAAACATGAATATATATCAGCTTTTAATATCATCACAGTTGTTTTCAGATCCAATAATGTTCGAAACCTCTTCCTCAGTTTCAATATTATGACTTTCTGCATGACTTGAGAATGTTATACAATCTGAATAACACCAACAATGCACATCAACAATGGTCTGTTGAACGCACGTCTCCAATGTTTAAATATGAAAGTAGCACTGTTACCATCTCCATAAATTTAAACACAGCAGAAAAATTCTGCAGAAAGAAGCTTAACAATAATTAAAGAGTATCGTAAATCCTTTAAGGTGTATTTTATGATCCCATATCAATAACTGTTATAAATATATTATAATTTAAAACGTAATTATTTATTTAAAGGGCATAAACATGATTCTGAGTGGTATATGTATACCGTCAAGATTCTGCAAATTGAATGATTAATTAATTTTATAGTATCAACGGGGTCAGGAATAAGGGCTTAATACATTATTAGCCCGCTTTCCATAGCACTTTCTTTCCCTGATTACCCTCGCTTACAACCCCCAGGACTTACAAGCCAGTGCCTAGGGTCAGACGCCTGTCGGGGAGCAGCGGAACCACTGGACTGGACAGTGAAGACCTGGAAGCAGGAGGTCAACCAAGCACCAGGTATGATAGTGAGGAAGAGTTTGAAATAAAATGCAGTTGAATTGGATGATTGGAAGGGTGATAGTGGAGAAATTGGTGGAATGAATGGTGGCGGAAACCGGAGAACCCGGAAAAAACCCGCCCAGACGCCGCTTCGTCCACCACGAATACCACATGCGGGTCCGCCTAGGTGGTAGGCGAGCGGTCTAACCACTCAGCCATGGCGCCGCCATTATACTTCCAGACTCAGGGAAGGATGAGGAATAATCCTACCCCCTGCCGGGAATCGAACCCGGGACCCCTTGCACGACAGGCAGGTGCTCTACTAACTACGCTACGGAGCCAGCCCTAGTATAGCACTTTAAATTAAATTAATTTGTTGTTTAACGACGTTGTCAATTGCCAGAATCATAACAGTGACATCGGTGTGCTGGAATTTTTTTCTCATAGGAGTTCTTTTACATGCCAGTAAATCTACTGCATCTACGGGAACTTCATTTTGAAACACAGTTAAAAATCATCGGTCTGGGCCGCATTTGAACCCGCGACCTTGGGATCAGTACGGCAGCGTCTACTGAGCCACCCAGACCGACGACTAGCACCTTAACTCTCTAGCGATTAATCTATTTTAGAATGTGCTGATGTATAGAAAATTATGGATTAAAGTTTGGTGTAAAAGCATCGCCTGGTGGGGTTATTACTTTTAAAATGTTAAGGGAATACCTACTCTGCTCGCAAAAGCTAGGCACGTGGAACACGTAGGGTGATTCTCTGCACTGCAAGAAGGAAATGCACAGTGAGCCAGCCAGCCAGCCAGCCGCTCCTGGGAGAACTGGCGAGGCAATTAACAGAAGAGGTATCCCGCATCCTCACCACGTAGCCGGCTGATCTTTATATACCATGCGGGGTCCACTTACTGCTTGTAAACCTCAATCAGAAACCATTCACTGGGATTTGCTGCTCGCACACAAAAACGTGGCCAGAGAAAGGAGAGAAAAATCCATTTACTCGCTATTCTTCATCCTCCTTCTTCTTCCCGAGGTGTGGAGTACATTACACTGGTCTTCTTCAACTGGATCGTGTCGTGGAATCCAACTGCCTAGGGGTCGGATAACTCTGAAAATGACCTTTCCTCCTAAGGTCTCTGGGGTGCCTAAAGTGGCCCATTCCAGTCATCACAGATCGGGAGAATAGCTTTTTGTGAGTGGGAAAAAGAAGAAGGTGCACTGTTAAAAAGAGAAGAAAGAAATGAAGCAAATTTGCTTCCCTTCAGCACATTCCACATCTTCTGTTACTGTACTTTTCATTGCTTCAGAACTTCAGGTGCATGAATATTTGCCATTAAATAGCAATACACCTGAATATCAAGAAGATAATCTAATGCCCAGTTGATCAAGAAGTTAGGATTTGATCACTGTAACCTCACTGTAAAAGTTCTGGAAATGTGACAGAATCTACATTTTTGTTATTTATTTAATAAAGTGCTAAGAAACATTTACTATTGGTTTGTCCACTGAAATTTGACTGTGACCATTCATACAAATGTTATAAATAGATATTATTACCCACAGCTGAATTGTCTTTCTCTTTTCACATTCCGCTTCTCTCTCTGTTTCTCTTGCTTTCTGTCCCTCTCTCTTTCTCTCTCTCTCCCTTTATACATAATACAAATACTGATATAAATATTGTGTTTGAAACTTATATTCTGTATCTTTGAAACCACTTATGGTTAATAGGTCCTTCCTACAAGGCTTAATTCCTTCACAGTCAATCATCATGACTGATGATCAATCATCTTATCCTTCAATAATGCACAGCCTCCAGTATAAAAGTATTTTTTAATCTTTATTTACATAACTTTAACATTGAAGTTCATATCTGCAGTTTTTAACCTTTTGGAACAAATAATAGTATTTACTTCCTTAGCGGTGATTTTGAACTTTGGTGTTCTATTACTTTGAATTAACTATTACATTAAACTCACATACACATTCACACTCCCATTCATACCTCCAGAGTCTATGGAGGATGGAGAACACTCCTAGTTAAAGAAAAAGTCAGCCTCCAAGCCGGGACTCAAACCCAGAACTTGTTACACAAGCAGACGCTCTACTGACTGAGCTACGGGGTCAAAATAAAAATATTTCTTTGAGCTTTTAATATCCACACTCCAGTTGTTGCCCATGCTATGCTCTCAATTTCCTGCTTGCTTACTTTAACATACTTTTCTCCACCACAAGTGTACTTTTCTATTAAATCACAAAACAAGTTTTATTTCTTTTGTGCTATATATAAAAATGATCTCCAATATGATATCGAAACACCTAACTAGCATCGTTCCAGCTCATAAGATATGACGTATTAGTGTTCTGTTGGCCTCGTATATCACGCTACAGAAGGTATATATGTCGTAACGTTTAGCACAGTAATTTGTTTATAATTGATTTCGAGCCATGTGAAATAGAAATGCAATTGAGAAAGTTCGAATTTCGCTTTAGACTGCGATAAAAAAGAAAGATTGACGAACGCATCACATCGGCGTCATTTGTCTTCAGGATCGGAATCCCTGTCGTAAACCAAGAGATAAGAAGGGTAATAAATTGACCAATTTTCCTCCTAGTAGAGAAATTCAAAGAGAAGAGAAAGAAATAGGAATGCCGAAGAATAATGGCCATTAAGACAAGAAAAGAGTTACGATGAAGTATTAGGATATCCTTCTGTTTAGTTGCCATATATTTCGGTAGTTTCTGGATAATATACACTTAATTATATTCACTAATTGAATAACACGTAGCATGTAGGTACATTGCCATCATTTATTTCAGTTCTGATTAGAATCAATGTGATTGAAATACAGGGTGGAAATTCCCCTTTTTCCAGGCTACTACTGAAGATGTAGCAATTTTTCTTAAACTAGAATAATTGTCAGCAAAACCAGTTCGGTTATTTTATCTGAAGCCGGTGTCCCACGGTCCAACTTTTTTGACCAAACTTTTTGTATACAATGGAATTGTACACAAAAGAAACAGTGTCTGTCACACTATGATTCATTTTGTTCCAACACAAACGACAGTTCACGTAGCAAGCGCGAGAAATAAACGTAAATATTAATTTAGGGATTGCTATATTAATTATAGGTTTGGGATATATTTCCCCGAGTCTCAGTAGAAAGAAAATATGTTTTAGAAGAAAAACTCATAAAAGTCATGAAACAGGACACGGGTCAAGGTATATTGGGTCTACTACGAAACGAATTGAGGTTAGAGGATCCAGAAAACTATCGCAATTTTCTACGAATTGGTGAAGATTTATTTCTCAACCCTTTAAATCATCTGGAAGGCAAAAATACACACCATGACACAAATATGAGAAGCAGAAAATGGATAAATAACAACATACACAACAGCTGATTACATGTTGCCTGCGCATTCTGCCATATTGTTACGTTACAGATGCTGATTGGCTATTTTCAAGTTGATGGATGAAAAAATTAGATGCAACTGTATACAAACAGGTTGGGTAAAAAAAATACGATAGAAATTGTATGCTACAAAATTGTGTCCAACTCTCGATGTCTCACGATGCACTTTTGTTGTACACAATGCTTTCAGGTGCTGTACTAATTAGAAGATAACCATTTCATATAAACTACACACAATTAACACCTGTGGCAATCATTGTCAGAGTCCTAGATTTCATAACTTTCACCTTATTTCATTTATTAGTTTATTGATTTTGTTTACATGATGAACTTTCACAAATCAGCACATTTAGTAGGTGTGCAAGAGGAATTTTAAGAAACTTCCCGCACCCTAAGTACCCTTTATATAGAAACATTTTCGTATTTTTTATATTCTCAAAATGGGTAGCGATTTTAATTCAAATATCACACATTTAATATATTTATAAGTGAAACAATATGTATATGTTGGATTTTCTTGGAATACTCTGTTAGGTTCTCTTTATTCTGAACAGGTTTAATGTAATTGTTAAAGCGTAAGAGATAAAAAAAATCTTAATCTTAAACATATCCCAAGACGTAGCACCCCTTACGGGCCAAGGCCTACCACCCAGCTGCTACTTACCCCATCTCTGACCACCACAGGCGTTATGAGCGGGGTGCAGTACTGGAGGATGGTACGTGGTCAACGCCCAATAGGAGGAAGTCCCCACACTAGTACCGGGAATCGAATCCGGTCTCCTGATTGAAAAGTAGCATCGCGCTGGACCTAACGGTCGGTGGTCAAGTATTGCACTGTCGTCGGCAAGTTAAATACTTAGGGGTTACCATGGACCGCACAATGTGCTGGTCCTCCCACATAAAAAATAGCGCCAACAAAGGCAGACAGCGGCTAAAGTTATGCGCCCCCATCTTCCGCAGCAAACAGCTGCAAATGAAGTCCAAACTCGTCCTGTATAAAGCTTTCATCCTGTTAGTGGTTCTTTACGCGTGTGTGGCCTGGGCAAACGCCTCAAAAACCGCCCTGAAGACTATCCAAACCCTCCAAAACCTCTCTCTCCGGAAAATCCTCTCTGCTCCCATCCTAACCACTAACCGAACCCTTCACCAGGAAACCCAGATCCCTTCCATACCCGAGGCAATAACAAAAAGAGCCACTGTCGCGTGGGCGCGCATCAGGAATCACCAAAATGACGTGATTGCCAATATTGGCAAGGGCGAGCCAAAGCATCGTAAACATGCTAGAATTAAAATGTTCTAGACATTGCATGGCTCGCCGATTGATGCGCATCCATGCAACCCAGGCCCTAGGCCACACACTCCGGAAGAGGTCTGTGCCTCGGAAACGCCACAGGAGCTGCAACCTGATCCGCACAGGAAAACCGCGGAAAACTGTAAATAGTGAAGTGTATATAGTGCAGATGTGTAAATATGTATATACGAGCGTGCGTGTGTGTGTGTGTGTGTGTGTGTGTGTGTGTGTGTGTGTGTGTGTGTGTGTGTGTGTGTGTGTGTGTGTGTGTGTGTGTGATGGGACATATGTGTGGTATGCCCAGGAGTGAGTGTATGTATCCATATATATAAATAAAAAAAAAAAAATATATATATATATCAAAAACGGACAATCAAAGGACTCAGAATACGCCCAAAAACTGTTCTCGATGAGCTAAAGCTGCTCACTGTATGGGTTTTTTGATAAGAAAAAGCAAACAAGAGTACCCATGTAAATATTATAAATTGTAATTAATGTAAATTTGAGCCTGTAAGCCGGGCCCCTCTGTACCGGCACCAGGCAAATTTTTCCTGATTAAAATAAGTTGAAGTTGAAGACAGACAATCTTAATATTGCTAAATATATATGTAATGTATAATAAAGCAAACCATTTCTTTAAAATAATTTTACTCGTGGCCTAAGCGGTTTTCCGACATAACAGTTTTATGGGTTAGAATTGTTAAATATGTAGCAATTAATTTTAAAGCATTACGTTTTCATCACAATGGGAAGAGTATGAAATTACAAGGCACCATATAGCGATCATTTTTAAATATTTGACTATCGTTAATCACTTTGTACCTATGACGAATTGGGTAATGAAATCACTTCTGCAAACGAATGTCTGAAGTTGAAATAAAGAAGAAAGTTTTGCGGGTATCGTTTCTGAAAGATATGATAGTTGGTAGAGAAAATCAGGTAAATGTAATCAGTGGATTTTGTGAGCTGTTCTTTATCAGAAAGTGTAGTAATCCAATGTGAAAGGACTGTTGCCTGTGAAACTCTAAATTGCGAATGAGGACACAGAAAGATGCAGCAGATAAAGAGAAAGAACGAGTAATAGATGTGGCACCTTTGTAGCTGAGTCGGGCAGAGTCGAAATGTCCATATAAATAAATGGAACAGTTTTACCAAGAAGAAGGAAGAGGATGCGGCGGGTGGCCTAAACTTGTAGGAGTTTACTTCTCCATAAATCAGACGCTCGACAAAGAGCTCTCCCAAACATTAGCGGAATGAGAAACTCCATAAACCGGCGTCTTTCTCTTCTCAGAAAATTGCAAAAACGCGTTGCTCGCTCGCCTTCAGCTGTTTTCGACTAACGAATTTTGGTCAAATAATAGGCACGTCCAATGTACAAAGAACGCCAAAGATAATCTTCGGTAGATTTTTTATCGTTTCCTGTGGTCTTTTGAGGCGTGTTCTTCACCTTATCTGTCACAGAGCGTGGTGGCTTGATAACACAGCAAAAAGGGGGAAAAGAGGGGAGGTTACTCCCTTTGTTTTCTCTGAAAATCATCCCGTAATAGCATTTAAAAATCACATACACAGACGCACATACACACACTCGCACACTTGTCCTATATGCATACTGACTGAGAAACTTTTGTAATATATAGATGCTTAAACTGGTAATTGAAACTAAATGCATACAGCAATATTAGTAAGTAGAACTAGAGGAATATAATATATTGTATATTTGAAAACTAGAATTGGAACTGAAAAATTTAGTGTCACAACCGTGCAAGGCAAGCGGAAGGCCTCTGGTTCAAATCTCGGCTATGACATTGAAGTTTTCACGGCTTGTATATTTAGAAACACCAGCAATAAGTATTTTTTTTTTTTTTTAAATTTACGTCCTCCAACATTGTTGTCATATCGGACGAATGAATGAAATGAAATGGGTGAAATGATGCTCAAATGAGCCCGAGGTCCATGGAGCTTGAAGTTACCCGACATTTGTCTTCTCAGGGTAGGGAAAACCTCGGAAAAAACCTTACCCGGATAACTTACCCTACGACGTAGTTTGTGAATTACATTCTAAGGGCGGGTGGGAGTGCGGTGAAAGAAGAACTGTACAAAATAGACATGTAACTCAGGTCTTTTTTTAAAAAAAATATTTTAATATACATAAATAAAGCTATATTTCAATTACAGAAGAGGAAAATGGATAGTTAATTACGGGTGTTAACTGTATGGAGGTTCCTGGCATTCAAAGTTGCAACCTTAGCCAAGATAACAAGCTATTTAAGAGACCTTTAAACCGCGAAGTGCTGCAGGCTCTCTTACGTCAAAGTCCAGCTTCAATAAACTCTGTCCCGAATATCGCATCCTACAAATTAATGATAATCAAAAACAAGCAAAAATATAAGGGGCACAATATGCTATTTTATATTTCTATCATAATAAATGTAGGTGTGTTAGTGTTACGTCGTGTGGTTTATGCGTCCCAAACTGAGGAACGTAAGGCATCCAAATGTTATACGACAATAAGTTGTCATTATGTAATTTTTTTAAATTCATTTTGGGCGTTTTTCATGAACCTGTTCAAAACTTTAAGGCAAAAGACATTTTTGTGTCAATTGGCAGTAATGTCTTATGCTGTACTAGAAACATGGCACGATTTCTCTTTGTTTCTAAAAATTAAAGCTAAAATGCATGGAATCACTTTTGCGTCATCAAATGAATCAATGCAACATTATCTAGTTTCTGAAGTGGCTAAGAAAGAGTGACATCATTGCTTTAAGTACCGGTTTCATCGAATGCAAAATGTATTGATGTTCAATGGAACAATTTGAAAAAAAAAAAAAAAAAAAAAAAAAAAAAAAAAAAAAAAAAAAAACAGCAATATCATTTACTTTTTAAAATCGTGGCCTTCTAATAATGGTCTTCGACAAAATTACAAACGGACTCGCACATGACTAACCTCTTAAAGGGTGAATACGAAAGGGGGAAAAAACGAGGTGTGTTTTAGTAGCGAATCTGGTTCATTTACGTGGCAGACGCCCTACAATACATTCCGATGTAAATTAATGCACCATAAAAACAAAACCTACAGCGGATAGAGCAGTGGCTCTTTCGGTGAATGAACCTTTTGGACATTCATTTGAATTCATCTTTTATCACTTGTGTCATAAAATGTTGAATTCATGAATTCGTCATACGCTCTGGGTCCTAATACTTCTAACAAGTGCTTATTTACGTCATTCCTTAACATAATTAACATTGAAATGACCATCTGACAAATCCCACTCCTGACACTAATGTGACAAATGACAAACTACTTGCTTTCTGTGTCACTTTATTTCTGTTTTATAACTGAAGAACAAAAACACTCTTTTATTGTTAACACAAATTACAATTCCTGGTGACCTTGCAACTCTCAGCTGTTCTATCCTTCAGTAACCTTACATTACTTCACTGACTTTCAGTTCTCTCAAACTGCTTCCAACTATACACTCACCCATAATTAACTAAAAGTGCTTCACACAACAGATAAGTTCAATGCGACGATTAAATGTCTACAACTGTCTCTAATGATAATAAAACTCACTCTCTCCCTCTCTCTCTTTCTCAACGCTGACTAAACACGCACGCAATACACACACAGCTAACTACTGTCTCGTTCAATACTTAAAGACTCCGAAGAACTGCTGTCTCTCGTCACCGCATTGGATTATACTAGCGAGATGACGCAGCACGGATTTTTCTCGAAATCGATTTTTTCTTGAAGTTCTCGTAAATAAACCGGGAGCTGAAAGTTTCTAAAACACTCTAGAAACGTTTTGTTCTGACCACTCTATTGTCAGTGGTGGTGTGAGGTAGCTTGACCTTAAGCGTCTTTTATGAATGTTAAACATTTCAGAAAATGTGAAATTGTTTACCTTAGAAATAAATACACGTAAAGTGGGTTGTCTTTACAATATGTGTCGTCATACTCAATTGTAAATGTGGAGTTCTTTTCGATCTTGTTGTTGTCTTAGTTACTGTATGGTTATTTCTTGGAAATCCCAACACATTTTAATTAAAACACTATAAGGGAAGTCATAAGCATGTATTGTAATTCAATAGTTTCTTCCTGCACTAGGAAGTAAGCATTTTCAACTACTATTATAGTGACATGCAACACTATTTACGATTAAATCTCTGCGGGATTACTTTATTTTTGTATTGGTTTCACTGTAACAGTATAAAAGGCGATATTTATTTATGCCAAGTGTGCTGTGTACTCTGTAATGGCTGTTGAACGTTGCATCATTGTTTGCCTCGGGCCAACTCTCTCGGGGTATGCGTGATTTTGAAATAACGACACTTCCATTGGCACTACTGTTGCAATTTTTATTTATTTTTTCGAGTTCAGTGAAACAGAGTGGTAAATTAGCTACGGAAAGTGAAGCAATTATCGCGTTAAACGCAGAAGCATTTGCTAGCTACTTTCAAGTGAATATTATCGCCTACGGCTGTTATAAAAGCACTTCTACTGGCGCAGGGCTGCTCACTGTCGAATCAACGAGGCACGCTCGACTTATGCCAACTTACTTTAATTAGGCTTCGCTTCTTGTGAAGTGCTTGTTCTATTACTATTGACGTACTCCTCATTCCCCTATTGCCCCCTGCAATGGCTGGATAATTCTCTGAAATTCTTTGCTAATAACTGATTTGGTCTACTTCCCCTCTACCAAAGTGTTGATATTTGCCTCTTTTTCACTTCCAATATTTACACAAAATATAACGGCAAGTTTGAAGTAATTATTATACAGTGCAATCATATATTATAATTTTTCCCATTATCATATTAAGCTGGTTGCTATTCCCTATGAAACAACAGCACACATGTTTTTTTCCTACTGTATTTATTTTTACCGGACCGCCTCCGAAGCGCAGTTGGTAATGCGCTTGCCTCTAGCCCGGAGGACCTGGATTCTATCACCGGTTCCAGCACAGAGATTTTTCCCCCACTGGGAGGTGCGACACGGGGTGCACTCAGTCTCGTTAGGTCCCTGAGGGGGCAATTGAGGAGCTACTTGATGGAGAAGTAGCGGCCCCAGGTCCTGAAGGCCGCATAACAGGCCGAGAGGGCTCAGGACGCTGACCACGTACCACCCTCCAGTACTGCACCCCAACAATGACGCCTTTAGTGGGAAGAGGTGGGGGACGCAGCGACTGGGCGGTAATCCTTGGCCCTTAATAGGCTCTCGCACTGTTTTTTTAAACTACGTAGTCATATTACGACGGATCTGTAAGGAGATACTCGAAGCAGTGGCGTAGCTACGGTTTTGGGGGACCTCCTGCCAATAAATGTTGGGGGCCCTACTGCTTAAAAGTGGAGAGATTAACATATTACATATTCACTCACATAGAAAAGTGAAATAAAATCACTTAACCTTTAACTATTTCTAGAACCAATAACCTAGCGAATTGTTAAAATAACACTCCCTGATATTTTAATATTAACAGTTGCTTTTGATAAATATAGTTAGAAATTAGTTTTAGGTGGAATAGCACCACATTTGTTATGCACCACCAAGGTGGCCATATTAGGAGAAGGACTTGCTTTTAATATGGTGCTTGTTTTCCGCTGTTTTTCACTATGTGGGCTAGTAAATTCTTCTAAAATAAAGTGAAGAATTTTGAGTTTATGTGGTGCAAAACGCAGGTTTATAGTAGTTATATTTCAAGGTAAAATATTTTTCGTAAGGAAAACAAGTCGAAAACCCACCATTACCAAATGAAGCACAGAAAAAACGTTATTTTGTTGTTATAGACGATGTCAATTGCTAGTATCATATCAGCGTCGCCGGTGTACCGGAATTTCGTCCCGCAGGAGTTCTTTTACACGCCAGTAAATCTCTGATATGGAGCTGTGTTTTTAGGCACACTTAAAAACCATCGATCTGGGCCGGGTTCGAACCCGCGCCCTTGGGATCAATAGACTAGCGTCTAACCAACTGAGCCACGCAGACCGACTTAAGCACGAGATTTAGGACCTACAAATAACTCTCCTTTTTCCTCGCACTTTGTATGCACTACTGGCATCATCTGTTGTATTTCATGTTAGTACTTTGTAAGTGCGTCACTTGCTGGAGAGTTTACATAGGGTGGCCATATTAGAAAGGGGGAGGGCCATATATGGATCCTTTACCTTACCTATAAAAATTTCATCTCCGTATATCAGGGGGCTTGAGAGTTGTTACGTGGTTATGATCGGCAGTGAAATGTGTTCTTCAATAGCGAACGCACCTAAAAGCTGTTTTTGGGTACGTTAATGACCTGCACAAGTAGTTGAGCGTGAACCCACCAAGTTTACAAGAAACGGGACATCGCCATACATTTTGCGGTGAAAAGGGTAGGTGGAATTGCTGCTGTAAACTCACTCGACACGCAGTTTCATCACAAGGTTGGCAGCGCTGGCTCCCGTAATTGAAAGTTAGAGCATGCATCCTCCTCTCTTAAGATTTAGCGAACTTGTCAGAGATAAGCATCGCTAATGACAGAAATTCCTCTTAATGTGTTCAACATTACCTGCCTTCCTTCATACTGCCAAGGGCCACGTGTTTTGGCAAGCAAATCCTTGTGTAAAACTACTTCATCTCGTGAAATCTGATATTTTCGCTTTGAAAAACTGCACAATACTTGTACTCCATATCTGTTTACCAATTGCACAGCTTAGAAAAAGCAAACTATACCTGCAAACATTTTGAATTTTTCTGGCTGAAGGCGAACTAACGTAGCACATCATTAAAAAACTCAATTCTTTCTTTGTTCTGAATTAAACTGGAAACACTTTGAAACTAATCATCAAGTTTATTTTTCACTAATGTGTATAGTAAGAAGTATTGTATTCGACATCGAGATTTCACTGGAAATTATGTTTTGAGATCCCTGAATCCAAAAAAGTATTTTTAGAAAAAAAAAAATAGTCCGTGTGTGTCCGTGTGTGCGTGCGTGTGTGTGTTTAATATTTTTAAGGATGTGATGCGAAGATTTTGAACCAAATTCTTCCACCCTAAACTACCCTTTACATGCAAAATTTTTCAAAAATTTTGATTTTATCAAAAATGGATCTAACGATTTTCGTTAAAATATGTTTAAGATATTTTAATGCCAAATGAGATGTATATCTTGAATTTTATGGCTATAACCTATGTAGTCCTGTAGCCCTCTTTACACGACCCATACATAACTGGTAAATTGTACGAGATAGACCAAATCTTAACATACAAAAATGTACATCTCGTTAAAACACACAATTTATATCCAAATAATTTTTTTGTTGAGTGAACCATTTCAGAGGTATTCCTTTTATTGGCGAGTTTTGCAATACTTAACTTTTCTCCAATGGAAGGTCGTAATTTGCTTTTTTACTTTCTTTACCACGTGTAGTAAATAGAGGAAGTATTGCATTCTACCAAAAAATTCCATGTCGAGTTTTCACCGGAAATATATGTTATAAAGCCCCCTGAAAAAAAAATGGAAAAACGTTCGCGCGCACATGTGTGTGTCTGTGTGTGTCAGTGTGTCTGTGAGCGAATAACTTAAAAACGAAAAGTAAATTTATTAAAAACCAAAGTTATTATTTAAGTTTAATGCTTTTCAAGTATGTGACAAAGATTTTGAAGAAAACTGCTCCACGCTAAACTACCTTTCACATGGGTAATTTTTCGAAAATTTATTTTATCGACAATGGCTCTAACGGTTTTGATTAAAATACCATATGTTTGAGATATTTTTATGGCAAACGAAATGTATATCTTGAATTTTCTGGCTATAGCGCATATAGATCTGTTTACTCTGGATGAAATTTGTATAACTAGTAAACTGTAAGAGTTACACCAAATCTTACTATAAAAATGTAGATCTTGCTAAAACACACAATCTGTGTCCGAATAAATTTGTTTGTAGAGTGAACCATTTCTGATATATTCCTTGTTGTTTGTGCGAGTTTTGGAAAATATAAGCTTTCGTCGAGTGGAACATCGTCATGTTTTATAGGCGATTGTGCAAAGAGAACCAAATTTGAAAGCTTTAAAAGATTTGACCACCACCATCACGATCACCACCACGACCGCCATCTCCGCCACCGCCACTGCCACCGCCACCACCTCCACAATTTTGTATATGTCGCAAAAGTCGTATAGAATGAAAACGACTTCAGAGGCAATTTCCAGGATATTGAAGATATACATTTTATTTGTCGTATAAATATCTTAATCAAAATAGTTAGGACCATGTTTGAAAACATAAAAAAGTAAAGAAAATGTTTCCATATAGGTTAAGGATATTGAAGATATACATTTTATTTGTCGTATAAATATCTTAATCAAAATAGTTAGGACCATGTTTGAAAACATAAAAAAGTAAAGAAAATGTTTCCATATAGGTTAAGGATATTGAAGATATACATTTTATTTGTCGTATAAATATCTTAATCAAAATAGTTAGGACCATGTTTGAAAACATAAAAAAGTAAAGAAAATGTTTCCATATAGGTTAAGAATAATATTGTGTAGGGGTATTTTGCTCTCACATTATTGGAAGATCGGAAATTAAATACCTACAAATTTTGCTATTTAATGAAATTTTTGTTTTCGGATGTGCTGTTCACAGACATGCACACACTGACATTTCCTAAAGATACTTTTAATGTTTTAGTTTTTCCACAGAGTCTGAAGATGTGTACTTACTGTGAAATCTTGAGATCGAGTTTTTGGATGGACTGCAATACATTCTCATACTGAAGGTTAGTAGAGAAATTAAGAATAAACTTTTCTGGCTTAGAAGACCTCAACACTAGTTTCCGGTGACATCTCAATACCATATTTTTAGGTGGGATAAAAACGAATAAGTTTATCAAACGTAAAGGGTACAGTAAGTCAAAAGCGCTTCAAAGAAGAAAAACTCAAACAAAACATATAGTAAGATAGGAGGTATTTTCCTAAATAATAGGAAACTCAGTGGAGAGAATGCGAGAGGTAGAGTAAATCATAAAACGTACGGGTTGACGCTACAGAGTGTACTATGACGTCACTTTGCACATCAACACCTATTCTGCAGCCAAGATGCTCCCACGCTATGCAAACTCTCCATATTTGACATCTTTATAATAGCAATAACACATATGAAACAAAGGAAGGTTTTCGTCCATGTTCCACTTTTGAACTTGCCACTTACCTGCTATCAAGGTGATTTGGTGTTAAATCTCTGCTGGTTGAAATATTATCGTACATTGCTGTAATGGGCTTGAGACTTAAAAGCCATTGAAAACTTTGCGGCCTTCTTAGCATTTTTACACAGTTTCATGTTGATCTACATAAATTCTTCTAAAATTATTGATGTCAAGTGTTTGCGTTGTTCACTTACAAAGCTTTTTGTTAAGGGCACTGGCGGCATTTGGCACATTTGTATTTCTCAAGCAATTACTTTTATTTTTCTACCACATATTTTTTAACATTTATATAACAAAGTGCAAAATTGACAGCTAATTCCTTGCGTATGCCTAAGAATACGATACACTGTATTTTTTACTTTCTCTACTACATATAGTAAAGTAGACGAAGTATTGTATTCCCCCCACCCTAAGGTCCCCATTACATTGAATATTTTTCGAAAATTTTTATTTTATAAAAAATGAGAAAGATTTTATTTAAACAATATATTTAAGATACTTTCATGAAATATATATTTTTAATTTTCTGGGAATGTCCCCAGAAATTCTCTTTATCCGGATGGCTTTTGCACAATTGTTAAACCGTAAGAGATTGACAAAGTCTTACTACACAACATAATATAACTAAGAGTAATAGGAACTAGTTAGGAAATATATAGCAGTATGTATTAACATATCTATAATTATTGGCAAAATAAATATTCCATGTAAGCTTAATAGTTGCAAAACTAAATTAAATTTCGTGGACTGTTAAAATGATTAAAGAAGAGTCACAATACCTATATTTCTCTATAATTCGCACTCATACATTTCAGTATCATATATCAGGTCGAAACTGATTTTGCAATATCATGATCGCCAGCGGCGCTTCTCTTCAAATTTGCGTTTGAATTTCGCCCTCGAGCTCCTATCCCATTTTCCTCCGCAGGGGAAATGTTGCAGGAAGTGCCAATCAAAGTGGAGGAAATGCTGCGTTCGCTTCATTTGTTTCCCTTGTGTATTGCTTTCGTTGCGATTATAATTGATTCAAGTTCACTCGTTTGGTTACAGAATAATTTATGTTCCCAACACAGTGATTTATACGATCTAGGAGGTAAAAAAGGTTAGTGGCTATGCTTTGTTCTTGTATGAATGCGAATACATAAAAAATGTGTATGATTGCGCGAGGTTGTGTATTAACTTGTTGCGCATGAATGGTTTGAATTGACTGGTAGGAAACTTCGCTTCTAATGTACGTCTTAAAATAATAATAATAAAGATTTGAAGATACAGATATCCAACATTTTTCGTGGGATATTGAAAAAAGGTCTTTGGTAGATTATATTCAATGAAGGAAATATGGAAACGGGAGGCTGATGAGGTAGATAAGGAGCAAAGGAAGGTAATAAGAACTGGTGTTTGGAGGCTGAGAGGATTAAGAAAGGGCATCCCATTTGTGGAGGAAAGGAAGATCTGGAGCGTATACTTATTGAATGCCAAGGAACGGATTTAAGGAGAAAAGAATTTTTAGAGCAGAAATGCGGCAAGGGGATTAGGAGAACAGTGTGAAGGGTGAGGGCAGGAGCTTAGATCAGTTTTTAAGTAAAGTTAAAAAAATATAACTGGGTTCTCCAAAGGGAAATAGAATCTACATTTCTTGTTAGTTAGTAATGCTGAGATAGGTATTGAAAAGTATAAAATATATATAGAAGTAGTTATGTGCAAATTCTAGCTGGTTTCCGGTTAGAAACAGTTACTGGCATCCAGTAGCTGAGATAACTTTAGAAAATAGTATTAGATTTAGTAGCTTAAGATTGTAAACAATTATGTTGAATGGGATGACGGACTGAGATGCTGAATTGATCCTCCAATATCTATTAGTTCCGACTTCGCAAAGAGCCTTCTCTTTTCCGATTGCTTACTTCAAGTATCCAACGCGGATTCGCCCCCCCCCCCCCCCCCCACCTACTTTTTCCTGAGTTCCTGTTGTGTTTCCGTTTTATCACTGATACATACACACATATTTACAAACATACGAACAGCCATGCCCAAGAGGGATTAGAACCCTCAATCCCCTGCGCTACGAGATAGCAAAGCTTAGCGGTTTAGCGAACGCAGCCATTAGGACCATCAAAATAAGTATCTGCGAGGCGGGGAGCGAATCGTCAGCAGCTAGCGCTCATGAATTCTAACATCTCGGCTATTCGTCACTTTCACGTTAACAGAAGTCGTTGAGTGTATATAATTTGTTTGCTGTGTGCAACGTTCTTTTTATACTCGTACGAATCCTCCAGAAGCCTCGGTACAGGCTAGGGAGGGTAGCTCTTAAAAATTCGGTCATTGCGATAAGAGATCCGAATCGCTCGTTAGATGAGAGCGCCTGACTCACGCCGGCAGACTGGAGATCGTAACAGCTCAGTGTGTTAGGTATAAGATTTCATAAAAATGGATTGCTTACTGTTATCTGTAAAGGCCATAGATATACCTACAGATGTAAATCAAAATTGTAGGGCTTAATAATGGCCCATATACGAACGCGAGTTTATCAGCAGAGCTAGACAATATCCACGAAGAGGGGAATCAACCTAACTACTACTCTACCGCTGGCAGTGTAGAGTTGGTTGCTGTGAACTCGGTGTTTACGCTCTGCTCTGGGCTATACAAAGTTCACTATGCCAGAATTATCACGTGCTCACACACTGAAAACAAATAACTTTACCTTGAATGCAGGAAACATACAATATTGGTTGTGTCGATCAGAAATACCAAATTGTAAAGATAATGTTTAAGCATCACTGTAATACAGAAAATATAAATCACTTGTTGCATCGTCAAGCAGTAATAAGGTAGAAGAACAAGAAAATGCATCACTATGATAATAATAATAATAATAATAATAATAATAATAATAATAATAATAATAATAATAATAATAATAATAATAATAATAATAATAATAATAATAATAATAATAATAATAATAATAATAATAATAATAATAATAATAATAATAATAATAATAATAATAATAATAATAATAATAATAATAATAATAATAATAATAATAATAATAATAATAATAATAATAATAATAATAATAATAATAATAATAATAATAATAATAATAATAATAATAATAATAATAATAATAATAATAATAATAATAATAATATCATTATTATTAACCGCAAACTTTACATCCCATTTAGGCTCATGAGGCATCAAAGCCGAGCTGAAACACAGTATGGCAGCAAACGTACCTAAAGGTGCCACTGTGGGAGATATAATATATCACTTTAGAGGAAAAATGTCAAAAGTTTCCAATTTTATGGATACAATTTCTTTACCATCCTGTTGTCCCACCTCTCGATTAATTTCTCAAGAGACTGTACAAAGCCTTCTTTGCCATTGGTGATTTATCTCTTCCTCCTTTCAACTCCTGGACTCTGTGAAGCCCGACATATTTCCCGGACGATATAAACAGGAAAAGCCTTTCCCTGCGTTACGTCACCCTATTCTCCCAAAACTTTATACCTTTCATGTCTCCCCCTCCCCCCAACTTTACGTGTTAACGATGAAACTTTCTTACAACACAGTTTTGCTTTTTTTATATAAGCGACATATGTCATTACTCCTTAATAAAACGTTGCTTGTCAGTTCAGCGTCATCAAGAGCTGAGGGAATTCCCTCTTTGTCGTATTTCACATCACTTTCTCTACCCACTATCCATTATTTTTATATAGCTTCTATAAAAACATTCTTACGAGGGCTTATTTTACTACCTAAATTATTTCATGCAATCCCAGCATTAAAATCTCTTATAATCACGACATAAATGGTGCGAAATTACTCTCTTTTTGGCACCAGTGTCATAACATAAATGAGTAGTCATCATACCCACAAGACAATTACCTCACCACCGCCACGACACAATGTTTTGCAATGTGCCTGTAAGAAAACCTGAACATCCCAGTGGTGTGGTTTCATTAGTCAAACTAACCCATTTTTCGTTTCTCTATCCACAAAACTTTCAACACTTCTTTGGTAAACATCTTTTGATTTTTCTGGAATTAATGAACTCTCAGCACTCTTGGCTTCAGTCAAAATATGAAGTGGAACACAATCCATATTTTCAACAGCTTTATCTTCCATTTTCCTCTATAAGCTTTGAAACAAATGCAACAGCATGTGCTTAGCAACCATATAACATCATAAATTCTAGGTGTTTTAAAGCTAGAATTGCATAAAACGTTGTATGTAACACAACAATCAGTCAAATGATGCGTCACTTACATACATAGCTATTAATGGAGTCATACTTTTGTATAGGTGCTTTCATTACACATTTTATCTAAAGTCAGGAGGTATAGAGGAAATTGATAGTCAGATGTTTAAAAGAGGGTCGCAATATATTTTAAACTCCACTGTCTTTGCTAATATCCAGAGAAAAGACTCAATAGTTACGGTGCTTTAAAACGATTACAAAAAATTTGAAAAATTCAAAACATTAATAATGGACATCTGGGGAGTAGCTGCTATTACATTTTCTTTGCAATTAATCGCTTTTTTAAAGAGGTCTACAGTTTTGTACTATTTGTTTTGGTATCTCGTATGTTTTACCCGTCAAACAAACTAATGCATAATTCCCTCTGAATGAGGACTTCCCAAAAAAATTCTATATATACATTTTATTTGCCAAATAATTATTTTAAAATTCATAGTGTTTTAACCAAAATCTTACAGCTATTTATTATAAAATGAAAGACGTGTACCTTGTAAAAATAGTCTGCTTTGAAGGAATTTTCTTGAAATTCTTCATGTGGTATCTTTGGAACTTACTAAACTTACGTACCAAGTTTGGTATTTATCCCACATTTCGTTTTAGACTTATTGTATTAATGCACAGATACATTCAGCCAAAGATTCTTTTTAATAAAATAGATAAAATACACATTGTTGCCGTTTTAAACTTAGGTTGCACTTGTCCAATACCTTTGTGTTTCTTTGGAGACATTTAAAAATATTACTTAATACGCTTAAACAAGAAGTTAATTTTTACTAAAGCTGTAAAGGTACTATAAAGAACAAAAAAGAAACAAAATAAATATACAAACACTATGCAAAACACTGCAGAATAATCGCAAACTCTATAGGGAAAAAGCGAGTAGAGAAGCCGTATGAATGTAATACATTGCACTTGTACTTCAAACATCGCAAATTGTTTGAATTGTGTGTAGAACAGGAAACAGAGTATGATATGTGAATGTGTTATGTAAAAGAAAAGCGAGTAGAGAAAACCACGAGAATGATACTTTACATGTTTATTTTACTCATACAAAACTGTATGAATTGTATGCTGAACGGCGAGTAGAGAAGGATATATGAATGTGCTATGTGAAAGAAAAGCGAATAGAGAAAACCATGTTAATGTAATACATTGTATAATATCAGCATCCATTTCATATAGACAGAGAACACTAATTCTGAAAACCATTCGCGTTCTACTTATAAAATTATTTGACCCACTCAGAAACCTTAGCGGAAATGTACACGTGTATCTTCTGAAAGTTTCATCGTAATGGGATGAATTGTATAGGTATCCATATGAGAGAAACAAATAAACATTTATATGTATGCATGGATGCACGGACGGACGGACGGACGGACGGATGGGTGGATGGGGTGAATGCCTAGCTAGCTAGTTAGATAGGTAGACAGGTAGATACACTTCTAATGACTTCTTATTCTATATGCTTCATATTAATTCTGATAAATCTTTGCAGAAATGATTTTGTTAGACATTTCGTCGTAGGCACAAGGGGAATAATATTGTTATCCTGCTTGCCTGCAGGAACTACTATAGCGGAAACAAATTAATGACAGTTCCCAAGAATTGAAAAAGTACTGCCCACCTTGCAATGGAAACTGCTAAATTTAAGTTAGTAGGAAGTTAAATCTTGTTTTGGAAACTATACAAGTTGTTTAAATCAACACATCATATGTCACATTGTAAATCTATTTAATGGGAAATTGTGTTGTAACAGCAACAATGCTGAGCACTTAGGGAAACACCAAACCTATTCCAAATAATCGCACACGTAGAATACATCGACCTCTATCCAATCAAGGACTACTTGCTTTCAACTCAAGAGTGTTGACCTGGAGGTTAATGCCTATACTGCCAATGTAATAGCTGCAATTAACACCAACCATGGGTATATATTTACCATGCGATTATTTTAGGAATAGTTGTCGGTACTGATGACAACTGAACAAACAAATGTCACCAAAAGTAACCGGAGAAAACTACGAATAAGGAAGGAAATATGTTAAAGTTGGCTTTTGATGTAGGTAGGTATTCCAATAGCTTGCGTTCCCTATACCACACAACGCATTAGATGGAACTGGTTTTCCCTACCGGTTTTCCGCTGCAGTGATCACGAAGGGAGAGGAAGAGTGGAATAGCTTGACATCTTGTGAACAATATTCCTCAGAACTTGAATAGAGACTTGCACTTGATAAAAATTAAGGACTTCTACAAACACACATATACCCGAAGTTTTTATAATGCATTGTGAACGTTTTATTATGGTACGTGACACGGTTTGCATTCTTAGTTCCCAAAATCTAATATAAAACTTGGAGACTTTGCAAAGTCTATCCTCAGATGTTAATAAAATGTTCTTACATAAGACAAGCATCATTACTTTACTACGGAAATGATTGCAATTTTTCACCAGAAGAGACTATTATTATTATTATTATTATTATTATTATTATTATTATTATTATTATTATATTATTATTATTATTATTATTATTATTATTATTATTATTATTATTATTATTATTATTATTATTATTATTATTATTATTATTATTATTATTATTATTATTATTATTATTATTATTATTATTATTATTATTATTATTATTATTATTATTATTATTATTATTATTATTATTATTATTATTATTATTATTATTATTATTATTATTATTATTATTAATTATTATTATTATTATTATTATTATTATTATTATTATTATTATTATTATTATTATTATTATTATTATTATTATTATTATTATTATTATTATTATTATTATTATTATTATTATTATTATTATTATTATTATTATTATTATTATTATTATTATTATTATTATTATTATTATTATTATTATTATTATTATTATTATTATTATTATTATTATTATTATTATTATTATTATTATTATTATTATTATTATTATTATTATTATTATTATTATTATTATTATTATTATTATTATTATTATTATTATTATTATTATTATTATTATTATTATTATTATTATTATTATTATTATTATTATTATTATTATTATTATTATTATTATTATTATTATTATTATTATTATTATTATTATTATTATTATTATTATTATTATTATTATTATTATTATTATTATTATTATTATTATTATTATTATTATTATTATTATTATTATTATTATTATTATTATTATTATTATTATTATTATTATTATTATTATTATTATTATTATTATTATTATTATTATTATTATTATTATTATTATTATTATTATTATTATTATTATTATTATTATTATTATTATTATTATTATTATTATTATTATTATTATTATTATTATTATTATTATTATTATTATTATTATTATTATTATTATTATTATTATTATTATTATTATTATTATTATTATTATTATTATTATTATTATTATTATTATATTATTATTATTATTATTATTATTATTATTATTATTATTATTATTATTATTATTATTATTATTATTATTATTATTATTATTATTATTATTATTATTATTATTATTATTATTATTATTATTATTATTATTATTATTATTATTATTATTATTATTATTATTATTATTATTATTATTATTATTATTATTATTATTATTATTATTATTATTATTATTATTATTATTATTATTATTATTATTATTATTATTATTATTATTATTATTATTATTATTATTATTATTATTATTATTATTATTATTATTATTATTATTATTATTATTATTATTATTATTATTATATTATTATTATTATTATTATTATTATTATTATTATTATTATTATTATTATTATTATTATTATTATTATTATTATTATTATTATTATTATTATTATTATTATTATTATTATTATTATTATTATTATATTATTATTATTATTATTATTATTATTATTATTATTATTATTATTATTATTATTATTATTATTATTATTATTATTATTATTATTATTTTATTATTATTATTATTATTATTATTATTATTATTATTATTATTATTATTATTATTATTATTATTATTATTATTATTATTATTATTATTATTATTATTATTATTATTATTATTATTATTATTATTATTATATTATTATTATTATTATTATTATTATTATTATTATTATTATTATTATTATTATTATTATTATTATTATTATTATTATTATTATTATTATTATTATTATTATTATTATTATTATTATTATTATTATTATTATTATTATTATTATTATTTATTATTATTATTATTATTATTATTATATTATTATTATTATTATTATATTATTATTATTATTATTATTATTATTATTATTATTATTATTATTATTATTATTATTATTATTATTATTATTATTATTATTATTATTATTATTATTATTATTATTATTATTATTATTATTATTATTATTATTATTATTATTATTATTATTATTATTATTATTATTATTATTATTATTATTATTATTATTATTATTATTATTATTATTATTATTATTATTATTATTATTATTATTATTATTATTATTATTATTATTATTATTATTATTATTATTATTATTATTATTATTATTATTATTATTATTATTATTATTATTATTATTATTATTATTATTATTATTATTATTATTATTATTATTATTATTATTATTATTATTATTATTATTATTATTATTATTATTATTATATTATTATTATTATTATTATTATTATTATTATTATTATTATTATTATTATTATTATTATTATTATTATTATTATTATTATTATTATTATTATTATTATTATTATTATTTATTATTATTATTATTATTATTATTATTATTATTATTATTATTATTATTATTATTATATTATTATTATTATTATTATTATTATTATTATTATTATTATTATTATTATTATTATTATTATTATTATTATTATTATTATTATTATTATTATTATTATTATTATTATTATTATTATTATTATTATTATTATTATTATTATTATTATTATTATTATTATTATTATTATTATTATTATTATTATTATTATTATTATTATTATTATTATTATTATTATTATTATTATTATTATTATTATTATTATTATTATTATTATTATTATTATTATTATTATTATTATTATTATTATTATTATTATTATTATTATTATTATTATTATTATTATTATTATTATTATTATTATTATTATTATTATTATTATTATTATTATTATTATTATATTATTATTATTATTATTATTATTATTATTATTATTATTATTATTATTATTATTATTATTATTATTATTATTATTATTATTATTATTATTATTATTATTATTATTATTATTATTATTATTATTATTATTATTATTATTATTATTATTATTATTATTATTATTATTATTATTATTATTATTATTATTATTATTATTATTATTATTATTATTATTATTATTATTATTATTATTTATTATTATTATTATTATTATTATTATTATTATTATTATTATTATTATATTATTATTATTATTATTATTATTATTATTATTATTATTATTATTATTATTATTATTATTATTATTATTATTATTATTATTATTATTATTATTATTATTATTATTATTATTATTATTATTATTATTATTATTATTATTATTATTAATTATTATTATTATTATTATTATTATTATTATTATTATTATTATTATTATATTATTATTATTATTATTATTATTATTATTATTATTATTATTATTATTATTATTATTATTATTATTATTATTATTATTATTATTATTATTATTATTATATTATTATTATTATTATTATTATTATTATTATTATTATTATTATTATTATTATTATTATTATTATTATTATTATTATTATTATTATTATTATTATTATTATTATTATTATTATTATTATTATTATTATTATTATTATTATTATTATTATTATTATTATTATTATTATTATTATTATTATTATTATTATTATTATTATTATTATTATTATTATTATTATTATTATTATTATTATTATTATTATTATTATTATTATTATTATTATTATTATTATTATTATTATTATTATTATTATTATTATTATTATTATTATTATTATTATTATTATTATTATTATTATTATTATTATTATTATTATTATTATTATTATTATTATTATTATTATTATTATTATTATTATTATTATTATTATTATTATTATTATTATTTATTATTATTATTATTATTATTATTATTATTATTATTATTATTATTATTATTATTATTATTATTATTATTATTATTATTATTATTATTTATTATTATTATTATTATTATTATTATTATTATTATTATTATTATTATTATTATTATTATTATTATTATTATTATTATTATTATTATTATTATTATTATTATTATTATTATTATTATTATTATTATTATTATTATTATTATTATTATTATTATTATTATTATTATTATTATTATTATTATTATTATTATTATTATTATTATTATTATTATTATTATTATTATTATTATTATTATTATTATTATTATTATTATTATTATTATTATTATTATTATTATTATTATTATTATTATTATTATTGGAAATAACTGCATAAAGAATATAAAAGTGTCAATTTGTGTAAGTGCATGCTGTAATAGTTCAGGATTTCAATAAATATTCAATATCAATATTGAACAAAGGACAGTTTCACGCAAGTTTAGAAATTGCATGTGTGTATTTGTAAAGTAATTCCTTAGCGTCCAAACACGACAGATATATGAGAACATCTCATTGTTATACTATTGGTACGATTTTAAGGAAACCTTGGAAAGAAATGTAGATTTTCTAGCTTCTTCGTTTGCCACTGCTTGCAGAGAATTTTCATGCTCACGGCTCCGGTAATTATCAGAAATCATGGAACATAGCAAAGGTGGGTAAATTTATTTAATTACGAGAAATCTTCGGGGGAACAATATATATTTGGAATATCAATCGAAATCCATCAAATATCACGGATGACACCATAAAATGTTAGTCAAAAATCTTCCATGCATACATCTCTTACGAACCGCCGCATACGTCAAAACGTGCATTTTCAATGCTGTTAATGTTTTGCAGCAATTTCTATAACTTAATTCCCTAAGCGGTGGAGGAAGTAACAAAGATGTTAATGTTTTGCAGCAATTTATATAACTTAATTCCCTAAGCGGTGGAGGAGGTAACAAAGATGTTAATGTCTCTTGCAGTAACAGTACCCAATAATGCATTTGAAACGTAATATGCGCAAGTGGAGTGCAGTTTGCTTTGAGAACTAGGGGCTTCCCGAGGCAGTGTGATCGGATCGTTTTGAAGCTCCTTTGTCTCACCACGTCGTTAGAGCCCTTTCTCCAACAAGCAGCATTCCACTCAACTACAAATGACTTTCCTTTCCAACGAGTTACTTCACTTCATTACGTGGAACTAACTTCCTCTATCAACACAAGATTTAATCTATCTTCCCCTAAACCGAAACTTAGGTAAGTCCATTCACTCACTCAGTTCTGGACTAACATTTTAATATATATACTCAAACTTTCCTACACTTTTCTGATCATCATCTGCTTCTTGAATATTTAAGCTGCTTGGAGATTTCAGGACTGCACGTTTTGAAAATTAGGTCTTGCTACGGATTTGAAAGTTTTGTAATTAAATTTAGTAGGTCACAGCTAAAGTTCTTGCTAACTGATTAAATGTCTAACAAAAACTCCACCATAATTTTATCCCTGTTACTTTAGAAGTAGATTACTGGCCTCGATTCTAGTATTACCCACAAAGAAGCAGATTTACTTTATCACACATATATATACTCCATTCCAAAATTCGATATATTGTCGAATATCCGAAAGCCCTGGGCCACGACTTAGGCAGACACGATATTGAATGGCAGGTAGCAGAAGGAGCTCGTCCATACAGCATCTAATCAGGGGGTTCCCACGACTTGCAGCATTGTATAAACACTGTGACCCACAAAATTTATTTGTAAAACAGGGAAGAGAATAGTAAGGATCAAATACTAGCCGCCATTAAATTTTGTTTCTGCCATAAATGCAAATTTGCGCACTACCGAAACCATGCCACAAACACCCGCCATATTTTAAAAATTTGCGGACTGTTTTAATACATGCAAAATAAATTTACAGCGTAGCTTTGCGTTTTGTAGCACAGATTATCTTATTTCTCCTCCAATCCTTCAAAACGCTATCCTTATCCTTTTTCTCTTTTAATGTTCGGTTATCCGAAAAATTAGTTATCGAAAATCCTCAATTCCCAATTGTGTCGGATAATCGATACAGTATATAGAGGAAGACAGCTTCAAACGGTGTGACGTATTTGAGTGAAAGCAAGCCTATCAGTTTGTGTGACGTCAGGCGAGAGCCGTTTAATGCCATGTTGGTTAGATAAACGGCTCTGTGAGTACCAAACTGGAGGGTTCAGTCAGGTGAAGTTATCTGGATGACATGGCCAGTACAATTAAAACGGAGCAGCCGGTGTTTATCTGATTATGAAATTACACAAGTGCAAATTCACAGCACCTTGTCAGAATACAACCTGTCTTCGATTAGAAATTTCCCGCATATTACGTTCTAACACAGATAAACTAGTTAAACAAAAACGAAGCAGAAAGTGTCGGAAAATATCCACGTAATTTGGCTCTGTATGGCTCTTCTAATTTGCAGAAAAAAATTAACTACATTCTACTTACTTAATAACATGACTGTCCTTCACTTAAACTTACAATTGTTATATATTTTCTCACACCACGAGCCGATACTTTATGTATTATTTTTAGGCAAATTCACCTTTTCTTTGCACGTTTAACACAATTATAAAAAATGAATAACGATGTTCCATTTGACAGAAGCATAAGTTCTCCAAAACTCACACAAATAAACAGGCGTATTGCCAAAATGCTTCACTCTACAAAAAAATTATTTCGACATAAATTGTGCATTTTAGCAAGATCTACATTTTTGTATAGTAAGATTTGGTCAATCTCTTACGGTTTACCAGGACTACAAGGGCTATAGCCAGAAAATTCAAGATATACATTTCATTTGTCATAAAAATACCTCAAACATATGACATTTTAACCAAAATCGTTAGAGCCATTTTCAATAAAATTAAAATTTTCGAAAAAATTAAGTTTAGGGTGGAGCAATTTTCTTCAAACGTTTCGTGTCGTATCTTGAAAAACGTTAATGTTAAACACCAAGTTTGGTTTTTAAGCAACTTTTCGTTTTTGAGTTATGCTGTCCAGAGACTGTCAGACAGAGACGCAGACTGACAGACAGACACACAGACACATACACAGGCTGACAGGCAGATACACACATTGGGCATTTTTCTGAAAATGTTTTTTCTTTATTCAGGGGACCTCAAAACATATATTTCCGGTGAAGTCTCGACATCGAATTTTTGGATGGAATACAATATTTCCTCTACTCTACTATACCTAGTAGGGAAAGTAAAAATAAAGTTTATTAATTGTATGTAGAAGAAATATGGTGAAGGTCATGTGATTTGTTATACAAGGTAGTAACAAATATGCACTATTCATTCTAAGATGCTCATAAAAATGTTGAAATCTACCTGTAAAGTTATCACATCAAGGTATAACTTTTCACATTTTTACTGCTGACAATCCTCTCTTGATGTCTGTTGCATGTATATGTCCGAATTAGAGAGCAAATGTCATTTTTTTATGTTCTTCCTTTTTCTCGTTAACGCCAGGATTGCTGAATCGACAATCAGCCGGTAACTCATTAATCTTGCTGATACATCTGTATTCCTTCCGGCGGAGAACATTATCCACATGCAGGAGTTACCAAAATGATTGCTTCCTTCAGCAACTTTGATTAAGCTTGGATGCAACACTGCATCAGAAATTTACTCGTGAAATGCATACCAAATTCCATAATAATTACAATATTTAAATCAGAAACACTTTTTTCATCTCTTTACCAGAGTAATTTATAACGAATTTGTTTGTTAAAACTTTGCAACAGTTTTACATGTATTGTGGACTTTATTTGGAATAGTTAAAAACGTTCGTGGCACTTCTGAAATGACAGTTTTGTGCTATGCTGCCATTTAAATGAATAAACAGGTTTCTTTTCAGATAACTGTTTATTAATGTAGGTACCTACCATTCTTATAATTTCAGCGGGACCAATAAGACTTTTCTTATTCATTCTATTGTGAATTTAATTTCCTTTTATAGCATTTCTTCCTTTGTACTGCTGTATTAGTTTTTCTTTTACTTTTTTTCAAATTAACATCTAAAAGAATCGCAAGAACGGTTCATATTTTATGTACGTTCTAGATTCTGTTCTGTTATTAAGTAATAATGTTTTATTACTTTGTGAGGCACCAACGTGATATCATTACTACCTCAAAATTTATGCGGAGCTGGATTATATACTTCCATGAAAGATCTATGTAGGTACTGTCTGCGCGTTTGGCCGAGCATATTGCTTATCACGACACAGAGCTTTTACACTTTTACACGAGACCGCTACACACAATGTTACAATGACTTTCTTTTACTACTAATATTTTCAATCCTCCTTTGACAAATGGCTATATTTCGTTGCTAACTTATTTCTGTACTTCTTTTATTTACACTATTTAAAATATTTCCTTTCCTTCTCTCTTATCTTCATTAGATTTTACTACTCGTACTTATTAAATGCAAATCTTATTTATTTACATTCATTTTTAATTGCTTTCTCTTATTCTTTTCTTAAAGGCACCCGATATAAATTTCTAATTTATTTTTTAACAACTTTTTGTCTTGATATAGCTTCTGAACAGTTCCTTACTAAAATATTCCGACATTTTAATGTAGCTTTTGAATTAATTAGTTTCCAATTACTTCTTGCTTTAAATTGTAATCTAGAAAGGCATTTATTGTGGTTATTCCACGACACAAATGTTGCCTGTTCCAAATTTCACTCCTGAGATCACTGTGACAAAATGACAACGTCCAGTTAAAGTTCCTGTCTCTTTATTTCCTTTTTCTAAAACTGAATCATAAAACACAGTTCTCTATTTTTTCATTAACAGAACCTACAGTTCATTGTGACCTTGCAACTAAGAGCTGTTTTGTCCTCTGGAAACTTCGACACATACTTCACTATCTTTCAGTTTCATTGTTTCACACGCTGCCTCCGACGATACACTCACTCTCACACAACAAACCATTCCGACGCGACGATTAAATGTCTATAACTGTCTCTGACGATACTTAATACTCTCTTAATACACACAAACACACATACTTAGAACTAACTGCTATCAGCTGTCTCGTAATAACACTTTAAGACATGCTTCTCTCAAGTCTGCATTCGCTTATATAGGCCAAGCGTGTTAGCGGCGAATTCTGTGGAAAATACACCTTTACTTGAACTGTCTGAAAACACTTTGTTCTGACCGCTCCATTGTCACTGGGCTGCGTATTTACAAATAGTGGTGTGAGGTAACTTGACCTTGAGCGACCCTTTGAGGGCGACTATCGACCGGTGTCACAACATTATATAAGCAACAATTACTTTGTACTCTAAAATAAAACCATCGTTGTGTTACGCTGTCGTATCATAGCACACTAAATGAATGACTAATGAGCAAATAGTTTAGTCAAAATTAAGATAAGCTAGAATCAGAACATAATGAAGACTTTTTTAAGAAAATTTAAAAAAACTGAATGAGCATTGATAAAAAATGTCAATCACTTCACACTGATACCATTACGTTCAATAACGAACTGGCGTTTTAGTCAATAAAATAACATCCTTGCAAGCATACTTAAAGACTGTAATTACTCAATATCTAAGCCTTACTAAACCTTATTGGAAAAAATCAAATATGTACTTATATGCGACATATGAATGGAATATACCAGAAAATCTAAAAATCACGAGTTGCATTTTTAGCAATATTTCTCAAACGAAATTAATAAATAAAAGCAATATAAAATAATATTTCAAATTTAGTAAGAAATGCAGATATAAGTTAAATACTAGTAATTTTCAGAATTACGCGTAAATAAACTGAAAATGAAACTACAGCTATTTAGGTACAAACATGTAAACCATATGTAAAATATTACCTTTGTTTCATGACTAGCATTATTCCGTTAGATACGGATATTCTTTGTCACTCTCCCCTCTTTGTATCCCCCGAATTTCCCACCCCTACATTTCATTTCACCTTCCGTTCAACCTGGCCTTTCAGGGTAGGAAGTGTTGGCGATGGAAGAGTTTGGCGCTGCTCTGTAGAGGACTTTGGAACTATAACTGTGGTTGCTGGGTTGAACCGCTGTCGAAACCCATGGGGCTGGTGGCTGCTTGGCGAACCCTGGTGTATAGATGAAAAATCTCCAGCACACGTTAAGGACCCTCAGGCTACTCGCCCGGGTTCCAACACGTCCTTAGAGCATCCTTACTTCATCCCTTTCTCCCGAGGTCTCAAATAAAATAGCCTCAACAGTTTGCTCAGTGTGGAATTCCCTTCGTCCATACTCTACCTCTAGCTTCTATAACCGCTCTTTCTCTATTCATTGCTTTCTTTCCTTTTCTGTTTATCTCTATCTCTCTTTGTGCAACTTGCTTGTCATGTAATGTTTTGTAAATTTGATAATAAAGCTAACACTTGTTTTTAGCGTTTTATAAATTCTTAAATATTTATCATGTCAAAGCCTTTAGGTATTGTATAAACTCAGTAACATACTGTTTGTGCACATTTCTGTTAGATTCACCTGTTTTGAAAAACTTTACTTAGCTGGCATATACGTTATTTAACAATCTGTGTGGCAGCTTTGGTAAAAAAGTGCAAAGTTCCTCCATCACACATACACATTTCGCGAATGAAACGTTTTTTGTTCAAGGCAGCCCATTTATATACTACAATGATTTATTATAACAAAATTAAAATTGTCAGAGAATTTTTGTTGAAGCTTTTGCTGAAAGTTGACTGAATGGTCATGATGATGCCATTTTAAGGACAATCAGCGTCCTTATAGAATGAGTCATGGCGAAAGTCAGAGATAAATTTCAACGTGAAATAAAACTACTAATTAACGCGCAAATATAAATATATCCAACAAATGAGACAAAACTTGGATTTTAAACAAATTCATAAACAGATGCAAAAGGTATAACATTTTTAAATCGTTAGGTTCAATGTTTACCACTGCTAAAAACTTCAAAATTCTTTCGACCGCATGTTTATCGTCCGCCAGGATCTCTGCAAGTCCGACAGGCAGTTGCAGAGATTCTCGAAGGTATGCTATAGAAACATACTGTAGCAGCACGTGATGGACCAACAAAAGGTTGCCACACAGCGGGCAAAGAGGAGCAGGGTCTCCTTTGAAACGGTAACCATGCGTAAAATTGCACTGCGCAAGCGAACCAAGATCATCTCGCGATGAGATACACGAGGAATGGTTACGCAGTTTATCGATATTTCCTTCATTGCTCTAAGCTAATTTTCACAGAGGGCTGATGTTAAAAATAACACTAAGTAATTGAATTTTAAAATTTACCTCCAATTTGGAGAAAAGTGTATCCATTTTGTTAAAATTGCGGAGGCAGAGAGGGTAAGATAAAACATGTTATCGATAAACAGAATAACTCAAGATGTATCAGTGTGTTCGGCTAATTGACGATATTGCTGGGCTCATATTGCGTCAGAGTTATAAATATGGCAGCTATCAGGAACTCCCGTAGTCGCATTTCTTTTGGGTAAAGTTTTCCTTCTTCTGAATTGTGAAGTGGAAGTATAAATCTAGAAGGCCAGTAGCTCAACACAAGTGTTGGAGCTGCGGTGAAGAATGGTCCACAGTGACCTGCAAGGAGATAAAACAGACATCGGACATTCATTCAGCGCACAAATCTTCCAGAGAAGAAACTTTATTGCCAGTGATTTCCCCTTCCTCAGAGAACAAATGGTATAAGCGGGGCAGGTCACAGGTGAATAAAGTTGGATACATTGATGTTCCCTGGAATGCACTGAAGGCTAAACTATACTCGAAGGTGCTGTGATCTCTCTCCTGAACTTTCTCCCAAATGTGTATATTTTTTTCCGTGGACACATATAAAATATACAAAACTAAATCACAGCCGAGGATGCAAATGCTTTCAGGAGCTCTTCTCCACTGTATCCACTTCTTACGCGAAGAACTGTTCGTTATTTTGTATTTTATCAAAATATTTTCATTAAACATGGTTCTGAAGCATTTTTCTGAAGTCTTCTTCTCACTGATTTTATGCGTGTAATTGCTAAGCTACAAAATAGGGGTGGGGAATTGCAACAGGAAAAATGTAAAATGGTAATGCCAGAATTCCTCATCAAAACTATCAAACCAACAGTTATTTACTTTTTTAGCAAACATCAAAAGTGTTTGAAAAAATCACCTTGAAATTGAATTGGAATCGTTGAGGTAGCACTTGTGGGTCGTCTAGTAAATCTAAGTTTAACTCTCAGTTATATTCAGGTAATATTACGTTGTTGTACTGGCCAATTGTAGGGAACGGCAATAAACTAATGAAAGTACTATGGTCTGGATGAGAGAATGTTTCTCAATTATTGTAATTGGTCAACATATTTCTCAACGCTTCTGAATATGCAGTCTTGCACTGTCTCTAGTAGCAACTATATTTTTCTTTTGAAGATAATATGCTAAAATGCGATACGCCGCTGATTTTGATACTTCTTTACAAGCCATCCCTCTATTGTATTCTAAACATTAGCACACTATTGATCTCAATAAATAAAATGCGTAGCTTTTTTCCTTTCTTTTTTAAGGGGAAAGAAAGTAAAAGCGTTGGATGGGACAAGAGTTTGCATAGGAAGGGAGAGGAGGGTAGGTGTGCCTTTACTTAGGAAATTTGATACAAAATTCCAAGAGAAGACATGGTGGTGTCCCGCATAAGCATCACCATTATTCTACCTAGAGATGTAACAGGATGTAGTACCTCCATGGCATAGGACTATCTTAAAAAGGGAATAAATACTTATTTTAAATTGTTTGTATATTCCTATGCATTCTATTCTTCAAAGCGCAATGAAATGTCTTGCCTAAAAATAGAGGACCACAGAAGTCGAAGGAAGGATTATAGATTGTAAGTTTGCAACATTATTATATTACTATTCTATGGATCCGTGCCACTTCATATTTGGTTCGGGTTGACACCATTGTGGACGTTCACTCTGGACACTAACGCTAACTGAAGGGACAAGGGAACAGGCCAAATCCGTGCAGTTAGTATCTGCCACGGCAATCGTTGGCAGTACATGCCAATCACAGCTACCAACTTATGCATACACATAAGGCAAGGTTTGGTATATTGAGAAGTGATAAATAAGGTATTTATCAATACTCTGCTGTGTAAAAGTTAGCGGAAAACTCCTGTTTGTGATATCACATTCATCATTCATTTCCCATTACTGACACTTAAAATTAAATTAGTCATTGTTATGTAATCTTGGAACTTGCATTGCCACAGCACAACAGAGGATTAAAGGAGAAGTCTGATTCTACTTCTGCTTCTACTAGAAAGAAACTATTGAATACACGAAAACAACAATGTGAAACTTACTTTACTCGTGACAGATTTTTGGTAAGTAGCCAATTTTCTTCATTAGAAGACAACGTAAAATTGAAATACATGGGAAGTGTGCATCTGATGTGCAATAAATACTCGCATATAACAAAAAGGTAACTGTTTACCGCATACGAATTAAAGACCGAGTAGGAATTAAAGAGAGCATTAACACAAGAAATAAATGATTCTGTGGATGTCAGGTCAAAAATACTTTATTCTACTTTCCAAGAGTTTTGTGGCGATAACCACAGGCCAGAAAAATATGTTTTGTGGTGTTTATCGCCCGCTTTCACTACTACGGCACCGCAGGCGGTGACACTGATGATACATGGAATGAAGATGGAGCACCGGTGGAATGAGATGCCGGGGGAAACCGGAGACTCCGGAGGAAACCGCTCCAGCATCGCTTCGTCCACCACAAATCCCACATCGGATCGAACCCGGAGCGCTTTAGTGAGGAAAAAATGTGGCAAATTAGTACGCGTGTACGGAATAATTAAGGCAAATTTTACGGTAGTTCGATATTTCTTTCATTCACCGTCGGATATCCCCTACCCAGTTGTTAAGGGACGTTAATTAATCTTAAGTAAAGCCGGCGAAGAAATGCTGGCACCACCAGTGCATCTTTTTTCTTCAGCCGCCAGCGTCAGTGACAGCGAGTGGCTAGATTATAGGGCTAGGCTGCAGTCATGACTAATCCTGATTACAGATTGGCGGTTAGAGGGTAATAATGAAAGGAACTGCAAACGGTGATCAGTTCTATATTCAACTTCTGGGAAGTTTCGTCATCTTTGTACGCTTTTGATATTTAACCGAAGCGTTCTGCTTTTAAGTTATTACTTATTACAGAGTTCCCGAAGCAATTCTTATCGTATGTTACCATACGTCAAAGGACAATTTAAACTTCATTGAAGGGTTTTGGATCTAAAACACTAACACTATGTGACGTCATCCATTTCAATAGCTTGTTCACAAACGACTTTGGAAGCAATTAAGTAAAATTCCCCAGAGGCAGTTTAGAACAGCGATATTCAACCTTGGCTCTTACGTATTTATGATGTCACCTTGTCACTCTAGTCCAGTTCCTTAGTTTGAGCAGGAAGCATTTCCCTTTGGCTCATTCAGGTAACCAAACATTAGAGACGTTTGTTTTCGAGTCATAGCTCGGCAGAAAGCACCTGTAGGAAAAAATTCGTCCTCCCTTCTTTTGCATAAGGTTGGGCATCTCTGGTTTACAATGCTTCATCCTAATAACACAATAGATTTAAAAAAAAAAAAAAAAAAAAAAAAAAAAAAAAAAAATAACATGCAGATCTGCATGAGAAGAATGAGAAGAGAGTGCACAACTATGGAGTGTGAATTGCTTCCGAGAATTAGCTTGTACATCAGCACAATATGCTATTCCTATGCTAAAGTTCTAATCGGAATTAACAATTTCTGAATTCTGAAAATTGTAAAAAACTGGTGATGACTTGCAAGAAATTATTAGATAAAAATCTGATCTATTGCACTCACATGACTTTCTCTACTCTTGTACCATTCTTACAAACTCTTATTGAGGGGGAATAGACAGTGGGAGTGGCAGGTACAATGCCAGGAGTGGAAGTGGCATATGCCCTGCATTCGAGCGAGGGAACCCGCATTTATCCGAATAGTGCCGAAATTTGGCACATCTCTCGTTGGTAAGCTTTCGTTACGTTACATCTACGGTTTACTAGTTATACAAAATTTACTTAAAATGAACAGAACTACAGAAGACATTAATATAAATTTCGGAGGTACATCTTATCTTTTCATATAAATATCTTGAAAATATGGCATTTTAATCAAAATTATTAAAGTCACTTTTCAGAAAATACAAAATGCAACAAATTTCTACCTAAAGGATAATTTCCTCATGTTGCTTCTTGAAATGCCAAACATAAGTTGGTACTAGTATTCATCGGACATTTAGTTTTTAAGTGTTTCTTTTAAAAGCTCGATATTGAAGTTTCCAGCACGTCGTAGATAAGTAAAATTGTGTGGGTAAAAAAGTTTGTTGCTATGGTAACGTTTAATATGAATGAACCTCGTTAGAGGTATTTGTTAAAGAACCCTCACGTCACAGTCACAATGGCAGCTTTCCTTCTTCATTATTATTTTTTCACATTCATTTATTCGCGCTTTATTTCCTTCCTCTCTTTGTTTCCGTGACCCAGATGCTGTTGCCAGGTTTGTTTGTGAAGAAAATTGCTGTTAATTTTTTGTTCTGTAAAGAATGGAACGAGTTAACAGAAAAACACAATGGTTTCTACGAAGCTCTACAGTTATCCATTGATGTAACTTTAAATATACTTGTGTATTACGTTACAACAAGCAAATGAAATGAAATGTTTGAAGAAGATCATTACCTCAATATTGTATAATGGCAAAATTGCAGTAATACGAGCAGTGGGTCATTTTATGCAGTTCTGTAAGACGTAGATTTCTATTGAGTGATGTAATTTTTGTACATTCATAGTCAGATGTTTACAAAAATTATTTAGGTCAGTAATTTGCATCTCACTACGCATATAATGTTTGACCATGTATTATAATGCATAAAAGAACTAATCTACTGCCTTGGTTTAATATAATTCATAATTACAGATCAGAAAAATAAGGAAATATTTGAAAAAATTGGAAAATATAAAGAAAAGGCTGACAAAATATTGTTAAACACATTTTAATCGACAGAAAGGTTAGGCTAAACGCCCTATTATTTGCGGACAATGTGCTACTTATGACAGAATCAGAAAATGTCCAAATACTAGCACATATGTTTACTTAATGGTGGCCAATAGATAAAATTGTACAATATCAATCTAATATATAAAAATCTGATGAGTTGCACTCGCATGACTTTCTCTACTCTTGTACTAACCATTCTTACCAACTTTTATTCCTAATCTTCTTCGTGTTAGTTCAGATAAACATTTGTACAAATTATCTTATTGCTTATTTCCTTATAGGTGCAAGGGGAATATTAGAATACAGAGGCTTTGTGCGATATCAAATCTTTTAAAGCTTTGAAATCCCGTTCTCTTTGCACGTTTAATATATAAAAATGAATAACGATGTTCCATTTGACGAAAGTTTAAGTTCTCCAAAACTCAACCAAATAACAAGGAATATCTCCGAAATGGTTCACTCTACAAAAAATTATTCGTACATAAATTGTGCCTTTTAGCAAGATCCACCTTTTTTGTATAGTAAGATTTGGTCTCTCTCTTGCGGTATACCAGTTATGCAAAATTCATCCAGAGTAAACAAGGCCTCATGGGCTATAGGCACAAAATTCAAAATATACACTTCATTTGTCATAAAATATCTTAAACATATGGCACTTTAATCAAAATTATTAGAGCCATTTTCAAGAAAGTCAACATTCTCCAAAAAGTTTCCATGTAAAGGGTGGTTTAGGGTAAAGGAATTTTCTTCAAAACTTTCTTCACAACTGAAAAGCATTAAAATTAAATACCAACTTTGGTTTTTAATCGACTTTTCGCTTTTGAGTTATTGTGTCCACAGACTGAGAGACAAGACACCGCACACATTAACCTTTTTCTAAAAATGCTTTTTTTTTTTATTCAGGGGGCCTTAAAAACATATATTTCTGCTAAAATCTCGAATAAAATTTTTGGGTGGAATACAATACTTCCTCTACTTACTATACGTAGTAGAGAAAGTAAAATTGAATGCTTGTTAGTAGTTTATGCACCGACGGTACGTTCATCCGATTACAATAAACCTTTGTCAACTTATTGCTTGCACTTGCGCGAAGGTTATAGGCAGTACAATATTATATTCGAATAGTTTTCTCAACTCAATCTTCTTTTGCGAAACGCACATTTCTTTCCCCATTCCCTTTTCTACAAACAATTCGTGAAATGTTCTGTATGTTTGAAATACAACTACTGCGTATAACGTTCACAAGGTTTTCTCTACTCACTTTTACGTAACACATTTACATGTATTTCTCCACTCGCTCTTGTTTGTAGTATTTAGCACCCGTTTTTGCTACGTACAGCACTGCAGCTGGTGACATTGATGATACATGTAATGTAGATGGAGAACCGGTGGAATGAGATGGCGGGGGAAACTGGAGAAGCCGGAGGAAAATCGCCCCAGCGCCGTTTCGTCCACCACAAATCCCACATGCGGTTGCCTGGAATTGAACCCGGGCCCCTTTGGTGAGAAGCGAATGGTCTAACCACTCGGCTACGGTGCGGCCTCTACACTTGCTCTTCAACATGGGATTTGTATATATAAAATGGGTGTTTGTACAAATCTCCAAAACTAATTTCCTAAATGTGTATTATTGGTTTGAATTTTTAAGCTGATTTCGTTATGCAAGTGTTTCCCACAAATTTATTGTATATAAAGAATGTACAATTTTAAGGCCAAAATATAGCGCCTGGTTCTTAAAAATCTGACTATTACTATTCCCTAGTATCTACAATGAGATATGTAATGTAACTATTTCTGGGAAGTTTATCTCGATTAAAAATATGGAGCCAGAAAAACTTTCATAAGAGAAAATGAGGTGGGAGTATCGTAAGAATCCCCTTTGTTTCTAACTGCCATTGCAGCAACTGTGGCTCTGTTTTCAAGAAGCAAGGGTTAGGAATTAGTGGATGGTAAATCGCAGATAATCCGTAGTCGGATGGTAGTATCACAAAAGAGATGGGCGAGCGGAGCGACCCTTTAAGAAGCTGGGGTGGAGACCTCTGGTAGCACGTAACGCAAATAATGCTGATTGATGGGCACCCTCCCATGTGTTTGTCCAGCAGCGTAGCGTTTTGACGTGTTTGTTCAACAGATTGGTGCCGTTCATAGGTCCGTAACTCCACGACCGTTTCATTTTTTCCATCCCCTTATCTGTATTAGCAAACATCAGTCCAACTGGGGCACATAGCAGGGTCGCCGACCCACAAGGACACCGGCTTTTCTTCTCTTTGTTTTACAGGTTGGTGTGAACAAAGCATTTTACATTTTTACTTTATCCAATATGTACCTAGGAAATTGAAGTATTGCGTTTCACCCAAAAGATTACTTGTCGAATTTCAGAGGAATTACAGGGTGACTTAAAAGAAACGTGTGGTGGCAGCTCTGACAGCTTGCTCACTTTGATGCCAATGTCGGCCCCGCCTGGATGCCACATATACCCAAAAGATGGACTGGTAGAGTGGGACTGTGCCGTGGCCTCCACGATCACTTGATCTTACAGTTGTTGACTATTTTCTGTACAGAACCATGAGGACTATAGTGTATGATACTCCTGTAACAACACAAGAGCAGCTTATTACACAAATCCATGTCACTACTGAAACACTAAATACAAGGTCGCACTTATGCAACCGTGTGCGTCTGTCTCTGCACCAGATTGTATTCAATTAGGTGAACCGTTTGAACCCTTCTTACTTTCTCTACTACGTATAGTAAGTAGAATATCAGACAAACGCTCAGTCAAGCTACCTCACACCACCGGGCGGCCACAGCCTCAAAGAAGCTCCGTGTTAGCTACCTCACATCACTGCTTGTAAATACGTGATCAACAACAATGGAGCGGTCAAAACAAACACGACTATGAGTGCGGCAGAACAAAACCTTTCCTGATCGATCGAGGGACTTTCAACTGCTGGCTTATTTATGAGAATTTCGAGAAAGATCCTTACTACGTCATTCTCGTCAACATAAGCGTACGGGACAAGCGAGTTCTTCAGAGTTGAGTGTTGACCCAGTTAACTGTTAGTGTGATGTGTGTGTTTGTGTGTATACAGCCATTTTGAGTGTCTGTATAGTCAGAAGTCGGTGCTAGAATAATACAGCGAGAGTAGTAGAACCGAAAGGCAAAGATGTGTGTGAAAGTTACAATTGAACAGAACAGACGAGTTGTAAGTTTCGAAGAATTGTAGATTGTGTAAACGACAAAAAGAAGACTGTATTTGTGTTTCAGAAGAGAAGCAAAGTGACAGAAAAAGTAACCGGATGTGTCATTTATCACAATATTTTAATAAAGAAATTTTAAGCCAGTGTTGAGGAGGTAAAACTTTTTAAAAGTGTTTCACGTAAAGGGTAGTTTGGGGTAGGACAATGTTCTTGAAAATATTTCTGTCGCATCTTGGGAAAACGTTGAACTTCAATACCAGCTTTTAATTTTTGGAGTATGGTGTTTAGACACAAACACACAGACGTTTTACTAAAAATTATGTTTTTTTAATTAGGCGGCCCAAAACACGTATTTCCTGCGAAATTTTTTGGATGGATTCAATACCTTATCTACCAGCTATAAAAAGTGAAGATGTTGATACAAAATTAAATCTTTCCCCGAGTTGTCTAAGAACTGAACCACTGCAAAGCGTTTGCTATTCGTAGTCTGAAGGCAGTTGCAGTTTTGCACGATAATCTGTTAATTTGCAAACGCGAGGTACTTGCACTTTCTCCTCTGCGACTCTTCGTGAGAAAGACACTTTCCAAAATAGGATCAGAGGAAAGAAAATTCAAACAGCGAGAGGAAGGCTCGTAATAATAACAATAACGTGGAAGGTTTATTTGCGGAGAGGGGATCGTTTTGGTACATTGAGCAATCACATAGTTCCTCGCAAATGATCGCAAAATTTCGCTAACTCAAGGTGATACCTAAGGGCGAAGTACCCATTTAGATAATTGAAACACTCAGTCTTATCGCCATTCGATCTCGTAACTCCGTTTATTTGCCTCGCAAGCAACGAACTCATATACTACGCTACAAACTTTTGTCTTTCATTCCTTTTATTTTTCTTTCATACTCTTTGGAGACTACCTTCCTCCAGCTAGTTGAGCCTAATTTCGATTAGAATTGCAATTAACATCACGGAGTTTTCTTAGTTTTCTCCCTGTGCTTTTCCCTTCGATTTATCATGGTTCCTTTTCTCCAATTCCAGTGCGGAAGCGCAATCAACGTCATTTTATGAAGTGATTCTATGCTATAAATACAATACAATTATTTCACTATACCAGTTGGGCCGCTGCCTTGTAGCGTGGCCAAAAAAATAACAATGAACCGAACAGAAAACAACAAACGATTCAGAACATTACTACATCTTTAGACCCCTTTACAGTGGCGGCTGGCGCGAAATTTTTAATTTTAAATAATAAAAACTATGACACCAGCCGACAGTCGCCATCAAGGATGGTGAAGGTTAAGCTAGCTCACCCCAGTGCGCGGCGAGTAACCAATCTAACAATGGAGTTGGCCGGGATTATTCCAGACTGTTCTAGAAAACTGTTCACGTGCCGGGCTTGTTTATGAAAAGGTGTATTTCGAGAAATATCCGTGCTACTTCACTCTGGCCTATATAAGCGAGTCGAGACGACGAGAGAGCCAGTTTTTATCAAGAGGTTATTAAGAATTGAACCAGACAGTTGTTAGCAGTTGGTTACTTTTAAGTGTGTGTGTATGTGCGCGCGTGTGTATACAGTCAGTGTTGAGAGAAACTTGAGTGTGTATCATCAGAGACAGTTTTGGGAACATTTAATCGTTGGAGTTGTTTATTACGTGAAGCAATTTTAGTGAGCACAATGGTCGAAGTCAACTGTTTGTGAGACAGTACACTGAGAGTTGCAAGAGTGCGATGATCTGCAAATTGTATTAACGGCAAACTGGAAAACTGTTTTTACGGGTCAGTTTTGGAAGAGAAATAGAGTGACAAAGTAACTGAAAGTGTCATTTGTCACATTGTTATTTTGTCACAATTTCCAGCTTGTAGCTGAGTAATTAGAGCATCTGGCTGCTGTGGTGCGGTTCTATTATTGGCTGGGGATGGGCATTTTTTTCCAATCCCTACAATTTCCAGAGTCTGGAAGAATGGGTAAGTGTGTATGATCGAAAGAAAAACGCATACGGTGGCAACTGTATACGAGTTAATATGTTATAAAGGTTTAAAATTCTCACCAAAGCGGCCCGGGTTCGATTCCAGGAAACCGCATATGGGATTCGTGGTGGACGAAGTTGCGCTGGGGCGGGTTTTCTCCGGGTTCTCCGGTTTCCCCCGCCATCTTATTTTACCGGTGCTCCATCTTCATTCAACGTATCATCACTGTTACCGCCTGCGGTGCCGTAGTAGTAAAAGCGGGCGTTAAACGTTACAAAAAAAAAAGGTTTTAAGAATGGTTGCCAGTATGACCATTACAATTAAACGAGGTGTAACGATTAAAATGTAACTGAGATAAACTATTGGTAATAAAAACAAGTATGCAATGTAAGTATCGATTTGGTTGTTTTACTTCCGATTAAAACTCTCAAGTTTTCCAAGCCTTTAATTTTAACTGAATTGCTTACAGAACATTTCCCCTGATAAGTATACAGCACGGCAGCACACTGAGAACTCCGGTGATATGTGAGGCTGCACTGCTAAGTGGACTGCAGTTTGGATGGGTTTAGGAACTGAGGTCACATTTTACTAGTTAAACTGGAGCAATTTCAGAACACATAGGGCTTTTTAACTAGTTAATTGGCAAGATAAAGTAACGGATTTATTTAGTCCATGCTTGCCAGAATCGAATTCCCCGAGTCTCACTCAGATCCCGTACACGCAACCTACACGATATAAGGAACGAATTTACGTGAGTAATCTTCCACCGAAATGCGGATCTTGCAATCTTTCCTTTGTAATTCTTTCCTCATCCTCTATCCTTCTTCCACAGCCTATTCCGTGAGTCATGAATTGTGAAACGACTTGCGGTTTCAACTCAGCACATTTTGTTCCTATCTGCTGCAAATTTCACGAGCCGATGGTTAGTACCGCCCTGTAGTTTTGAAATTATCAGATGTATACCTAGGGCATTTAGCTACTACCCAATTGTTTTAGAAAGCTTAATTACGGTAATAAAAATAAAAAAGAGAATCTATATCTATATGAGCTGGGACATAACTTGTGATGGCAATGAGAACAGTCATCAGAAATATAAATACATATATTAATCACACAGACGGCGCCGTGGCCGAGTGGTTAGAATGTACGCCTACCACTTTCGATCCCAGGGAGCCGAATGTGCTATTCATGGTGAACGAAGCGGCGTCTGGGTAGCTTTTCTCCGGATTTTTCGGTTTCTCCCGTCAGTCATTCCACCAATTGCTTCATAATCACCTTTCCATTCATCGATTTCGCCTGCATTTCATATCATCTTCTTCCTCACTATCATACCTGGCGCTTGGCTGACCACCCGCTTCCAGGTCTTCACTGTGTCCGGTCCATAGGTTCCTGTGCTCCCCAACAGGTACTGACTTGTAAGTCCTACATAAGGGGAGGGTAATCAGGTAAAGAAGTAGAGCAAATTAATCATACACATTGTACACTTGAGAAAAATTAGTTAACCACACAGACCAGATGAGAAATGAGCCCCACTTAGCCGGCAGGAAAGCGTCATATCGTTTATCATAGTGACAGATTGTAGTCGCATTTTTGCAAATGCTGTTTTAAAGTTTATCGCATTCTTCGACCTCCAGTAGCAAAAACGACAACAGCGACTGTAGCTGTGGTAGTTACTGATGAAGAAAAGCAGCAGTTTAGTATACTGAAAGTAATTGGTGAGCATTTTGGTAGTTATGGGCACTTCTTTCAACAGAAAATTGTCACTCAGATTAAACCTTCTTTATTTGGTATACCCTTCGAAACTATCTTTTTTAGTTCCATACGTAATATCTGCTTACATTGAATAGATTATTGACTTAGAAAATTAGTAGGCATTCATACATAATATATAAGGTAATTCAGCACCACGTACCTAATAGACAGAAAATATATTTAATTCCACCCAAAAGTATCGCATCAAGTGAGTGAGTGTTGGTTTTTAAGGACCCGTCGACAACTAGGTCATTAGTGGCCGAAGTATGGCATCGAGATTTCCTGGAAAATATGTTTTGAGCCCCTGAACCTATAAAATAATTTTCAGGGGAAGGTCTTAGTGCCACCAAACACCTCGAAAACGAAGAAACATTTCAAAGATGCAACAGGAAGCGTTTTAAGAAAGTCCCAAACCACAAACTGATTCTTACATGAACAACTTTTCCAATTTTTTATTTTATTAAAAATGGATCTAATAATTTTAATTTAAATACCCTATATCTAACGTATTTACATGAAAAATTAAATGCGTACCTTTAATTTGCTACGAACAGTCTTTGGAGAACTATTCATTCGGCAGGAATTTTGTACAAGTTTGTTCAACTAGTATAGATCGACGTAGAAGGATGGAAATTAAAGAAAAATACCTCTAGCACTCTTTAGAACACATTATTTATTAAATAAATGTTTTATGCCATCAAGTATTTTCAATATATCCGTTATTATTGGTTTAAGTGTTTCAATACTTCGTCCCATTTTGATCTATTGTTATTCATTTGTTTCTCTTAATGTCATGGAAGCAGATTTCACGGCAAGAATGTAACAGTCCACTTTTAAACATTTATCAGTTTGGTTTCCTCTATCGCTCTTATACAATATGTGCAGATAAACGTGCAATTTAACTATTTCTGCAAAGGTTTATCTTGAATAATGCAGGCTAGTTAGAAAAATAATTAGATTTTTGCTGTTGGTATTTTAATCACTCAACGCCATTGTTAATTTCCTTGGAAAGGGAAATAGTTAAAGGCGATTAACAGCATTTTCTTTCTATCTTGCCTTCCACTCTCACAAGCCAGTGTTTCTGCTCACGCCAAGTTCTCGTATATCTTGTAGCTGTCATATGGCTCTGTACACAGTGTGTATTGGCTTATATCTACTTATCATTTCCTGATTGTTATCATCAAGGCAGGACATGCAAATCCACAATTAATGAGTAAATACTGTGCCGGATACAGATAATTTCATACACGCACTACTTGTACCTTAATCTAAATAGCATCCTGCTTTGAAATCGTTGGAATTCAGCCATTGTCTGAAACAAAAACGGCAGAGTTTGAAATACTGTCGCATCAAAATATAAAACACTTAAAGCATAGGTATAATACCACTTTGCATTTTAGAACACATAGTTTTGGATGCCAATTGTCCATAATTTTGGGGTGCTCATTGCAAATATGTTGTCAATTTTGTTCTATCACGTCCAGATTTTTTAAAAAATGAAAACAAAAATTACATATTAACTCATCGATATACATATAATATCTCTAAATGACGAATTCTTGTATGTATATAGGTATATATTAGAACCTGAGTATGAGGTACGTTTAAATTTACTTTTCACTAGAAAATGAACGATTCTATTTTGATGTATTTTTGTTCTCTTATGAATGTGTGTCGGCACTGATGTATGAAGTTTATCCAGTTATATTTTCTTAGTTTCCATATTTTGCGTAATATTCTTCGGTTTATGCCACGTTTGTTTACAATATTGAAGCTGCAGTAGTTTTTGTCAGTCTCTTAAAAGTAATTACCACTCAAAATTAAAATGTATTACTTACACGATGTGAGAGGGTACAAGCACTGCGATTTGCCAGCTCGTTTCGTTTGTTTCCAGTAAATTATTCAAGAAACAACATGAGCTATCGCTTAGGAAGCGCAAGCGAGGCGGGCTGTATGTAATATACGACGCGCTGAGTGCTGAACATTATCAAAATCAAGTAGGTTGTGTACCGGTTGACGTCCGGCGGCGCCAGTCGGCCTATATATGCAAACTAGTTGCCCGCACTCATTAGCACATCCCACCTCTGACACCAAATGTGCACGCAGTAACCCTGCCGTGATTCTTGCCCTGCACCCCACACCATTTAAACTCGCTGATGCAGGAATTCGTATTAGAGAAAAAGGCATTTCAATTTCACAACTTCATATCCGGAAGCAGTTCAGCTAAATTACCAAAGAGGGTGGAGAATAGCCCTCGGTGGGTCCATTAGAGATATTAACGTTCGTATTCTTTGTCTATCTTCGTTTATCTCCTCCGTACTCCTTTTCAACTCTCTATTCATCTACAACTTTCTCCAGAGACTTGCTTTCCCTTCTTCGATCGTTGTTACTGAGTGAACGTTGTTAATCATGGAACTTATCGGTTAAATGCCTGCTCATTTAGCAGTTCTGCTTATAGTACATGAACATAATTTATATGTTTATTATATATGTTCTTTTTAGACAGTTGATAGTAAAAGTCGAACTTTTAGCACTTCATGACAGTGTTAGAAGTACAAAATTCTTCCATTCAGTGCTCAAAAGCTTTTAACGCTCCAATAGTGCCAACATTGGTTTCTTACAGAATGTGACCATGGCCTCGTTCAAGTAGGCCACGAATCTCAGTTATACAATGCTTTTTATAAAATGACAAGTCATTTGAATGTGAATATGGATTATGCTGAAACCATTGAAGTTTTACAAGCAGCGGAGAGACTGAACTTAGAAGTATAATCCAAAAAATCAAGAAAACAATACGACATTGCATACAACACATTCTGGACTGGTGCAAGATAAAAAACATTTTTTCTATCACCTTCTTTCTGCAGAACGTTGTGGTTTTGTAAAAGTCATCGTGTTGTTAACACTGATACTAAGAAAGGCAACAACTGAACAGCGCAGCCCAATGACTATCATGGCCATGAAAAAGGTAAAACAATGTTTATTTACATATAATATACCCACAGATATACAGCATTGTCTAAAAAATAGTGTATGCTACAAGGGCTAAAAGGATTTTGTTTTGTTCGCAGGTTTCCTCAACTTGGCCACACCTACTCAAAAAATAAAATGTCCCTTTTAACCCTTGTGTCATAAACATGTACGAGTAACTTAAGATACTGCTGCCAATAATGTACTATGCATGAAAACATTTCATATCTTGAGAATTATGTGCTTAATGACCTCTATATCGCGGACGAGAATCTGCAGCTGCGATGCATATCATCTATCAATTTTTATAACATATCAACTAGAATATCACCAATTTTTCTGTGGTTTACAGGAGAAGAAACGTTTTCCAGCAAGACTGCGTCACAGAAAATATTGCTAGAATTTCAATGGCAATTGTCCGTTGACTCTTTGGAAATCAAGTTCTTTCAAATATGGGCACTGTGTAGCCTCAAAGATCCTCAGATTTCTTAGTCTATGACTACTTTTTCCATACATCTTTGATGGCCGAGATTATTAAGGTTGTCCACAAAGTGGTTTTTATTTTTTCTAATACGTATCCAGTTAGAAAGAGGAGGTATTGTTTTCCATTCGATCTTGGGATTTCAGCGCAAATGCATAGTTTGAGGTCCACAGATTAAGGGGGGGACATACATAAAATATATCACCTGCAAGTGTTTATAAATGCTACATTTCCTAGCTTAGAAAAGTGAAGCGCGTCTCACCCTTAAAAGACAGTACACGTTAAATGGAGCGCAGTGTTGCAACATGTACTAGTTGCGAATCTTTCTCCGCGAGCGACTCGAGGTGGCCGGAGTCCTGCACTTAGTCCTTCAATTGCTGCTTGACGAGACGGGCACTTTTAACTTTGGTATCCCTCCACGCCTTTGTTACTGTATGACCTAAATTTACAAATGACTCGTCTGTATAAACAATTGATTTCTCCTGGTCCCTAAACTTTTTACGTCTTTTAGATATTTATGTCGCCATCTGATGATATCGATATCGTCTCTTTCTATTAATATGCACTTCTTTCATATTCGGACCCCAAATCATGTAAGAACCGACTAAGAGTGGCCCTTGAGAAATTTGGTAGGGTCTCATCACTTGTTGAACCGTGACAAAATTATATTCAGCATGGGTGGAATATTTGCAAACAGTAAAGAATGAACAATTCGCCGCAATCCACCTTGCACTATTCAATCATATTGCGTTAACCTAGCGTTTTGTGTAGTCCCGCCCTTTTTGCTTTCTTTTTCGATGGCGTTCTTAGAGGTCCTTTCATTAGTTCCTTTTTAATCATACACATTCTGAACATCCGATAGCCTTAGCTGTTTCTTTTACTGCCTTACACGCATTTTACTTCAAAAATAATATAACACATTCATAATTATTTGGCGTTCCTTACTTCTTAATTTACCAACATATCGTCTCTTCCTAGCTTCCCCCTCCATAACTACAAATATTTACAAAAATATTAAACAAATAACGCAATAACAGCTCACAGTTACACACACGGCTTCTTTCGAACTAATGTTAGTGCTGCTCCTTATACTATCTTCTGTGTCAGGCCTGGCGCTGAATAGATGAATACCTTTTGTTTGGCCTACTGCATAAAAGAAAGAGGTTACTGCCTTTTGGTTTATTTTAAAAACTTTCTCCAACCTTCCTCAACATTTGTTCACGCTGGTTCCCTGATGTAAACTCAATAACATAAAAGTTTCACACTGCGTAACTTTTGCAGTGCACATATATAAAATTTTCCGAAAACATTTAATTTAAAAAATTATAACACTTAACTGGGTAAACATAGAGAATTCAAAGTAGGCAGGTAGTAGCACTATAGTTTACTCTACCTAAGAAAAAAATATAGATGCATTCTAGCAGTTAGTTTGTTAGTTAGTGCGCGATGAGTGTAGAAACAGCAAATTTCGGACTTCTATTGAAAAAAACGCTTTCTGAAGAAATTTGGGCCTATAGAAATGTATAATGACTCTGAAAAGGATATAACCTGATAGAGAAAAAAATTCTGCATAGGATAATGTGTTCAAACCTGAAATTTATAACAAATGAATATTTATACCATGCTATTAGGAATCTGGCAACAGAGCGAGGGTAGAAAAGGAGGCGGCTAATGGCAACTTGTATGCGCTAGATAGAGACAGAGATGTCCCATTTAACTCCATACTGTCTTCTAAGAGTGAAACGCTATATAGTTACTAATGCTTATTTACATATTGGATATTGTTTTCAATAGTTTTTGATCCCTTTGAGTTGTATTATGCCTTTAATAATCTAAACAACAATAAGGTTCATTTTCTCAGAAATTGAGATATTTTATTGAACATACAATCATAATCCTGTGGAATAGAATTTTCATATGCAGTATTGTTTTGGAGATAAATAATATACTGTTACTTTGACATAATTCTTGAAAATCCATTCGAATAAAATGTCACCAACCTTTAACTAAAATTTTTATTGAAATTCTGTCCCACAGGATTATGCAGGAGGACCCTTGCTATTTGAACTGCCAAATACACTTCAAAAGAAAGCAACATCAATAAATGAATTTTGCAATCTTCATATTCTTTTAAAAGTGTACAAACAATACTTTCAAACCTGATCCTCAAAACAACAACAAATACAAAACGGACAGTCTTTTAAAGAGAAAGCAAAAAGGGAGCATGGAGCAGTAATATTCATTGCTATTTAAACTATTTTAATACTTGAGAGCGAAGATAGACACGGTACGAAGATTTTCAAGACAATCCTCTGACCCCAAGATATCTTTACACGGAAACGTTTTCCATAATGTCCAAAAAACCAAAATGGGTCTTATTGAATTTTATTAACATAGGATATATCTAAGATATTTACACGACGTACAAAATGTATACTTTGACCTTAATGGAAATAGTAAGTGAAGGAATTTGTATAATTTTGTATAGGTAACACAAACTCTTTAAAAGCCATATTGTATTGCGAATAACTTGTGACATCAGTTCTGAGTAGTTGGTATAGGTTCCAATGTTTGAATACTTCATTTTTTTAGTCTGTCATTATTTAGTTGTTTCTTGCGGTTTAATAATAGGAGAGGTATATTTTTGGTATATTAGTGTCTTCCAACAATGTTCCATCGGACGATGGATGAAATGGATGAAATGATGCTCAAATGAGCTGGAGGTCCATAGAGCTTAAAGCTGCCCGTCAATGGTTTGTTCAGGATAAGGAAAAAGCTCTAACAAATCCTGATAACTCACCCTAAGCGAGATTGTAGCTCGCGTCCTCTTGGATCTGAGGCAGACACACCACAGGGGCGGGCCTCTATATGGATTAACATGAAGCACGTAAAAATGTTTTGTACGAATAACAACACTTGGTAGAAGCTACATTAAAATAATTTATACTGGCCGGAGAAAGTCATGTGAATGTAACACATAATTTTAGTTCATAATTCAAAATACTGTAACACTGCAGTTTTTATTTATAAGCCTAAGACTCTTAGGAACTCTTCACTGTTAAGAACTAAAAAATGCTGCAATTATGTAGGTAATTAGAAATTTCTATACCATTATCAGTACTATCAATGCAAATCATGTTATTCTTATCCAGCAATTAAAATTTATCAATGTTTGTGCGACAGTGTCTTTATATTGATTTTATATCAACATATTTTAAAGCGTTTGACATAGCAATTTACACATCAAAAGTGTCTACCTAAAAGCCGAGCGAGATGGCTCCGAGGTAACTTGCGAGGCTCGTGGGTTCGATTCCCGTAGCCGACCTTCCCGATCCATACACTTTTAGGGGGTTTTCCAGGGACACCAGGAAAATACTGAGGATAATTACATCCCCGAATTTCCATCCCTCCATTGCATTTAACCTTCGTTTCCATCCTATATTTCAGGGTTGGAAGTGTTGTCGATGGCCGAGTTTAGCGCTTCTGTGTAAAGACTTTGAAATCTGTAACTCCTGTTCTCGACGAATGGGTGGCGTCGTAGTCGCTTGGCCGGTGGCTGTTTAGTAAACCTTGGTGTCGAGATAAAGAATCTCCTGTTAAGGAGCCTCACGCTGGCTCGCGCTATTCGCCCAGGTTACAACACGCCCGTGGGATGCTTTCATTTCATCCCTTCATCCCTGGGTCTGACATACAATAGCCTCAACAATGGCTAAGTTTGGAATCCCCTCCGTAAATACTCTATGTCCATCTCTACCTCAACATCTTAAACCGTGCGCAGGTAAACATTTCAAGGTGAGAGAAGTGTTAAGGGAAAAGGTAATATAGGGAGGAGAGAGGGTGAAAATGGGGAGAGAGGGTGAAGAGGTGGAATAGAGGGGAGATAGAGAGGCTAAACGAGAGTAGAGGAGAGGGGGAAGAGAGAGGGAGAGAGGGGAGAGAGGGTGAAGACAGATAAAGAGGGGGAGAGGGGGATTAGAGGGGGAAAGAGGGGGAGAGAGAGGGAAGAGTAATTATAAACTAATCCGGATGGATATCATTCAACGGTCTGACCTTCCCAGGTGAAATCTCCCACTCCTCCCTAGAATTTAGCGGCTGGGTCAGACGTCTTATTATTGTAATAAAATCGATATTTTACCATCCTTAAAGCTGTCATTTGTGTTGTTATTTGAAAAAAGTGGAAGACGATTAGGAGACACTGAGGAAATATTTTCCGACCATTGCTTCAAAAATGACAAAAGTGAAGTAATGTTTAAACCCACTGTTCTATTCGTTACTAATAACTCCGTGCGTTGACACTGAACGAAAAGGCATGTCTGTTACTAGGGATTAGGCAGTGTCAGATGCTACGGATGTAAGAGCCTTTACGCAAGACTGTTTTTGTTGTAGCATACTGAATTTCATTAAAATGCTCTTGAAAGAGAAAGAGTAAGGAGCTGAAGAAGTTGGGGGTGGAGTCTAGAGGGAGAAAAGATAACACATAAAAGAGTTAGAGAAGACGAAAAAGAAAGGGAGCGGGTCATAAAGAACGCGGGGATAAGATAGGAGCAATTACTTTATCGGCAGAACCACCGTGACCGTTCGGCAAGGCAGAGTCCTCTAGGGGATATTGTCTGTGCCAATAAATTACCTTGGAATTATGTTAAAAGGGAAACCTGGTGGCTACTCTCGCACATAAACTTGGCTACAACACTGCTGAGCTGCGTGCTAAATCCCATAAGAGGGTACATACGTACGTGCGTCTCACCACGGATATGCTGGCTAATTAACCGGGCCACACTTCTAACAGGATCGTGCGCCCGCACAATATCCCTTGCTCTTCGACGTTTCATAGCAAAGCAGAAGGAAAACACTTGGACAAAACCCAGGGTAAACAAAGTGCGAGAAATAAATGTAACCATAACTTAAGGATTCTCGAATTAGAAGTTTAAAAATCTGATGTGTTACACTCACATGACTTTCTCTACTCTTATACTAACTATTCATACTAACTCTTATTCCTATATCGTCCTCATGTTAGCCGTGACAAACAATTTCAGAAATTACTAAACTACTAATTTTCTTCTTCATCATCATCATCATCATCATCATCATCATCATCATCATCATGTAGCACTAAGGCCCTTTGAGTTCAGCCTCGGCTTTCTTTATGATTGATGCCCAGATATCTCGCTTTAAAGCCTTATTTCTCCACCGTTTTACTCCCAGCTGTCTTAAATCACTTTTTACATCATCACCCATCTAAGTCTGGGTCTTCCTCTCTTTATACTGCCTCCTATCTTTCCCTCTAAAATCTTCTTCACTGCTCTATCCTGGCTCATTCTTTGCACACGACCTGGCCATCTGAATATTCCTGATTTTGTTGATGCCACAATGTCAGGGGCATTATATTTACTCATAATTTCCAAATTTGTTTTTAAATACTGGACCACAAATTCTTCGCAGTATTTTCCTTTCCTAATTTTCTTATGCAACGGAAATACGAGAATAAGAGGCTTTGAGCGACAGTCAAATCATTTAAAGCTTTAAAATTACTTTATATTTGCACTGCCAAGAGATAAAAAATGAATAAGGACGTTTCATTTGAGAAAATTTTAAGTATTGCGAAACTCACACAAATAACAGGAATATCTCCGAAATGGTTCACTTTAAAAAAATGTATTTGGATTTTAACGTGATATAATTTTTATATAGTATAAATATGTGTATCTGTTATGGTTTACTAGTTATGCAAAACTAATCAAATATACACTTCATCTATCATGAAAATATGAAAACCTACGGTATTTTAATAAAAAAAGTTAGAGGCATTTTTGATAAAATCACAATTTTTTAAAAGTTTTGCATGTAAAGAGTAGTTTAGGGTGGAGGATTTTTTTTTTTTTTCAAAATCTTTATGTCGCATTCTTAAAGGTTATTAAAGTTAAATACTACCCTTGGTTTTTAATAGACTTTTCTTTTTTGAGTTATGTTATTTACAAACACACACACAAACGCGCGCCCGGATGTTTCTAAAAATTCCTTTTTTATTCAAGGAGCCTCAAAACATATTTCCGGTGAAATCTTGACATCGAAATTTTGGGTCGAGTATAATACTTCCCCTGTTTAGGCGTACCAGCACAGAAAGTAAAAATGGTGAAGCTTTAGTTCCTTCATAATTGAAGTGTCAATGATGAGAGTCATTAATTGGTGAAAATGCACAATGTAATGATTGTGAGACTTAAGGTCCTGGTACCGAGGTGCGATTACCGCCGACCACTTAATCTGACGTTGGGTTTTTCGTAATTTTTCTTGGTTGATAGGGATCACGGGGGTAGTTTCTCATCTACCACGACTTCCTCTTCATTTCCATTTCATTCCGTGTCTTCATATTTGAGGTATGCTTCTAGGTTTCTAGTCTATGGCGATGCGGGACCGATGGCGCGGATGACTCCTCAAACGGTACCGTACTCCCCATGGACATTCTGGCCTGTCTGGGTGACGCTTGTACTTAAGAATATCGTGCCTGGAATTGTTAGTTAGGCCAGCGATATCCAATCTTAGAGACGATTATGTAATTAGCTGATTTTCCCCACCTCCTCTTTCAATCAGCATGCAGTAACGGACACAGGCGATTCCATGGCATTTTCCAAGTCATACCATTTATTTTCTGGGAATGTTCTTCAAAGGCTTCATTCTGGATGATTTTCGCATAAATAGTAAACAGTAAGACACAGAATAGCTTAGTAAATAAAAAGTGTGGATCTCGCTAAAACACAATTTATGCCAAATACTTATTTTTTTTTTTATTTTGAATTAACCATTTTCGAGATATTCTTTATTATTTGAGTTTGCCAATACTTATACTTTTCTCAAATAGGAATATTTTATTCGTTTTTTTATCTGTTGGCCTTACAAAGAGAACGGAATTTAAAGGCATTGCATAATAATCAGTTCTTAAACATTTCACTATATCTTAGGACCTACTGTATTGCAACATTCCCTTTGCATCTAGAAGAAAATTAGCAATAAGGTAATTTCTGAAAGTGCTTATACCGATTAACATGAAGTAGGCAAAGAAATCAGCATTTGTAAGAATAGTGTATATAAGAATGAGTATATATTTGCGAACAGACTTTCTCCAAATTGAACTATATTAAAAGTTTGTATGGCACTTCGACTTTGTTGCCAAATATTGATACACTTCTTAAGCGTAAGCAGTACCAAACAAGTTACTAATGAACAGATGTTTGTTGCAAAAGAGTTGAAAGTGCTTTCGTAAATGAAAGGGAACGAACACATAACCATACCGTCACTGCATCACAATGCACATAAGAGTGAATGGCACAGTCCACATAAAGTGTAAGGAGGTAAATCCAACCTCCCCTCTTTCCCAAACATTGGACACTCTAGGTTGTACAACAAAGGAAAATACCTCATGCACTGCGACCTATATTTATCTGTCACAGGAGGAAGAGCTGTAGTGAGAGACCCACAGAGCCTTTATTTTGTGTAATTTATAAAATAATATTTATACCTTTTGTTACTTACTACTAGAGCAGGCATCAGAACAACGATTGGTCATTTAGGAGGCAAACTCTCAGGGCTATTTAAGTGTGGATAGTTTATACTATTTATCTGAATTATTCAGGTAATTTCTACAGACAAAACTTACTTGCTGCAAAGATAGAGTAACCAGTAGGAATTTTGAAAGCATTGAAATTATTAATTTCTTTCTTAGGGTTAGTAGAAAAAAGTATTTTTTAATGATACATGTCTTTCTGGAGCAACAGTTTTGCATTGGGACGATGTTTATGTCATAATTTCAATATTTTTATCAGATCATTAATACCATGAGAGATTGTGCTGTAAACATGACGAATTCAAATGTTTTTCTACATCCTACTCTAGTGCCAACCGTGAAAATAAATCTTAATTAAAATGTATGAATGTTATTGTAAGTTGTTCAATTTTATATCACAATAATATAAAATAGTATTAAGTAAAAGAATTATTAATTATTTCGCGGAATACTCTACACAAATACGATACATTTTGTAGAAAGCCAAAATTTATTATCGGTTTCTTACTGTATGTTTTGCAATACTGTAACAAATGAGAAAACACTAGTTACTGCTTAACACACTTTATTGTTTTCTAGTCAGTTAGCGTAGTGCTAACGTTACACTTAGATCACTTCTGTACAAACTGAGAGCAACAGATCAACTGTCGAATCGAATCACAATAAAGAACTGCCAGATTACAATTCGCACTGAACTGCTACTCGGCACGCTTCACAGGCGCTGTCCACTGAACGCATTGAACGTTTAACTCCTACTCGACGACGACGACGACGACGACGACGACATACTGGCAGGCTGTGGTTCAGCCCGACGATATTTTTCTGCGTACCTACCCTTAATAGGGTTTAACCGCAGGTAGAATTTTTGGTAAAGGGTGGTTAAGGGTGTTGTTTTTAAAATTTAGGTTATGGCTTAAATAATAAGGAGGCTAATTTGCCCCTTAGCTGATGACTCACAGAACTCAGCAATGTTTGCATTCTGTGGAGATAAAGAGTGTTTAAACATTTTGTAAGATCTTTCGATCTTTTTTAAATTTTGAATTTTGATGGTGGGTTGAATTTTTGAACCGAATAGCTCTTTATTGGGATTATTTGTAGTTTAGCTTTTGCTGCTGATGGGTAAACTACTTTGTTATGGGATATACCCGCAAGCCATACGGGGAACCCTGTACGACCTGAAGCGGCGTGTTGTGGGGTCATAATCCCCTAGAGATCTAACCAGGACGCTTTGGTGGTTGGGTAATTTGGCGTACAATTTTGCTGCCCGGCGCCTAATTTCATCCTCCACGTATGGAAGAGATGAGGCTTCGTGAAGTAGTCTCACGGGGAAGGATAAAGGGACAGAGTAGATGGACCGAAGTCCTCTGTTCTGCGCCCTCTGGAGCCACAGAAGCCAACTACCCGCTGCCATGCCCCACACTTCACAGGCGTAAAGCATGAGGGGGATAATCAGGGCTCTGAATAGGTGTAGTTTCAGGCGGACTGGCATCTCGGATTTCAGCATAGGGTACAGTGAGGCAATAGCCCCCTGCGACCGCACTGATAGGTCTCTGATATGACTTCGAAATGTTAGACTTTTGTCTAATTTAACTCCCAAGTAGGTGATGGTGTCTCTCCACTGGATCCTTTGACCCCGAAGTTGGAAGGTGGGGCAGTCTGCAGGTGTGGGACGTCTCGTGAACAGGATGGCATGGCTCTTGTCTGGGTTAACAGACATTCTCCATCGTCGGCACCAGTCTTGGACTAGGCGGAGGTGTCTTTGAATAGGGTTGAAGGCTCTGTGGATGTTTCTGTTGGTGCAGTATAGTAGTACGTCATCTGCATATTGCGCTAGATTGACCTGTGGTTCAGTTGGGAAGTCTGCCATGTAGACACTGAAGAGAGTAGGGGACAAAACAGAGCCCTCGGGGACTCCGCCTCTTATTGGCCTAATTCTGGAGGTTCGTCCAGCAACTGTGACTATGAGGGTCCGGTGTCGGAGGAAACTGTGTAGGATGTGAATGAGTTGTGTGGGTAGCCCCAGGTGAATCAGTTTATGAAGTAGCCCTGTGTGCCAGGTGGTTGAGAAGGCCTTTTCCACATCCAGAGATACCGCAGCGGTGAATGCGCGTTCCTGAAAACCCAGGGCAGCAGCCTCCACCACACGCAGCAGTTGCTGAGGTGTAGAGTGCCCAGGTCGAAAGCCGAACTGATGTTCTGGGATGGCTTGTATGTTTGTCAGTAGAGGGGATAATCGGGTTAGGATCATCCTCTCTAGAACTTTCGAGAGGATGGACAGAAGGCTTATGGATCTGTAGTTGGAGGGGTGTACCGGGTCTTTCCCAGGTTTCAAGATGCATATCACCCGAGCCTCTCTCCACTCGCGTGGAAAGTGACCCAGGGTAAGGCACATATTGAAAACTCTAGTTAGGAAGAGCACGGCGTTGAAGGGAAGGTGACGAAGCATGAGGGGAGTTAGTCCGTCAGGTCCCGCCGCCTTTTTGATTTTGAGGCGTTTTAGTGCGCCATGGGTTTCGCTGGGACGTATCACCGGTAGTCGTTCCGCATCCTCCGGCGGACGTCGTAAGAATCGACGTACTTCTTGGCGGGTACGTTCTGAGAATCTATAATCCTGGGGGTCGTCTCTGGGACACATGGTCCGCTCTAGATAGTCAGCGAACACGTTGGCTTTGGCTTCAGGCTCGTATGCCAGGCCTCGGGTGCCCTGAATTGGCGAGTTGTATTGGCCACGACGGTTTCGAAGGCATCTGGCGATCTTCCACACGTCCCCACTTTCAGTGTCCAGGCTGGCCATCTTGCTCTCCCACGCTTGCACTCGGTGCTCACGCAGTCGAGCCCCGACCAGTCGGCGCAGTCGCCGTAATAGGGCTCTGTTGTGGGGTGTGCGATGCCTTTGATAGAGTCTTCGTGCCGCCCAGGACCGACGGATAAGGAGGATTATGTCAAGTGGGAGGACGTCTGGGTGTAAGGGAGCTGGAGCTCGGATTGTCAGGTTTTGGGCAGTTCTTGTCACAATGGATGTGAATGAAGAAATTGCCGCTTCAAGAGTTGGGATGTCGTTGATTCTGGGGTTAGGTGGGATGGAGGTACGAAGGCAGTTACGGACACCTTCCCAGTCCGTTTCCCGAGTGTAATTTGAGCTGTCGTGACTGGCAATCCGGGTATTGATTTCTGCCAGTACTGGGTTGTGGTCTGATTGGAGAGCATTTATTGATGTCAATGTGAGATGAAATGGGAAATGCTTTATGATCGCAAAGTCTATGACAGAGGGTAGTCCTAGACCATGCGGGTGATGTGTGGGTTGCCACGGGCCCTCCACCCTTAGTTCGGGGTCCGCGTCGATGAGGCGGATGATGGAATTGCCTCGGGCGTCCGCCCTTCGACCACAGTGCCAGCGTTGGTGTTTGGCGTTGAAGTCCCCAGCTAGGATGACGTTGGGATAAAGGGCTAGGATGGAATGGTAGTCATTAGGGACAAACTGCCTTCGTGGAGGGTGATATACTGAGACTATCAGTATCTCTGTGCCGTCAAGGTTCAGAGTGATAGCCGTGGCCTCTAGTGTTTGAAGGGGTGGGAGCTGGATTGGGCGATGGACTACGTTTTGCCTTACGAACACCGCCGTTCCGCCTCCAGGACGACCTTGACGATCTAACTCCTACTCGGCTCTCGGCAGTTCCTTATATAGGTCCTTAGACAGTGGAAAAGTTCTGGAAGTAGAATGCTCGGGAGTGATTGTGGGAGAACATTCTAGACACCGGACCACTACACAATAGCTATTGTTCCCATATGCTCTATTGTTCGGTTGGCGGATGGGTCTTTAGGGCAGGTAAGCGCCTGGCTGAGTCCGTTGCCTAGTGTAGGTAATTCGACGCGGGCGCGCGCGATGACAATACATTACCAGATTGTGATAACAATAGATTTAGGAGAGAGTATATTACAGGAATATTTAACTGTTCCCTAGAATACCACCAGTTGCTATCTGTATAAAAATGGTGGTGTATAACGCCGATAGATGATATATTTTATCCCTTAAGCTGTTATTTTATTAGCTTATCGAGTTTTATCCCTAAGGATTTATTTGATATTCCCCAATTCTGGAAGAATTCAATTTTGCTCTGCAAGTGATGAGATTACATAGTAGAGAATTAGACTACAGCATTTGTCAGCGAAAAGTTGCAGCAGGGTTGGCGTAATTTTCACACCGGATAAAAGTGCAGGTTGCATAACGTTACAATTTTCCATGAGCCAAATGATAATAAATGGGCGCGCTACTTGTATGGAAGGGATTTTACTGCGCCTGGGGTAGGTATTTAATTCCGACAAATCCAAACAAATGGGCTTACTTGCAAATGTTGGCAGAACTACTCCTGGCAACGATGTAGGTTGTTTTCTGTTTTTTCAACCATTGGCTCCACGCATAAACATCGTTGAGCGCAATGATAACAATACTCGTGTTTTACCACCATTGTTATGTTATTTGGTTAACGTAGGTCAAGTGATAGGTCGGGGATAGGAGGGGATTGCACTTCAGTGACGTCCACTATTGTCCAATGTGAAAACGCCTCTCCCAGTTCCATTTGCTCTAGCTCTGGCCTTTTGTTTTCTTATCGTATTATCTTCGCTACTGGCGTGTTTACTTCTTTCTTTCCATGCAACGCTCGTTTTCCCATTGCAGTAGCGAAAGTGAGCGTACTGGGTAGGAAGTATTGCCATCCCATGCTAAAATGGAATGTAAAAAAAATATCTTGTTTTATATTACAAAATACAGACAACGTTGGAAGAAGCAGGAATGAAGGAAACATGGGCAAAAAGAAGCAATAAAAGTATGGGTTTCTAGAGGGGAAATTGGAACAAGTGTAGATGTGTAGGTAATCAGAAACGATCATTAATATACTGTAGATTTTTAAAACTGCAATGGAGACAAAAATACATCAAAGAATGCAATAAAGAGGCCAGAATGGGATATGCATGGGATAAGACGGAGGTGATGAATCAAGTTGGCATGATAGAGATGAAAAGGGGGAAGAGATTCACGAAATGTGGTAGGTTGTGTGAAAAGTGGGACTATATTTTGGAATATAATCGCACGTAAAAGGGAGAGAGAATTTAATAACCAAAAAATGGAAAGATATTTCATTGTAGCTATAAGATATGACAATTTAAAATTACAGATCAGATGAATATATGAAGAAAGCAGAAAAATATTTAGGAAAAATAAGGTTAAATGGTTGAAAGAAGTATGACTAAATAGAGAAAACAGAAAAGGGTAATGGGGGTAAAAGCAAATATTGGCCATATTGCTTCCCAATTATACATAAAACAAAATGTTAAACATAAGAGGAAGTAATAGAAATAAGCAACTCCAAGAGGAAGGACTGAACTATGTACATTTCCAGCTGGCGACCAGTTGGAATAGCTTCTGGCCTCCGGTAGCTACGGCAATAGTGGGAAATATTATTAAAAGTAAATGCTTTTACTGTAGAAAATATGCTTAGAATCACCGGGGAGTTTCAATATGTATGGAACCTGCCCTCTGCTACGTCGGGGTTCCTGGATCAGATGTCCTATGTCTCCCCTCGCCTCACACCTCTCTCCTGTGGGCATCCCATGTGGGCACAGATAAAAAACGTTCGCAGGCTCAGGTGCCGAAGTCCCCATCCGTATCGAATCCATAGCCAATATAATCCATAGCAAAAAACAAATGCGTCTCATATCCAGTGCTCAAATTGTTGTGACTAAGCATGTCAACACTAAGAAAAAGGTTTGATTGACACCTGAAATAATTATTGTTTAATTTTAAGTGAATATAAATAATTCATCCCTTAGGCAAACTAAGAAATTTTAAGATGGTTACGATGGTCGTATCCTTGCATACACCTTGAAAGAAATTGATTTTTATATCAAATTTGTGGCCAGTTTGTTCAAAGCATAATCGTGTTTAGTATTCCGGCAGAAAATCTGCTCATCTGCAAAAACGTTGGTTTTCGCTTCAAACTGTGAGAAACACATTTTGAAACGTCGAATATGTATGCAGACCTTAAACTATTAAGCATGGTATTGTGAAATATAATTGGGTGCCGCCCAGTGGCGGGTGGCAACATTACTCCAGTACTCGTCGACGATTAGCTAAAAGAGCGCCTTCGAGACGCGACCAGATAACTCTGGATGCCTCTCTTACTCGCCTGCTGCGAATATTCTGGAACTATAAGTGAGTGTGCTATTAGTGAGTTCGTATTGTTGCGTGCGTTTAGTGAAGTCCATTGTTCGACACTCCAGCAAGTGAAGCGGAAGCAAGAAGAGGACTGCTTTGTTCAAAATAAACTGACAGAGAAGTGAATAAAATCGTACTCTACTCTTAATTTCTAGGCCTTTCTATTCAGAGAAACATACAACTTTTAAGGATTTTGTTGGGGCATCAAAAGCTGGATTTACATGAAATTGACAGGTTAACTGATATAATGTAAAGCAATACTTCAGGATTGGAGTAATATAAACTAAGGAATCAAGAGAAAGATGAAAATATGACCTAAAACACCAAAGTTATGTTATATTTATCCAAACGCCTGAAGATAAAGCCCGAATTAATAAGCAGCAAAACAAATTTCTTTTATCTCTCTTTGATTTGAAATAAAATGGAGTCGTCTCATTAGCTTTTCAAGATTATGAAAATCGTTAGATTAGATACAAGTACATATTTCTGTGGTCGTTTCTCCTCTAATGAAAACCTACATTTCCAATAACATCAAAGGAAGGAATACTAACTGTTAATCTCGAGTGACAGCGACACTACCATGCTTCATTAATACAGGGACGTATGCAGCAAGACAACATCAAACGCTTACGTCCAATTCCATTAGCTCCGTTAAGCTAAGCCTGCAAGTGAAAGATGTACCTACCAGTGCTAACTCATAATCGCTGTTAGCAAGACTCATTAATGGCCGTGTAAACGAGCCAGCCGAAACATTTACGACGTTCTGCTTATGATTATCAGAATACACGACCCAATTCCACAGAGATGTTCGTAGCGCATGTAAAACAAATAGTTGGTGCTGGCTGACGAATTGTGCATCCCGTTCCAACCGCAGCACATGCTTGAATGTAAAATATACGTTAAGTATTATCACATATGTCGCACGTGTGTACAGCAACGAGGTTATTTTCTCTGCTACGTACTTACACTATGAAAATTACCCAGCCAGGTGGCAACGCGCTAACGTGTGCAACTCGCATTCCAGAGGTTACGGGTTCGATCTCGACCGCGTACTCTGACTAGGGTTTTCGTGGTTTCTTCTTTTTTGTAGTGTTTAACGCCCGTTTTTACACTGATGATACATGCAATGAAGATGGAGCAATGGTGGAATGAGATGGTGGGCGAAACCGGAAACCCCGCAGAAAACCCGCCCCTGCGCCGCCTTGTCCACCACAAATCCCACATGCGGTCGCCTGTAATCGAACCAGTGTCGCTTTGGCGAGAGGAAAATTATCTAACTATTCGGCCACAACGGGACCTCTTGGTTCCTTCTTGTTTAATTATTTAATAATTTGGTTTACTTGATCTGCAAAATGTATTGAGTTAAATTAGACAGAATTAACTACCTAGACACACTGATAAATAAATACGAAATGAAAGGGTGGATAGTATGTTCTGGTGTAGGTTCCAGATGCCAGTACAATATTTATGCAGATTTTTAATTTTTATTTCCCTATGTTACCCTCCCCCCTCCCCCACTTACGCGAATGTTGGGAGATTACTTTCATTCCACAATTTCATTCTATCTTTCAGGTGTACTTCCAGGCCCGTTCTGTCCGGCACGGACACATGATGTGGATCCAAGGACATTGTAAGTGCTATTCTTGGCGCTGGGCGGTATTGTGTGGTCGTTGTCCTCTAGACAGCGCACCCACAGAGCTAGTAACTGTACAGCGGGTCCTCCCGCCGGGAAGAAGACCAGTTGGTACTTGTTAGGGACTTCCACGCGTCTCTGTGACATGTCAGCCTACACCCTATAGCCTCCTTTGATCCCTCACTTCATCCCTTCTTTCCGGAGGGTGTTAGCGCAAGCGCACAAAGAATCTGTGTAGGTTTAGGTGTAATCCTAACTTAACCCTAAGTCAATGTGTTTTGAGACCACCTGAACCAAATAAGCACTTTTAATGAAAGGTCCCAGTGTGTGTGTGTATGTGTGTGTGTGTGTGTGTGTGTGTGTGTGTGTGTGTGTAGCAAAGCAAATATCTTAATTTTGTCTCGTGCACTATTATCCTTAATAGTCTTTTGTGAAGACCGGTAGTAAAATTAAGAAAACCAAACATGCCATTAATTGCAATAGCAATGCAAATTTCAAAGGAATACAAATGCTCTTTTTGAGGCTATTAGGGACAGAGTGAAGTGGTAAGTTGTTATATCGTTTACTCTTTCTTGCGAGATACTCTTGAGGTTGAAGACCTCCTGAAAGAAAGCCTTCTCTTTAAAACAATAAAACGGTGGCTGCCTTGGCAGAGTGGATGAATTTCTGTAGGCCTTGCCCCTCTTGCCTCGCCTCACTGGGGCTTCAAGTCGGGTGGATCAGTTACGCTTTAATATCTCGTCTCATCTCAAGTTTATTTGATTCCCTTCGTTTCTCTTTCGGGTGGGTCTCTTAGTCATTTACATTTAAATCACAAGAGCAGGAAGACAGGCGCTCTCAACCAGCGAAATTGGAACTGCTGTCCCGTTTATGTTGATCCTGCTGTCTTCCCCATGCTATAAACTTTACCTTTGAAAATAATACCGTTAATATTAGCCTGGTTAACGCCGAGCATAACATGTGTAATATATTCAGTGACAGACTCGTGTCCCGAGTAGGTAATAACACCAAAAACTTACACGCACAGCCGAGGTCGTTTAGGCATACACTCGCGAAGTCCACAGTTCAAGTCCAGAATCATCCTCTTTGAGATTTACTCAAGGTTTTCCTCAGTCTACATAATTGGCAAATACCGGGAGATACCTAAACTTTGGCTCTGAAGGTATCCTTACCAAACTTGATTTCGCAAACATCATTTTATGGAAACTAACTTCAATTTTAGGAATTAAGCCTCATACGTCTTGTTTCCTGCCTCATATTTTTGACAGTATTCATCTCATGTTGTCTTCGGCTTATTGCCTTTGGATTGTAGTTTATAATGAGTTTCAGCATACAGCCGTCATTCATTGTTTGTATGTGTTGTTTCCAAATTTTAATTTAAATATTTTAGTTGTAAAAACAAAATTTTTAGCGTTTACTGGAGCTAAACTTGCCTACGAAGGAAAGTTAATAGAACAGATAGGTTGTCTTAATTACCTCTGTTGCAATATTTCATGATGATATCCAGGGGAAAATTAATAAACCCATTTACATATGCGGCATTATCAATATATCTCTAAGACATATACTAGAAAGAAATTAATTTAACTGCGCCTTTATCATTTAGTTCATATCAGCACTTTTCACTTGTCTGTTGAAGTGAAGAGACCTAAATTTTGTTGGAGCGTATAAATACGTGAAAACCAACTAAGACGCGAGTATATATTAGGAAACGAACGAAGCGAGCGCGTTTCCAGCACGTCACAGCTGTATTATGAAAATGATAACGTTGGAATGCTACGTAACATTGAAAACTGGAAGGCAAATTGAATTTATTGGTTTTCAGATAACATTTTATTTATTGTATAAGTTATTTATTGCACAATTAGTGAAATTAATTTGTGGGACTGTGCTTGGTGGAATATTCTTGCAAGTTGATGCTGTATTGAGGTTAATTTGTGTATTTTGTGTTTGTCTGACATTTTAGCGTTTTCCAAACTCGGGCTAGTTGCGTTTCGGGAATTAATTGATATCGCGCTTTGCCATTACTGCATGGGAATTCTCTGATTGGTGGAATAGCTATTCTTTAATGAAAATGTAACTCTCCGATTGGATGAAGACCAGATCTTTAATGAAAGTTTGAACTTAAGGAGGCGCATTAAATGATTGCTATCAGACTTATAATTAATACACTTGGGTATGGTCGGCAATAAATATATATTTTATGTGTATAATTGTGAGCACAGTTGTACTTGACTGGTGAATTATGTTACAATGCACGTATGTTGGTCGGCAGCGCCTTATTGAAAGGAGTGAAAAAATTAAAACGGTATCATCAGAATTGCTGTAAAAATTTCAAATCACAATTCACGCATACCCAAGGAGACACATCTCATAGCTTTAACGGCGGCAAAGGACTTCAGGCATTAATTAGGAGGCGTGCAGCATTGTGGCTTTAAACAGCATTTACAACGTGTGACTAACAAAATGCTACGTAATCTTGCTTTAAAGGTCACATCAACGTGAAGCAAAGTAAATAAATACTTATACACATACATTCACATTTTCAGCCTCTAGGGAGGGTTCGGAATAATCCTGGCTAAAGAAAAATTACGACCTTCCAGCCGCGAACGAACCCGGTACCTCTGGGTTTGGAAGCTAGCACACTAAACACCAGACTACAGAAGCCGTCTATTGAAATTTAGTTTTCTCAATTATTGAGGACGTAGTTTAGCTGCTATGGTCCTCAGGGCCTCATTCTATATTGGGCGTGAAGGACTAAGAGGACTCTTCATCAGGCCTGAGATTCTTTTACGTGTTGTAAATCTACGACACACAACCAGCAGCTTTACTTCCCTTCCGAAGGCCGCCATGCTAAGAACCTTTACTTCCGAAAAAATCCATCGCCCTTATATTATGATTTGTAAAAAACACCAGGAATTGTGGAATTTGGCATTTTTTATACCTGTGACGAAAATCTTTCAGCTCCTAAAATATCCCGCTTCAGTAACAATTCGCTTAAATAACTATTTTGTCTTCATTTAGGAAGTAGATGTGCGCTCTATCTTAGGACAGTCAGGTGAACACTACATCGCTTCATTACATCGTAACGGAGACGTCACTTCCATTTTATTTCTGTTATATTTTTAGTCCATTTACATGACCCTTATATACAGATTCAACGAATTTTATTTATTTATTCGGTACACATTTTATTTAAATGTGAAAAATAGAGCTTACAATTTTCAGCAATTATAGAAAATATCCATTCACAAATAAAGAGTTTTCAAAATAATACTGGTTATTGAGGATCATTCTCTCATATGGTATGTGAATGAGACCATACGCCTGGCGTAGCCGCAACTTCTTCGCTTCTAGCGTCTGGTGGGTAGTATCTCAATTGTCAGCCAGGAGACAAAATATTCATTCTTATCAATCTGTGGTTTTATAATGTATAAAAGGAACGTTTAGTTTACTTAAACTGGAAAGAACATGATTTAACTTCGAAAGGCTGCATTTTTAATACTTTGATTGGGGTCTAACTTTAAATTATTGGTTTAGCAAGAAATACACACAGCAGAACTTAAAACAGTTCTTTAACTGAAAACAAAAATTCATTATTGTCTTCCGCTGTGGTCTTAAGGTTAGAAAAACAAGATTTCAAATCTAAAGGTCTTGGGTTAAATTCCCAGCTAAGGGATGGGGATTTTTCTTTAGCCAGGATTACTATGGAAGTGTGAAAGTATCTTTGTGTGTAAATATTTATAAAGTAAAGACAACATACACAATCCAAAAAAGCACAACAGCAAAGAATGAAATTCGTTATTGATGCGCCATAGTTCCAAAGCAAAGACGCTGACGACAGGTTAATGGCAGCACATAAATGGAGGGGAAAAAGTGTCCATTCTCAAAGTTACTGATTTTCAAGTATTTTAGTGTTCACATTTCAATATAACAATCCGTTGCGCACAGCTTTGTTCAGATGTTCAATCTTCTACACTAAACTCTAGATGCTACTGAAAGTATAGTTCGCATTCTAAATTGTATTTGTTTTCAGCTCTGTCAGGAAGAACCTGGAGTTTAAAATTAAGTTTGCTTCCTTGATAAAATAATAGGATTCACATTCCTACTCACCCCGCGTATATTACATGCTGCGGCATCTTACCTGAAAACAAGGAAAAGTTGCAAATTAAACATGTTACCATACATTTTTGAAAGCAATAACACAGGATGATTGCAGAATCCAAAAACAAAATTTTGGTTTAAAAATGCAGCGCTAAAATAGGAAGAAACCAGTTTAAAAGTTTCCCTCCTTAGCGAACACCTCTGAAAAAATATATTTTAAACCCAAAAATGCTAGAAATATATAGCAAACACCATATGGATCTTTTTTTTTTATTATTATTTTTATTATTATTAATTATTATTATTAATTATTATTATTAATTATTATTATTAATTATTATTATTATTATTAATTATTAATTATTATTATTATTATTATTATTATTATTATTATTATTATTATTATTATTATTTATTATTATTATTTATTATTATTATTATTATTATTATTATTTATTATTATTTATTATTATTTATTATTTATTTATTATTATTTATTTATTATTATTTATTATTTATTATTATTATTATTTATTATTATTATTTATTATTATTAATTATTATTATTAATTATTATTATTATTATTATTATTATTATTATTATTATTATTATTATTATTATTATTATTATTATTATTATTATTATTATTATTATTATTATTATTATTATTATTATTATTATTATTATTATTATTATTATTATTATTATTATTATTATTATTATTATTATTATTATTATTATTATTATTATTATTATTATTATTATTATTATTATTATTATTATTATTATTATTATTATTATTGTGTATTACTGTTATTAACTATAATGCGCATCATTATAATATGGTGTATTATCACTTTATATATTTATATAATCTGGCCTTTGTCCTGTTAATCATTGCTTAAAATATTTACTAGTTACACAGTTATTCGTTTATTATTTTCCATTACTCGAAAAGCTCCCATGTGAAGGATATTTTAATCTGGGGTATTTTATTACAAACCTTAGTGTCGCATCTTTGGAAGATGTTCAACTTCAATGTCAAAGTTTGGTATTTACCTGAAATATCATGTTTGAATAATGCTGTTTAAACACACACACGCGCCCGCGCGCTGATCTTTTATCTAACAGTACTCGTATCTTGTATTCAGGGGACTCACCATACATTTCCCATAAAATTCGATATCGAATTTTTGGATGGAATGCAATACTTCCTGTAAAATTTGATTATGTGATGATTAAATAGCACATGTAAGTCTGCTATGTTAAAAGGTTAAGAATTATACGAAAAAGGAAAGAAGTAGAAAATAAGTAAAAGCTTGAACAACATATAAAATTATTGCTCCTTTTTGATTCTTAAATTTTTGGCCAATTTAAAATGTTAATAAAGATACGAACTATTGGATCATTTTTCAACGTGTCTTACTTGATGTATTAATGAGCTTTAGTGAGCCTTTTCGTGATATGAAGTATATCTTTAGATCTAGTATTTTGAGAGAATTAATACAAGGATGATTTTTAGAAAATTAAAAGTATTACACAGCTTCTAATATAATTTTCCCACAAAAATACTGAAGAAAATTTATTTTAAAGACTGGTATTCAATAAATAGTATGCTTAACTTCCATTTCTTGGGAATTTTACAGGCGAGATGCATTGATATTCCATTATAATTATATTTAACACAATTTAGTTATGAAAATTTGTAGAAATGATATATTTTGGTATTGAGAAAATGTTTAATTCCCCACCCTGTTTCGACCGGTACACTACTGATGCAGGAAGTCTAATTATTAGGATTCTAGGGTAAGATATAAACATTATAACTATTGTAAATAATATCATAGGTCTGTTTTATACTCCTTTGATATATGTAGATAATTACTGTTTATGTAACTTGGAACATAATCTTTCCTTCTAAAGAAAATCTGTGCTAAGTATGATGTACGACTTACTTAAGACAAATGAACTGTGTGGAAACAAAGGAGAAGGGAAGACAGAAAGACAAAGCAGTGTCGAATGCCTGTGACAGTTTGACGAATTGGAGCGCATCATCTGGCGAAGAACTGTGATTTGCATATCGCGCGGTAGGTAGGTGCACGACCGGCGCCTAAATCAACGTCGCACGTACAACGCCCAGGAGTCTGCCAATTGCCCCACTTGGATATCTTCCAATAAACACTAGCCATTTACTACTGGACGGTAGGTAATCACGGACTTAGGGTCGAGATTCACGTCATACAGTACCTACATGTGTGTTTTGTTCTGTGGCCGCAACCGCTTAACACAGCGTTAATCGCATGTCCGGCAATCAGCGAGCTTACATCAACGGCTGGACCACAAACAAGCTGCAAGGAACTAAATACCATAATAATATGTAGATTTTCTACCGTGCTACATTATCAATTTAAGAAACTTCGATTCTCCTCCGAAAGAGGATATAGGAAACGCAAGTGTTTTTTGTTTTAAAGAATGCCTTGAATCACCACTCGTATTATACATACTTGTAAATACAAATACAGATGCGAGTAGTGGTTCAAGATGGACTATTTGAGTGTCCAATAAACGATAACATATGGAACGGAGACTAGCAATAAATTCAGCTGCATGTTGGAAATATCGACGTGTGTAAACCGCGCGGCAACACAATGTGGGAGTGCTCTTATAATGCAGTCAATTTTTTATGGCTGTATGTTCCTAAAAGACAATTGTGAGTAGTGTTGAAGAATCTGACTTGACATACGATTTGGTAAGCAAATTCTTTGGCGTGTTATCGCCATTTTATATTTTCTTTCATTCTTGCCCTGGCTTGCTGATCTCTTCCTGGGCGTGCTCGCATTTTATTAAGGGCGAAATTTAGGAGTATGAAATTGTGGGGTGTTAAGCGGCATTTCTTTTCTATTAGACATTATACCATTTTTTCAATCCTGGACTGGACTTACTAGGTGCTTTGTGTTAAATCATTCAAGTTTATATTTATATGCCATTATATTTAATGGCCATTTTAAAAGTTTATATGTATATTTTGCCTCTTATATGTTTGGGCCCATATTTTTAAATTGTTCAACTGCCTACACCATTTGTGAATCCACGCGCGCGTCTGTGTTTGTGTGTGTGTGTGTGTGTGTGTGTGTGTGTGTGTGTGTGTGTGTGTAAATATTTATAAAACATTTATCTGAGGTTTCATATATTGTATCCCATGTTATTAAATCAAGTGTGATCGAATTGTGATAATGTATATGATCTACTCTAAAATACATCCAAATGAAGATAGCCTGCTGTAATTATTTAAGAAAGGGGAGGGGGATATTCCTTCATTTTATGACTGGCTTTTCGTTCACTTCCTTTGTCCAATCCGACCTTCCTCATGTTAAGCGACATGAAGTCTTTAGTATGTCTATAAATATTAGGCACTACTTTACGAGGGAGATGCCTTGGGTACAACAATATGTATATCATCGTTAGAAGTGCCCATTTTGTAGAAAATCTTAACATTAGTTTGTTTACACGATCTGCGCAAACAGTAAACAGGTGTCTGGAAGTTTACAGCACTCCAAATATCACAGTAACCCGGCCTCCTTCATGACATCTAAGCCAGCCCAAGACCGTTTACAACGCACCTCACATGGTCATAAAGACTTAGATTCTGTCATAAAATTATTTAAAAAGAAGTTCGAGATCTGTCTTTCACATCTGATGTGTGTTCGATGGATATCGAAAAGAAGGGTTGATGTGAGGTTTAAATGTTTTACTGACTCTTAGGTAAAGTAAGCTAATGACTTATTTCTAGAACATCAGTAAAAGATCCTGGTATTATACAATACTAGTAATTACTTCAAGGCATCTGGGTTGTACTATTTGTACTTAGAATTATGAACGTGTTACCCATCATTAGGATTAAATCACCAGCTGGTAAACAGCGAGCCAAATCTTACTTTCACTGTCGAAGAATCGTGTGGTTAATGCCATTCGATGAAGACCAGTTCCGCACTCGGATATTTTCAAACAGCGCCACGGTCGGAACTTAAAGCTTGTAGAACTCGCTCTATTACAACGTTCCTCAGGACACCGCAGAATCTGTTTCTCGGAATCATATATTCCGACGCACCTCCAATTCGGTGTCATATCCCTGTACCTTAAAGATGATCCACAAAAGTGCGAGTACTATTTAATTGTAGAAAATTTATACACATAACTTATTTGTAGGATCTTAAACTTGCTCGACCACGTAGCGCTAGAGTATGGACGGAGGGTACTCCACGCTGAGCAAACTGTTGAGGCTATTGTATGTCAGATTCTTGGAGGAGGGCAGTGAGAGCGCTCTACGGGCATTTTGGAACTGGGCGAGTAGAATGAGCGAGAGTCAGGGTTCGTAACGTGTGCTGGAGGTTCATCTCAATACCAGGGCTCACCAAGCAGCCATGGGTCTCGACAACAATCTACCTAGCACATCAGGTGACTACAACGCCACCCATCCACTGAGAACAGCAGTTATAGTTTGGAAAGTTGCCACACAGCCGCACCAAACTCCGCCATCGCCAACACTTCCGACCCTGAAAGACCTGATTGACATGAAGGTGAAATGAAATTGGAAATTCGGGGACGTGCTTATTCTTTCGAGAATTTGCCTGAGGACCCAAAAAATAAAACCGAAAAGCTGGTGGGTTGGAAAGGTTGATTGCGGGAAGTTACAGAACTTCTGCAGTTCACCCAAAAATTCGATATATAAATTTCACCCGAAATATATTTTTGAGCCCTCTGAATCCTAAAAGGGCATTTTTATAACAAGTTCCATGTATCTGTGCCTCTGTAAGCAGTATAACCAGAGAATGTAATGTCTGGGAAATACCAAATTAGGTATTTCAATAATTCGACATCTTCAAATGATGCGATACAAGCTTTTGAAGAAAATTCCCACCCTAAACTCAGTATATATACAAGATCTCTTGAAATTTGAGATTTAAAGTACATACTCTTATTTTGGGTATTCTAGGAAAGCCAGTGAACTCCTCTTCGTTCGGAAGTAATTTCACAAATACATAAAACCATATTATCGCTTTACTATACACAGTTCACTTCGAATAAGGATTCCGCGACATCAATCATTCATAACAATGTGTTCCACCTGAGTTGCCCGCCAGTGTGTAACACCGTATTCACCGCCTTGCGTGAGTAAACCTGCAACACGCCGGACAGCTCTGCTCTGGGGTAAGCTGCCGTCATGGCAATAAGTGAGGTTATATTTGTCCAGTGACGTGTTGGCTATCATCCTTTAGCGCCCTCCCTCTACAGCCGTGCTCCGCGCAAACCCGCTGCGTACTCGCATGTACTCATGCTCAAACTCGCGGTTTTGGAACAGCCTGATTTAAAAGCTCCGACAGTATCACATAATTTACACGATGCTACGGAAGAAATATGACATTTCCACCAGTGTAAAGCAACCCAGTTTTTATATATCATATTACCGATTTTGTTTCGTCTGTCTCAATTGTATCACCAAGGAAATGTGTAAGGAAGATATTTCTGCAAAGATTGGTGTTGATTAACATGAAGTAAATAGAGAAATAAACTTTCGAAAATTTCAATGACAATTATAAATAATTATACTTACTTCAGATGATACAATTGAAAGAAATAGCTTTAGGTGGGTACGTTCATAATAAATAATTGTAACTATTACACTTTTAGGAAAATGCAAGCATTCAAGGTTTGGTAAGCCAATTAATCAGTTTTAAAAATATTGTCGATTAAATTGGAAAATTTGAAGAGGGTTGATTAAAATTAATAAAATATTTTTCCATCCGTCTCGTAGTAAGAAAATGCACATATTCTACTGTTAAGGACTGTAAGTAAAAATAGCTTCCATGCTTCCATTACTTAAATCTCAAAGTGTTACATATTTTATAGGATAACAGGAAAATAATTTATTTCTAAGTATGAGTTAAGTTTGATGGATATATTATTTAGATGTTATTAAAATTCAACATGTATTTGTTACCACATAAAATATAAATGAGTAGTTCTACCAATACGAGACTGATAAAACATAACTATAAATCTTTGATAAAAAATTTCCAAGCTCAATCGGTTACAAACTTACAGATCCATTTGTAATTGTGAAACAGAGGTATCATGCATAACTCGTAAGTTTGTCTACCCCTGGTCCATTCCCGCCAAGCCTTGTTAGGAATACAGAGTGAATGACAATCGATATCCATCGGAGCAGTTTCGTGCGAGGGACAGACCCTCCCAACAGTGTGCAGGCACCTCGCCAAGCGCCCAAACTGTCCCCAAACCCTCCGGCCAAAATTGGACCAGTCCTCAACAGTTTACCAAAAAACACTCTCTCTCTGCGTATACAGCAAAATCAAAACAGACGTTTTGCGTCATCGGACCATTACTTCTGACAAAAGACAGTCGTCGACCGCTCAAGGCGGCACGGGCTACGCGAAGGTTATTTTATGTTCAGCGTGCTGTCTAAGGCAGTGAGAAACCACATGCATGGTATTGTGTGTACCGTTTGGTCAACGAACACTGCAACACTATGACTAACCGCTAGTTTTAGAATTTCTTACGGCTTTCTTTAGAGTTAATCAACATTAACGTTACATCCGATGAAGTACTTTCATGAATCCATAGTTCTACCAAATATATGGTGACTTGTAAGCTGAAAGGATTTTAAAAGTAAATCATTCAAGTGTCCCAAGAAAAATGAATGAACTTCTCTCAATTTGTGGTTAACATCGACTGCTCAGCATCGGTAATAAGTGTATGACACGCAGAAGATGAAGTTCAGATAGGATCAAAAGCGAGAAGGAGAAAAGGAGCGATAGAATGAAAAAGGGCGCACTGAACTCTTGATGAAACTTTGGGTTTGAAGCCCTATTCGCCAGTCGTCAATGCAATAATTTTGAAGCCCAATTAGCGTTTTGTAGGCTAAATGTTGAAAAGACATATGCAACAATATTTCATGCCACTTGACAATGTTTGATTCACATTTGCCGCCGGTGGAGCGCTGAGATTCCTCTCCCAGGGTATGCGTAGGATTTGTTTAGGAAGAATTACACTAATCTTATGATAACGTCTATTAATAAACGTTTCCGATATATTCACTATTTTGCACTGAAACGTTGTTGACTAATGTATATTATAAAATAATTCACCAGTCAAAACTATGCTCGTATTTACACACTGGAAACATGCTTTACCACAATATAACTCTGTATCCCTTGATTTCGGTATTAGGTTTTACTTTGTCTATCATATCTAAGTTAACTATAGGAAGTGTTGTACTTCATCCAAAAATTCGACACCGGGATACACTTTGAGGCCCTCTAAATCTAAACATCAATTTGTAGAAAAAAGGGGCTCGTCACACACACACACACACACACACACACACACACACACACACACACACACACACACACACACACACACACACACACACACACACACACACACACACACACACACACGCATACACATTTGTTTGGTGTATTCGCCCTTATTCCACGAGGGATTACAGCCTTGCCCCAGACTGACCACGGCTTGTATTTGAGCTATAAGGGTTGGTTTAGTTTCCCAAGTTGCCCATTCTGACGGTGGGCTTTTGGGTTTGATCCTGGCTAGTGAATGATGGGGTTGCTCTTGGTTTGGGGCTGAACGGGACATGCTTATTCCGAATGCCCAAGAGTGATGGTGAGACTCAGCAATTTCGCACCAGAGAGAAACGTGTGGCTGATAACCCAGTTAGTTGGATTGGATGATGCGATCACTTGTGACATTAAGAAAATTATTTCGTATATATATTGCGCTGTTATTAACATTTAGTTAATTAACAGTAGTTAATTCTCGGACTCCAGTTAGTGTCAGGTGTTGAATTGATCTTCCTGATTCTAGGCGACGGCGTTTGGTACAGTTAAATGAACCCCAACTTTGTCAAAGAATTTACCTACAAGTATTGAAGGATAAATGTGAAAAAATTACAGCACTTGAAACTATACTCTTTGCACTTGACAATTACATCTCTATTGCACCTAGTGGTTACGTTTGCTGCATACATTTCAATAACTATTTTGTCAAAAACTTACATCGCATTCTGCTGTAAACGTATAGAATTTACGGTACTTACCTAATTACCTTTCAGTAATTGCTTTATCACACAACTAGTAAATATTCAAAGATAGGTGTGCAGCTGGCTTGCAATTATAATTAGCAGGTATTAATATACCTGTAATTAATTTTTTGCGTTTATTAAATAAATTATATTGATTATTTGCTTATGATTTATGGATAATGGGTCATGCAAATTAGCCGAGATTACAAGACACAAAAGTAGAGATTTTGCATATAATGATTATAATATTAATTATGAAAAAATATGAAGTATTGATGGTAATTTAGTAATTTAGGTATTTACTGGCCGCACTTCAGTATTTCATGTGATTGTTGAAATTTGAGTATTTATAAGGATTTCTGGTTTGTAGTGCTTGCTAACGGTCTTAACATATTTTAAACACTTTGTGACACCTTTTCCTGGTTCAATATTTCTCGTGCTAATATTTACATTTTAGGTTAGCAGGTGAGTATTTGTGTCCCCATTAGTATTTTTATTAGTTCTTTTATTATTGCTAGTTATTGTTATTTTTTCTAGTTGTTACCGTAATCATAATCACAGTTATTAGTATCATAATTATTAATTTTATTTTAATTAATTTTAGTATTATCATTTTCATTATTACATTAATGTTCATATTTTCGTTATTGTTATGATTTATTATGCTATTATTTTCAGCGTTGTTATTATTATCATCAAAGGCTACTTTTACGGTGATTTCATTCGTAGAATAGATGTTCAAAATGATGTCTTGTTACTTCGTACTAAGTTTCAACGGGCTCCTTGTATGTATATTGACGTTTCTGGGAATTGTGGGTGTGACAGATACATATACTTTAACGATTCTTTGAGGAAATTTGTTGTAAACGCAATATTCTTGAGTGTCTCCAGAAGAAAATAATCTAATGCAGTTAGATCAGGAAATCTTGTTGGCCAAGGTGTTGGGTAACGACGGCCCATCCAGTGTCTAGGGTAGAACTACTATAAATGGACCTTTACAACCTCATAATAGTAAGATGGTGTACTATCTCGGTTGAACAAGTGCAGTGTTGTACCACCATGGTACAGGAACCTCATCAAGAAAATCCTGAAGCTCACCTTGCAGGAATTCCAGATACCGTGGTCCTCTAAGTCTGAATGGGAGAAAGACGACGACGACGCCGCCACCGCCACCACCACCACCAATAACAACAATAATGATGATAAACATAATAATCAAAACAGTAATAACAATAATGAAAATAGTGATAAACACCTTAATAAGAATACAATAATACAATTATTATTAATGTTAATAATATAAATAATATAATAATATAAGAATAATGACAAACAAAAATAATAATAACTAAAAATAATAAAATACAGCAATAACAATAAGCAAAGAAATGCCAATAAAACGTTACGTGCCTTCATGTTTCCATGGATTTTGTAACGGTGATTTACTATCTATAATCCGTAATGTTAGACAATAGCAGCATATACAGGAATGAGTTTTTTCCCTGGAAAATAAAGCCCTGTAAGTGAAGTGGAAAATATTCTATGATTGCTCTGGTCTATGATCACGCGCTTCATATGGTAGTTGAGACCTGGGCAATTCCTTTCCCGCACGCTTATCTTACAAGCAGATTGGATTTACCCCAGAGCGTTCTGCAACTCATTTAACACACGCAGGGTTATTTACTTACCGCAACGCCGGGTGAAGTGGGTCACCTGGTATAGAGTGCCTGCCTTGCGTCTCGCTGCTGACGTAGTACCGAACGTTGCTACCGGCTTGAGCTCGGGCGTATAACATGCCGGTAATTGAAACAGATTTATATTGCGTACAATAACCACATACCTTTATCTCAGCAGCCGGCTTGGAGTCAGAAATAAGGCAGTGTAGTAAATACATACTTGGAATAATATTTATCATTAACAGGCAGAGTATGAGAGACGGGTTTCTAAATCTCAGTGCCCTAAAACCTCTAATCCTGCAGTCAGATAGAATAGACCAGGATTTCCTTGACCTGCAAAGCATCCAGGAAAACTGCCTGCCTGAGCGTAGCTAGGCCCAAGTGAAACCTACCTGCCGAATCAAGAAATAGTGCAAAAGTGTACACTTTTAGGCTCATGGGTGGGATTAAGTGCCACGCCAGATTATAAATCGCTTCGATATGGCATCCATTTGTGACATATCACATATCCAACCGGTAATCCATATACTGAAGTTAGTATTGTGTATCTGATTCTACAGCATTAATATTGAGCAATGACCTATAAAATTTGCAGACAATACGGCCGTTCTTGTGGGTATTCCACACTGTCAGTCTTGGAATTTCTGGTTCTCTACTCGTCCGCTGCACATATTTTTAATACCGCTGTTCTGACTCTTTCAACCTTCTCGTCTGACATATTCCGGTGCTCTTTCTGTTTGGATCTAATTGTACCATCTACGAATGTCATTACTAGGAGGGCTCTAAGACTAAATGTACTAAAATATTGTGTATATTTTACGGTTTTATAATTCTTAATGTTTGCAGTTTACCGCATGTAGCGACATCTTCTCTGGCCCATATATTCAGTTTTGTCTACAATGTTTACGATATTTCTTATCATTTCGAAGTAATTTTCAATCAGATAGATATTGTAAATAAAGCTCGATCATTTAGCACAGTAAGTACAATATGGCATCGCCAATATTTCAACTGCTCACGTCTGGCACACGACCACCACTTACCTTAACTGACGTGGGAAGGTAAAGATACCAAAACCCCTTCTCCCTCCTTCAAGCCCTGTTGACAAAAAATAATATGAATGGACTGTCTCTGTGCATGTGGGATTCAAACCTTCACAGTTAACTCTACTTAGGTATGGCTCAACGCTTTAATGTAATACCACAGAGAGAACCAGAAGGTTTTAATTATTTGCGTGCATCCTGTAACAAGTTTGTACGACCCTTAGTGCAGGTTTGTCACTAAGTATAGTGCAAGTATTTCAACATCTTGTTTCTCCTCTTGTTAACGAGGTGTTGAGATTGTTTTGGCACGTGTTTTAGCCAAACTGCATTCTTGCAACGGTTGTAGTATATCAAGCACCGAATCGGTCAGAATTGCTACAACAAGTTAAGGTATGTTCTCTGACATTCTGTTTTTGTTAAAGACTAAACTTAAACTTTGAAAATAGCTCTTTCATATCTCCGAGGCTCTAAGATCAACTGCTTGTTGGCTCTTTTTACTTTCTCTACTGATTAGTAGAAGAAAGTATTCTATTCTACCCAAAAATTCGATGCCGAGGTTTCACCGGAAACATGTTTTGAGACGCCCAAAAAGCATTCTTAGAAAGAGGTCCGTGTGTGTGTAGTCTGTATGTCTGTCAGTCTGTGGACAGTATAACTCATGACGCGAAGATTTTGAAGAAAATAGCCCCACCCTAAACTACCCTTTACATGGCACATGTTTCAAAAACTTTGATTTTCTTGAAAATGGCTCTAACGATTTTGATTAAAATGTCACATGCTTAAGGTATTTGTATGACAAATTAAATGCATATTTTGAATTTTTTGGCTATAGCACATGTGGTCCTGTTTACTCTGGATAACTTTTGAATAACTCTAAACCGCAAGAGACAGACAAATTCTTAATATACAAAAAATGTAGATCTCACTAAAACATGCAGTTTATGTCTCAATAAATTTTTTTGTAGAGTGAACCATTTTGGAAATATTCCTTGTTATTTGTGTCAGATTTGTAAAACTTAAAACTTTCGTGAAATGGAACATCATTGTTAGTTTTTTATGTGTTAAGCGTGCACAGAGAACAGGATCTCAAAGCTTTAAAAAAAATTTACTATCGCTCAAAGCCTACTGTATTCTAATATTCCCCTTGCACCTACAAGGAAATAAGCAATAAGATAATTTGTACAAATGCTTATCTGAAGTAACACGAAGAAGATAGAGGAATAACAGTATGTAAGAATGGTTAAGACAAGAGTAGAGAAAGTCATGTGAGTGCAACACATCAGATTTTTTTTAGATTTGTAATACCTGGTGCTAGTGACCTGAATATTGCTGGATTTCGGAAAGTAGTAAGTAGTCGAAAGATAGAAATGCTACTTATAATAATTTATCAGCTCTAATTATTCTTATTTTATACTCATTCTTTTAATTTTAATGTAGTTGATTCATTCTCTCAGTATGACGAAAGCTCGTACATCTATTATAATAAAGCGTTTACATCGTTCTTATTGGCTGATTTTGCATTCCACAGGACTTGTCATTCATAGGTTTACGTCAGCCAATCAGAGGAATGAAGAAGAATATAAGTATGTCAGCGAGGTAAGGATGACATTCCATGCAGGTAAATCTGGACAACGTGTTCTTGATTGTGGGATCGTTGGGGTTTTCTATTTACGAGTCAATTCTGTTCCTCAGCGAATTCGTGCTGCACAGGAGTAGCAGTCCCCTACGTGAGAAGAAAATAAAAGTCCTGAGTTCGACACGTTTGTGGACGATCAGAGGAGAGGAGGGGCAATGCTGAGATGTGCGTCTACGAATTGAAATTCTAAGTGCAGGAAAAGCCAAACAGTGGCATCTTAAATACATCGTCTTTTAATAAAAATCAGGAGAAATCACATTGTAATATGAGTTTACAATAAATGGGTATCTGATTCGTTCTACATCCAATAAATTTTGATAAGAACTTATGATTAAAAAAGTAAAGGATTAATCTTGATACGTTTATCACTGCTGGAGAGTAATTTTATTGAATTGAGATGCGGTAAATAAAATATTTAATCGTTAACGAGGCAGTCAATTTCCAGCATTATATCAGCGCCACCGGTGTGCCGGAATTTTGTCCCGCAGGAGTCCTTTAACATGCCAATAAATCTACTCAGATGGCACTGTCACTTTTAAGCACACTTAAACACCAACGGTCTGGGCCAGATTTGAACGCGCGACCTTGAGATCAGCAGTGAGATGAGGTACTGGGAGAGTAAAAACATAATAAACTTAAATGAAACACACTAATGGATGTGTAGGTGGCAAGGAATTTTATTGCTGAAAACATTATTCAATGATTTTGATTCATGAAGTAATCAGAGAGAACCTTGGCTTACCGCCCAACCGCTGCGTCCCCCACCTCTGCCCACTACATGCGTCATTGGTGGGGTGCAGTACTGGAGGGTGGGCTGTGGTCAGCGCCCCAGTTCTCCCGGCCAGTTAAGCGTCCTTCGTGACCTGGGGCCGCTACTTCTCCGTCAAGTAGCTCCTCAATTGATTCCCCCGGAACCTAACGAGGCTGAGTGCACCCCATGCCAGACCTCTCAGCGGAGGAAAACTTCCCACGCTGGTACCGGGGATTGAACCCGGGTCCTTCGCGCCAGAGGTAAGGGCGTTATATTATAGTTATTTGTATTTATGTACAAATGAATAGAATACATAAACTATATAAATACATGTATTTATTAATGCATGCATACATACATAAATTCCATGCGTTGTGTCTATGTTTGTATATAATTAACTCTACATTTTTTGCCTCAATTCTTCTGTGAACAGATACAGCCTTTATTTTATTAAAAGAACTTTAACCAAGCTAATTATTAACTTTCATTTGTTCAATATTATGTAAACTTCACTAATTCTTTCCGATTTCACCATGCCTTCAACTTCCTCACATTAACTTAAACAAATAGAACTTTTTCACTGCACTTCGACACTTCAGTTGTTTCTTTATTTTCTTCACTAACACTGCTTCACAGGGATGAATAAACGGACAAAACGATGCTCTACAGTAGAGAACGCATCTGAAAAGACAGAAGGTCGCATTTCATAGCCAGTTTAGTATTAATGCTCTCGATATGACACTTCGGAATTGCCAGACAATAAATGTACTTAGCACGCATGCACACAGAAAGGAGTTTGGCACTGTTCATTTGTATGATCGAGGGAATATGAGTGGCCATAAAACGCGAACAAAGTTGTGCTATTAGCCTAAAAACGAGCGAGCCTCGTGAGGCCAGGCTGGCTGTGAAGCAACAGGATGTAGGACTAACGCTAATGCGTTGTCGAAAGAGCTTCCGGACCATTAGTGGAAGCATATGATGGATGATGGGCTGCACAACTGCCAGGCGGCGCTCACAGAACAGCCAGCCAGCCAGCCACGTGCATGCACTGCATTATTAGCGGAACTGTACCGCCTACTTCACTCGCGCTCATATCCAACTTACAATGGCTCTGTTTACCTTAATTACTTCCTCTAAATATTACTACTTTATCTACTCTTGGTTAATTCAGGTACACTTTCAGGACATATTTATATCATTTACTTCACTGCAGCCTGTAGTAAGTGAAGTTCGCTATGTGACGATTCACAATTCCATACTCATATGACTAGAAGAAAAACTCTGATGTGTTCCACTCACATGACTTTCTCTACTGTTGTAGTAACTTTTCTTACAAACTCCTACTCTCATATCTTCATGTTAGTTGAGATAAACATTTGCAGAAACTATCTTATTGCTAATTTCCTTGTAGGTGCAAGGGGAATATGGGAATACAGTAGGCTTTGAGCAAATCTCTTAAAGCTGGTCGCTATACGAAGGCTTTGAAATTCCGTCCTCTTCGCACGGCCAAGAGATAAAAAAGTAACAAGCTTCCATTTGAGAAAAGTATTGCAAAACTCACACAGATAACAAGGAATATCTTCGAAACAGTTCACTCTACATAAACAATCATTTGAACATAAATCGTTTGGTTTAACGAGTTCTACATTTTTGTGTAGTAAGATTTGGTCTATCTTTTACGGTTTACCAGTTATGAAAAAGTCATCAAGACTAAATAGGAGTACATAGGCTATAGCAAGAAAATTCAAAATATACATTTGATTTGTCATAAGAATATGTTAAGCATATGGCATTTTAATCAAAATGTTAGAAGCCAATTACGCGAAAATCAAGTTTCGAAACATTTTCTATGGAAAGGGTACGTTAGGGTGGAGGAATGTTTTCAAAATATTAGTGCCGTATCCTGGAAGATGTTAAACTTAAATAGTAACTTTGATTTTTAACCGACTTTTCGTTTCTGAGTTATGCTGTTCACAGGCGCACGCACACACACACGCGCGCGCGGACCTTTGAAGTTTTTTTTTATGTTAATTCAGGAGTCCTCAAAACATATTTCCGGTGAAGTCTTAACATCGAAATTTTGAGTCAAATACAATACTTCCCCTACTTACTATACGTAGTAAAGGAAAAATTCAAAAAGATTGAAAAAAATTATAGAAAATAATATTATAATCCGTCCTAGGACCTCCTAAATACCAATAGTACTATTCATCAGATATTTCGTTTTAGACTCCTGTTATTCACAGGCACAATGAATGAGCATATAGAGGATTCAGGAATCTCAAAATATGTATTTTCTGCTGAAATCTCGATATGCAATTTTCGGGTGGAATGCGATATTTTTTCTACGTATAGAGAAATCAAAAGGTTTAAGTGAGCCCAGACTGCTTAAATACAGAAGGCTGAATTTATTTGGAGAGGCAATATATGTGAACCCCGATAGCAATACGGGATAGTGGTGTGGATTTTTCAACAATGATAAGTCTTTTAGTGAACCACGTCTGCAGTTTCCGCAGCTCACGTCCTTTTAATACGTGGTGCATTAGTGAAGGCTGAGTGATATGCAAAATAGATGAAGATCGCATCACTGCGGCCGAGAGATTAAATTCATGAGGCGGAGACAGCTGGTTATATTCCATTAGTCCACGCGGACGAACTGAAATCACAACCTTTCTTGGAGCACAATCACAATTAAAGAGGAAAGAACACACCGTGCACAAACCTCTTGTCAGTATTCCATGCAAGTGTTACAGCATCCCTACCACTCTTTAAGGTAGCTGTGCGCAGAATATCCAACACAGATATCTGGGCCAGTTGAGTCAGCGCAGGCAGGAAATGGAAACAGCAAAAGAATCGTTCCAGTGATTTATCAACTTCAGTTCGTTCGCACACAGACCTAGCTCTCAAAAATGCATAAAACAGTGAAATCACTTAACATTTTCATTTCAAGGATGCGGAAGAAACGTTTGTTTAATCCTAGCATTAAAAGGGCTTATTATGACGGCATAAATCGTGACAAATTAGCCCATTTCTGGTAGCAGTAGCAGAAAATGAATGACGTAATTACCATGGCAACAAGACAGCAATGACGTCTTTACCACAATTTTCTCCAATATATGTGCAAGAAAACCTGAAATCGCAACATTACAAGTGCAGCAACATTTAAACATAAGAATTACTTCATTAAATTTAACTAATTTGGGAAGTCCGATGTTTTATACACATTAAACCATCATGGATAGTTGCAAAACGGTTGTTTTACCTAATTCCTTACATTTTCTCTATTTTTACTTTCTCTACTGGTAAGTAGGGGAAGTATTGTATTCCACCCAAAAATTCCATGCCTAGATTTCAGCGGAAATGTGTTTTGAGGCTCCCTGATTCCAAAAAAGCATTGCGTGTGTGTCTGTTCGTGTGTCTGTCTATCCGTGAGCAGTATAATTAAAAAACGATAAGTCGATTAAAAACCAAAGTTGGTTTTTCAGTTTAATATCTTTCAAGGATGTGACACGAAGATTTTGAACAAAATTCCTCTACCCTAAACTACCCTTCACATGGAAAGTTTTTTTAAAAAAATTAGATTTCTTCGAAAATAGCTAACGATTTTGATTAAATGTTTAAGATATTTTTATGGCAAATTAAATGTATGTTTTGAATTTTCTTGCTATATCCCAAGTAGTCCTTTTTATTCGTGATGACTTGCATAACTGGTAAACCTTGAGATATACCAAATCTTACTGTACCAAAAATGTATATCTCGTTAAAACACACAGTTAATGTGCAAATACTTTTTGTGTAGTGAACCATTTTGGAGATATTCCTTGTTATTTGTGTGAGTTTTGCAATACTTAAGTAGAACGTCGTTATTCAATCTTTTATATCTTAGCCGTGCAAAGAAACGGGAATTTTAAAGCCTTCATACAGTGATGAGCTTTAAAAGATTTGACTATCGTTCAAATCCAACTGTATTCCCCTTGCACCAAGAAGAAAATTAAGAATTACAATTGTACAAATGATTATCTCGACTAACATGAAGAAGTCATGCGGGTGCAACACATCAGATTTTTCTACATAGTTGCCATATTTGTTTAAAGATTTGGCATAAACTTCTACAAACTTTTGTATGCTAACGTCTTAGAAGTCTGTGGTTGGATAACCAGTGGAAATTGTTAATCGCCGATCTTCACGGATCTTTTCATCCCCAGTATTAACCAAATCTTGTGTGATTATTGATGACCGGCCTGATGACCGTTCATTATACACATTATCCAGGCTGGCCTTGAAAACTTTATCTACAACGTACCTTGTTGACTATACCTGGCCTCTTCTGTGTTGTGGTCAAGTGACAGACTGACCCCTACCACTTCCTATAGTCCAAACCCCGCAAAGTTTTGTTTCTTTTATGAAGGTTCGGATCCTACTGATCTCATTGGTGCCATATACTTCACTGATCTATCGATGAAAATGTGCTGCTGAAACGCTCCTTGCTGTAAAAAATCTCATTATAGACCTATTTGACAGTCCACTTACCCATAGATTGTTTGAAAAAAATTGATCCGACACCGTGAACAGCACACAGTAACATAACCAGTGTCAATAATGTTTTACGAGCAAGTCATGCTGGTAGTTAGAGCGCATGCGCGTTTCAGAGTTGGTGCGGAATTCGATGAGCTACGTCGATTTGCCCTGGTATATATGCAGAAGCAAATCTGAATTGTAACATTAACCTTTAGGAATATGAAGGAAAATAGGGAGATAAAATCGAATATTGTTAGTTGGCACAAGGTGAGCAAAGCTGTGGATTCTGCTAGTTGTTACAATACCAAATAAGTTTAGTATCTTATATATACATTTTCTGTGTGCCATCCGAAAATCGCACTCCACAGTTTTAGAATCATCAATGACATGACAACTGTAATGTTTGCGTTAACTCTAAACCTACTGGGCAGGAGGTGGGAGAGAACGCCGTGATGTTTTGAAAACTGTTTTATAGTCAGGACACTCATCGGCTCTCCCGTGACATATAAAAAGGCGATTATGCTCTTCTCTGTGGTGGAACTTTACTACATATTTTATATTTTCCTGTGTTAACAAATATGTGAAGAACGCTTCTTTAAGTTTGGCAGCAGTGTCTTGAACGTGTCAAGTTACCCCAACACTGGAATCAAAGACGCCGAATTGGAAACGCAGCGAACATGGCTCAAAACAGTAAACCACAAGTTCCATACATTTGTTAAGCTACGTCCAGGGCAGAATCAGTGCCCGAAATGGGAACGTAAACAGGGACGCTACAATACGTGCCATGAGTGATTGTCAATTTATCTAGAGGATTTGACATAGTCGCAGTAACAAAGTATTACTGTTTCCGATAGTTTCCCAATTAAATATAACATTCAGTAACAATGAAGAGGATTTCATAGAGTTTGTAGGAAAACATGAATCGAAAACTGTGATATTTTGAACAATATATTTATAAATCTATCACAATTTTAAGGAAATAAATAACGCGAGTTCAGAAACGTTTGTTCGGGGTGGAGCAAGTTTGATGAAAATCTTCTATAGTTAACCCAGTATACAAATAATATGAAGAGTGAAGCAATTTGTTGGTGCGCGAGTTCACAAAGGTTTTTTTTTTTTTTTTTTTTTTTTCCTGTGCGCCACTATGTCAGAAGACTAGCACCATCTGGATGTCCTCTCCATTTTTTCAACGTTTTAATTTAAAATCTCATTTCTTCATCTGTAGAGGCACGCGGTAAGGCACAGAAGATAGGACAAAAAGACTGGCTTCGTCCCCCTAATGTTAAATTAGATGAGAACGTTCTTCCGGGGAAGAGAAATCTGGCTGCAAGAAGACAAATAAAGAAACAGATGCATGCGTTAAGAAAAATGTGTCAGTCTGAAGTAGTAGATGCGCCTCAATTCTATACAAGTGTTGGTATAAATCAAAGGTTTATGAAATGTTGAAGACTATAGACAGCGCCACTGTAAACCTCGCGTGTGTTCTGTGAGTAATAGTACTGCATTAAACAGTTTACACTTACACAAGGAAAACTTTAGTCGTTTGTGCAACAAGTGGAAAATCTTGATTATGGCACGAGTGCATGTTTGCGCTTACAGTTGATCATGCGAGAATTTTCATCATTTGGATACAACCTTTTATTTAATCTTAATGTTATTAATTGTATCTCCCGGTGTTATAACAGCTGTCGCCATATTCCGGTACCCAAACGCCACTACTCCCATATTTCTTGTTCCAAATCTCTGGATTTCATTGAATGAATAAATGAATATGTTTTGAATTTCTATTCGTATACTCTGTAGAAAATTAATAATGAAATAATTCGGCATCCATAGCTATAGTGCCAACTTCATAGTTATCAACAGGGCGTGACATTTCACTAACTGTTTCTTCAAGTTTATTGCACATGGACATAGCCCACGAAATACCGGTCAGCGACAATGTAAGCAAAGCTGCCTGTTATGCACACTCAATCAAACTACCTACAGTGGCGAAAAGGTAAACGTGTATCTGTAGACGAGCAGTTAATTTGAAATTACTTATGTGCAGGGTTACAGGATAGCCATTAAATTCTAGAGATATGTAAAAGCTATAATACCTTAAAAACTTGAATTGCATGTGACATTGAATTATTTATGCCATTCAGAAATTTATATATACCCATTATTTTGAAATCTGCTGCACTCACCACATACCAGGTCGGCGAACAAACAAAGGCATTCAAGGTCAAGTAGCCTCCCGAGATTGTTTGGTATACGTGACTAACAACAAGGAGCGAGGCGCTTAACAAAGGATTTCTGGAATTTTCGAGAGACATCTGCGGCCCGCGTGTTTGTAGAAGTTCCAGAAAGGACCTGTGATGCCATCACCACTATATAAGGAGACGAAGAAACGACTTGGAGGAGTCACTGTTACAGACATGAATTGGTCAGTGTGTTAGTGTGTGCGAGACAGCTGTGTGTGCGGGTGTGTGTGTGTGTGTGTGTGTGTGTGTGTGTGTGTGTGTGTGTGTGTGTGTGTCTGTGTGTGTCTGTGTGTGTGGTACTGCCGTCGTGAAGGATACGTTGCGTCGAAGTGAAGAACTCTTACAGAGTGTTGAGTGATTGTGTTGTCAAAGTTACTATACTAGAGACAGAGAAAGTGATGAAAGACAGTGAAAGGGTTGAGTCAAGGCTACGAGAAGGAAACAGCTTTGAGTTGTAACATTGCAAAATTTTAGAAGAAAAATAAAGTGATAGCAAAGTAAATGGATTGGTGTCATTTTGTTACAATATTATACCAGCGTCTAACAGGAGCCAGCCGGTGTTCACATTGCTAAATTACTTATTACATTATTAAGGTGTGCAATAATATAACTTTTGGATTACAGATGTACATAACTCCGGCTATTTCACCTGTGGCGTTTTCTAGATCTACCGCCAACGCTTATGTAATCTGACACATTATAATGTCCCTCGTTTGCGTAATAGTACTTCTGTTTGGAGTAATTGCATATCCATATTAACTCGAAAGTATCTTAATCCCAAGGGCTCTAATGACCTAGCTGTCGACGGGCCCTTAAACCCTAATCACTCACTCACTCACTCACTCTTAATCCCAATATTTCAAATTGTTAGTGATAGTTTATACCTAATAAGGAAAAGTTAACCGTTACATTTACCAGCTTATTTGACAAATAAATACACATTTCATCCTTAAAAGATCCACTCTTTCAGGACACTGTAGCATGGAGTTATTTTCTAAAGTATTAAAATTGGAGGTTCCGTTTCTACAAACACATTAACAGATAAAGAAATATACATGCAATGTTTCACTTCAATATGTGATAAGGTCTCTGAAATATTAATTTATATACTTTTCACTAGTTAATAAAACACTGCTTACCATGTATACTAAACTATAGATCCTTGTTTTAAATAAAAAAATCCTGAAAAGAAGAAAAAGTGAAAAGTAAAACAATTAAACAAATTATTTTTAAAGATAAACCGACACATATCAAAATTGCAGATGGATATTTTACTACGCACACTGCAAACATTTTTGGGTTCTTATCCCCAGTTTTGTGAGAGAAGATAGATTATCAATATAAGAAAATAATGCGCGTAAAATACCATTGAAGATTGCTTTGCAGTTAGGACATATTTAACCGGCAAAACACTAAAAGTCATGCTAAAATTATTACTTACACCCACTTTAAGGGAATAACACTTCCGTTATCCATTTTACTGTATTTAACAATAATGTATTTATTTTATATCTTATCCGTAGTAGTTTTAATGAATACAGGTCTAGATTGCGTTACTTAAAATAACATTTCTTACATTTTAGAAGTGTTTATTTACTACGAAATATCCAACTTCACACATTCACGATTTGGAATAAAATTTGCCGTATGTTTTCTACACTTTAGAGCAGCGTAACCATAATTTTAAAGAAATGTAAAGTGAAACTTTCCATGCAAAGTTGTCAATTAAAAAACTCAGTTAAATTATTTAAGTGTAATAGAAACCTTAAATATAGAGTAAGGAAATTCCCTCGTCACTATTTGATTTTGCGTTATTCGTTACTAGCTGAAAAACGTCAGAGTAATTTTACTCCTGCATCTCGTATGAAACGTCCATACAAAGAAATATTAGCTAAATACGTGTGCACTTTATGTTAACAAAGTCTATAAATGGTTTTTAAGGAGGTTAGACGTACTAAAAGATTCCTGCCAAACAGCGAAGCTTAAGCTGATTCTCTCAATTAAATGTATTTGGGTAGAGTAATCCGAAAGGAACACGCTTCTCGGACAAGAGCCTTAATGTGGAACTAATCTAGCAACAGAGATATCAGGAGGCACTGCTGCCAACTCTCGAGATAGATCGATACAAAAAGAGAAGGAGGAAAAAGGAAAACAAACAAAACACTGGGCCGGAAAAATAGAATACCAGTAGAGAGGTCGAGCCGAGAGTGCTTCATGTATAAGATGGCTAAAAGCTCCACGGTGTCACATGTGGGATGCAACTTGAACTGCCTATCATTGCCTTTATCCCGCTTCCTTCTTTAAGGTTATTGAGGAGTTCTTTGATTCCAGGAAATCTGGTTTGTGGGTCAAAGCGGCAAAGCGCAAAATCGGTTGAATACAGAGGGAAGTGAAACTCCAGTTGCCACTTGTTTTCATGCTCGTACTATGTATGATCCATTATGTGCAGCTATTGCTTCCTCTATCATTTAACCATGGTATAAAAATAGTACAATGCAAAATACGCTTTCAGGACCTTTGAATTCCTACTCAGATATGTTATTTACAAAAACAAGTACTCGTGTGTGTGTGTGCATATATACACACAAAGAGCCATGACCTAAAAGAAAACAAAGCAGAAGGAATTTTGAAATGAAGGGTTTACCATAGTAGTGTTTGGTTTTAGAAAAAATAATGAATGATATAAAATTAAATTTAAAAAATGAAAAAAAAAAAAAAAAAAAAGAATACAACCAAAGAACAGAACGAAAAAAGAAAAGCTTTCTGACTTTGAGTAAATATTCAACTATATTTTAAAGTATGTTGTTTCAATTTTCACAGGGAATGCCTATTGCTGAAAGACAAAAGCAGGTATATGGAGAAGATGTAATGTCAAAAGAATAAATTAGCAAACGAAATTGAAAATGTCTTGACACAAAAATAACAGTTAACTCCTTGCGATAAGAAAAGAAAATATAATATTTTTGCAAGAAAATTAACAAAACATTTAGATTAGATAGACTGGGGTGAAAATTTTCTCTTTCGCGTAGAAGGAAGACGCTGAATTTAACATGCGAAAATGAGTATTTGCCCAAAATTTGAGTTACGCTGCTGTTCGAAAACACATTCGCACAAATTAAAAAAAATTAGTTATGTGACCACTTCTGTGTGTAATGGATTTGAGAAGTCAGCGCCAATATGAACAATGAGTTTCAAAATCATAATAACTATGTGAAATTTGTATCTACAGCTAAAAAAAAAGGTTTTAGATACCTATTCAAGTGCAGTTGCTTAAATTGCGTTTTGATGGATTAAAGACGCTTTGGAAATAAACTGTTCAATTCATTGCGAGACTTATGCAAATTTGAACTTCATACTCAGATTTCTAAAAGAAGTAAGTAAGAACCTCAATGCTTTATTTCTGTAATCTTTCTAGAAAAAAAGATTTATAAAGTATAAGTAAAATTGGTCCTATAGTTCTGTACAATGGAAGCTTCACACAAAAATCAAAATAGCGTGGGATGAAAAAGAATGCATAAATAGGAAGGCATTTTTGAACTGGCATAGTTGGAATTATTGCAGCAAGAATGTAACTTGAGAACAAAGATAATTGAGCTCTCCGGAACGTGTAATAATGGCTAATCCGAGAAATAGCACCTCTGTTCACGTTTAGACATTTAATACGTACACCGTCCACACTGGCTATTAATGCACCAGTTGGTAATAACAATGTACACATTCAGTGAAATTAGAGGGGAGTTTTCCACAACACCGCTCTACCTATAAATAGGACATAAGCCATAATTACGTAGTTTGCGAATTATTCACGCACCAGGAGCCCAAACAACAGAGTTCATTGTGTTCGGACGGTGAAGAAAGCGCATAGCATACACAACGTTTAAGAACAACCTGTAAGGTTGTCCACCTGGCGAATTCGCTATACATATCCTGACCATCCAGGGATAAGCACCTAAAACGCATGCTAAGACATGCCCTAATGTAGATGCATGACACATTTCAATTGACTCGTGTGAACATTTGCTCTAACAATAATTGTAGGAACCTTTAGGAGACTAACCAGACGGAATTGCACAGGGCGTTTGTTGTGTATAGTCCAGCATAAGTAACGTTTGGCCGCTGGACTGCAACGCATGTAAACTCCTCATATTTGTAGACTAACCGAGATGCTATGCGGGACCCAGTAAACTAATGCATTTGAAAAAAAAAAAAAAAACAAATAACGTACTAACAAGTGGAGTTTGCATATTTTATTTTTTAAGTGAGTATGACCATCAGACCGCGAGTCTCGCACACTCACCTGGGCTGTGATAAGTGAATAAAAAGTATTTTTCCCATCCCCCCCCCCCGTACACTGTAACTCAGAAACAAAGTGTTCGATAAGTAGAAATTTGGTATTTAAGTTCAGTATGTTTGGAACCTACAAAAGATTTTCAGGAAAATTATCCTACCCCCAACTACCCTATAGATGGAACATTTCCTAGATCATTGATAAGGAGAACCAACACATTGTTAATTCCCCTACATCGTAGTTTAACACCGTCCACTCTCCTACACACGCTTAGCTACCGGGCCACGGAACCTCAGGGAACCGGCCAGTCCCTCAAATTGTGTCAGTGGTAGGATCATGTGGCATAGCAAGGTTCTCTAAGTCGAATGGGAACATAAGTACTTTGTGTTCGTAGTACAAATAAAGCATTGTGTTTACTATAACAAAAGAAAATGTACATAACGTAAACACAATCATGTAATCAAAAAGCTAATACATCACGTTTCCATTCCATTTTACCTCGAAATCTATGTACCTTCTTTGTAGAGACATATGTTTGCGTAAACACAGAACCGGAAGCGTGACGTGGCCTGGTGTTGGGGTATGTGGAGGGGGTAAATACTCGATTTCATTCCTGTCACCCCTCTTCCCCATGCCGGTTCTAGATATTTTGAGTTTTGTTGATTAAATTACCATCTATATGACAAATAAGGAGCAAAATCATTAACTAAATATTTCTTACCATACAAGGACAATTCAAAAAGTAAAGTTTGAGTTTAAAACACACAAACCATCATGAATTGTTGCAAAGCGGTTGTTTCAATTAATTCCCTAGATCTTTTCCCATTTTTCTACATAGTTGCCATGTATATTTAAACGTTTATCATAACGTTCAACAACTTTTGTATGCCGACGTCATACAAGTCTGCCACCTGTGAGGATAGCCAGTCGTTGGATAAACAGCGGAAGTTGTCAATAGCTGATCTTCACGGATCTTTCATCCACGGTATTGACCAAATTTTCTGTGATCATGGTGGTCGGACTGATCGCGGTTCATCATGGGCATTGTCCCGTCCGTCCTTGAAAGCTCCTGCCCACTTATGCACTTTATTGCCACTCATCACATTGGGGCCATAGATTTTGCCGATGAATGTCCGCTGCTGAAACGTTCCTTGCTGTCAAAAACTGAATCAGAAACTGTATTTCACAGTCGGTGGATCCATCGATTATTTTAAACATTTTGAATCGACACTGTGAACAGCACACTACAGCAGTACTAGTGCAAATGGAAAGTCATGCTGGAAGTCGGTGTGCATGCATGTTTCAATATTCACGCGAAATTCGATGAGCTATGGCAATTTGGACCCTACTTTATGAATTACCCTGGCATTAAGCCTTAACAATTTAATTGATTCTCCTTCCAGCGAAGCTGTGATGTAACTGTGTCAACTAGCGCTGCAGTTCTAATCCTTCCAGCTTGTTCTAGTCACTTGGGCTTATTTATCAGTCTGTAAGGAGAGAGAACTTTATCGTTTCCCTTGCACTATGACGCTGTATTCTACGAAACTATCCAGAATTGCTGATGCGATTTACGTTAAGTGCACGCGCCGCCGCTGAAACACCTGCTAACGTATCCCAGAAACATCGGAAATTTATTATTTTCGTCGCTAGTGTTTGTTGTTGCATGCATGGTAACAATCCATCACGTTAAATTTAGAGAGCAGTTGCGTTGTGGGTGTGCCACCGCGGCATACACTGCTGCACTAGGTCTCTGTTGCAGCGGTTCAGGAGATCATGCATATCAAAGAAATACTGCCAGTTTGCTTTCATAATAGTAATATTGTACAGGGAGGTGTTTATCTTTCAGAATGCAATAATGTCCATAACCATGAGTAGATGGCTCCGCGGTTACATGTGAGGCTCCTATTCCAGGGGTTCGTGTTCGATTCCTTTGCTTTCGTTGAAGGGTGAGGCGAGTGGACGGCGAGTGAAGCATGTGGCGGTGGAAAGAAATGTCTGCACTGGCGTCTAACCTATGTGGGAGGTTCTCCGGCGTCCGATTGTGACATTTGGACAAGTTAGGGACCGCAGGTATGTCTAAGCTTGCCATTGCGGATCTTCAATTAAATTTAACAAGCATTTAATTCGGGGATATAAATCTGTCAAATATATTTTGACGATAATAGGGGAACATACGAACTATTTTGTCTATGAAGTATGGTAACGCTGGCCGGCAGCCATCGCTGAAAAGGAGAGCCCAGGTCGAGTACCTCACACCATTGCGTGGCGAGCAAAGATGACAATGAGTGCGGCAGATCAAAGCGATTCCAAACAATTCTCGAATCTGTTCACGAGTCGGGCTAGTTTATAAGTTTTGAGAAAAGGTGTGTTGTCCAGAGAATTCGCCTGGTGTATAAAGGCGACAGTCCGGACAGACTCATTCATTAAATGTTGAACGAGACAGCTGTTAATAGCTGGATTTAATTGTGTGTAAGGGAGCGTGAGTGTATCGTCGAAAGCAGTTTGTGAGAGACAGAAAGTAGAACTGAAAGAGAGTGAAGTACCTATCAAGGTTACTTCATGTATCACTTTCTTATAGTACGATACCTACAGAAGTACTATGTTCTAAACAAAAATTCGCGTCCAGGACTTTTGATTTCCCAAAAATAATTGTATAAAAATCTCAAATTTCCAAATTTAGCAAAGAATGACGTGTGTATGGGAATAACATAAAGAAAACACGAACACTCTGATAAAAGACAAATAAAATATTTGTATCACACAGGATTCATGAAATATACTCGTAGTTTAAGTAAAACGCTAAATTGTTGTATGGAAACGTTTCAGAAATTGCCCTAATAGATTTCTCCTAAATACTGAGTATATACCGTGTGGAAGAGGACCAATTACATTCCTACTAATATGTGCTTCAGAGAAGGATTAAAAACAAAAGTGTAATGACATTTGGTCCTTTGATCAACCTAATTCAGAAAATAAATAAATTTTGTTCAAATGCGTAATTAAACAAGAATATACGAAGGTAATAGTTTGTAATGATAGGACATCACACAGGGTTAAGAATAATTAAACACTTAAAAGAATTGAAAGAATACTACGAGCAGCTTCTTCAGACGTGAAGTAACTCGACAACATTGAGTTGAGGTTAGTCAGGGAATTGAACCGGTGTCTGGATGGATGTAAATAGGTCGGTCGCTTGCAGGTGATGTAATGTTTTGGGAGCTAAAGCTTCTTATTGGCCTACACTCGCACAGTAAACATGGAAGGACACGGCAATGTGTTTGTTTACGTTCACGAGACACCACGCTGCGGTGATTGTTTATGTACTGACCTACTGAAAGTGACTCCCACACAAACAGCAGTGTTGCCAGCTTGTTTTCGACAAAACTAAAATATCTTCGTAAGAGATGGTCAAAAAGAAAAACGTAAGATACAAAATGTGTTCCAAATAGCGAAATCTTGCCCGAGTGTAGTTTACTTAATTTTCTTACTGTTTTAATTACCTATCTGTGACCAACTTATTCCTACTAGTTATGACTGAATGCTGTGATGGATTTTTGAAAAGTGTTACTTCACCTTCTTATTTTGTGGGATCTTGTAGTAGAGCCGTAGAGATTTCCTGAAATAACTCGATTTTGCTACAGTCTTAAAGTTGTGAGACTATTAGTGGCAACGTATCGATGTGAGGTCTATGATGAATTTGACTATTTGAATCGCTAATAACAAACTTTATTACCTTTTAGTAGCGTTTCAAAATTATTCATATAAAGGATTACAATTTTTCTGTTCGATGTCTGATTTAGCGATGTAAAATACGACTTCTAAATGTCTCTGTTTTGCGTATTAAAAGGCTTTGGAAAGAAGCTGCTTCAACGTTGAGTATCTGACAAACACAACACAAAACTTATGCAAGAAAATTTGAATCACTTTATATTTACATTTTATGTAAAGTAACATTTTATGGCAATGAATATGCGTCCTAAAGATAAACGAAGACCACTTGAAGACCTGTGAAGCATTAAGATGAGAAGAAACTACAGTTTAAAAATATTGGAAAGCACGAATGCTAATGGCTTCATTGCCAGATGCAAGGCACTAGAAAACAACAACAACAACAACATTTTATGGCAATAACTTCTTCCTAAATATTGGTTGATTTTGCCTTGAATTTTTCAATAATGTGAATGCTCCTTTGTACCTACAAAAAATGTGTAGTGAAACAATTTTGGTTAAAATGTCTCATTTATAGAAAAGTTAGAGATAGTGGATGAAGAAAGCTGTCAGATTTTTACAAAATCCTTAAATTATAAATATAAGCTGTTTATGCTTTTCCAGCTTATACGAGAATCCTAACTTGAACACTACTTTTTTTTTTTTTTTTTTTTTTTTCAAGAATGGGTGACGACACTGGTGCTATAAACAGGAATGGGAATTAAGGTAGGAATGGTTAGAATACCCGATTTTATTAAATTTTCGCTAATGCTCCTGACAGCGCGTGCGCAGAATTGTATAGCAGTTTTAAATTCTCCGTTCTCAATTTTCAGAAGCCTACTCGGCCATATTACCCCAGCTGCGGCAGTGTGAGGATGCCTTCTCGTTATGAGCACTTTGCCTCAGTTTCCCCTAATGTGCCAGGTCACGACTTGGCAACATGTTCCGACAGCTTCCCGGTTCCAAGTATTATTTTTGTAATTCCCCCAGGAGTAATGATCTCTAATGCCTTTCCCTTTTCACGCCTGAGAAAATTCAGGGAAGCAGTCTCAATACAGGTGGCCTAGACAGCTAGGGGCAGCAGAAACTCCACTGACTTCAAAGAAGCATTTTTAGAAAAAGGTCTGCGTGTGTCTGTGTCTATCTCTGAAAGCGTAACTCAAAAACGAAGGGTACGACACGAAGAATCTATCCTCCCCAGGCTACCCGGAACATTTTCCGAAAATTTTCATTCTCTCAAAAACGGTTCAAACGATTTTAATTAAAATACTGTATGTTTAAGGTATTTTCATAACAAATTATAAACGTATACCTTACATTTTCTGGGCATGTCCTCATAAGTTCTCTTTATTCTCAGCGACTTTTGCATGACTAGTAAACTGTAAATGATAGATCAAATCTTACTACACCAAAATGTAGGTCCTATTAAAATACTCAATTTATGGCAAATACATTTTTTCTGGAGTACACCATTTCAGAGGTATTCCTTGTGATATGTTTGAATTTTCTGATACTTATACTTCTCACAAATATGAAGTTGTTATTTAATCTCTTGGCCACGAAAAGAGTTCAGCTGTTTAAAATGTTTGCCTATTGCTTTAACTATACTGTATTCCCACATTCTCCTTGTACCTAGAAGATTGGCAATAACACAAACACTTAATTCAATATGAAGAAGACAGAGGAATAAGGGTTTCTAAGAATAGTTTGCACAAAGATGCAAGGGGAATATGAAAACACAGTAGGCTTTAAGAAAGAATCAAATATTTTAATAACTGGTTACTATGTGATGGCTTTAAAAGGTCCACTTTCTTTGTATGACCAAGAAATAAAAAATAAAACAATTAATAAATAACTACTTCCATTTCAGAAAAGTATGAGTAGATATGCAAAAATCAAGATAAATAACAAGTAATATCTCGGAAATGCTGCACCTTAAAAAGAAAAATGTATTTGAAAAATTATGTTTTAATGAGATCTGCAACCTTTGACATTTCATTTGTCATGAGAATATATTAAACATATGGCAGCTTGATAAAGTCAAAATTTTTTAAACATTTTCCATGTAAGGAGTAATATCGGGTGGGGATTCCCTTGAAGAACCTTCATATCGCATTTTTGGACAAAATAAATTTAAGTAATCATTTTGGTATTTAATTTCCTATTATTTTCGAGTGGTGCTGTTCTGAGACACGCACACGGACATTTTTTTCCCTTTTATAGGGGGTCCCAGAGCATGTATTTCCGGTGAAATCTCTACATCGAATTTTTGGGTGGCATACAATTAGAAAGCAATAAATTCACATACGTATTTTGTAATAAAATAACTGCAACACGTCACTGAACACCACTTTCAAAGCAAACCATTGGACAATAATAACTTATGTCAACATTCGTTTCTGCTCTGAGAACAGTCTGATTCCATTTTTGGTATTGAGCATGGGTGCCTTCCAACTGGAGTCAAACTCCGGGACATGGTACCTGAATAACTATGTCCTACAAAATGCGCTTGAGGACTTGTAATTTTAAGCAGAGACACACACACACACACACACACACACACACACACACACACACACACACACACACACACACACACACACACACATTGCCTAAGTAGAACGGCAGAGACGGATAAAAGCTGGCTTATTTTTTATTCTGTTTGCAAAAACCGCCATGAAACAACTTAAGGAGTTCTTTCTCAATGATTTGGCTGGTAGTTTTAAGTTCAGTTTGAACTAACCCAACCGCAATAAGCAAAAAACATTTTTCTCAGAAATGTATGGGCTTGTCTTTTACATTACCAATAAAAATGTAATTAACAAATTAGGTAAAATGTTAATCCAGCTACACTGAGTTTGCAGACATTGCGTCTCGGTTGGAAGTTTCTTGGCAAAACATCACATTACCCAAGACTGTCAGCCACCCTACAGCCCAGATCTGGCTCTGGAGTTTTTCCGGGAGGGTAAATCAGATAGAGGAGAAGGAATTAAGCAGGATGGGAGGAGGAAACCCTCAAAGTGGACTCAGAAAAACGGAAGGGATGCTGAGATAAGTGCGTGTGTCCCAAGGGAAGTGTGGTTGAGGGGACTCGAGTACATTTTCGTAACGCACTTTTAAAAAATCTTAAATGGGAAGTTTGTTCCTCAACATGCCTCATATATTTCTACGTGTATGTATGGATAACTCGAAAAGGAAATGTGGGACAGCCAAGGTTTACGAACACCCATTGCTGACACTCCTATATTGCAATTTTTATCTAAATATTTTGAATCATTTTTCACTAGAGGCTGTACAACAAAATTATTATAAGCCCGATTTAAATGACATGCGGATATCTTTAACATCCTTGAGAAATAACATGCACCTACTTTGGTTTTATTATACTGATTAATAAGGTTGCATGCGAAGCACCGAGCGGTAACGTCTGTGGCCCGCACTCCGGAGGTCACGGGTTCAATCCTCGTGTCCGCGCACCCTGACATGGGTTTTTCCATGGTTTCCCCATGTCATTAGACGAATGCTGGGGTACATTAATTTCTTCTCCACGGATTCCTTTCCCTTCCTTTCTTATTTCCGTCCCTGTCATCTTTCAGGTTTGGCTCGGTACGTTCCTGCGAATGCGGACAGATGTCACAGTTGCTTGCACTCTGGAACCTCTTCCCTGACCTTCCGTGGAAGTTGCTGCGTTGGCCGCTACGGTCGCCTCGTCGCCCTCTCCCTGGGTAGAGGAATCACTTCGGTTGTGCGTCAGGTGTCAATATCTGTGTTAGGGACCTCTATGCGTCTCTGGGTTTCGCCGGCTCCACTTGCTGACAAGCCTACAGTCTCACTTCGCCTCATCCTTCCCCCTTGAAGGGGTGCCAGCCCGAAATTCATAAAACTGCCATTGAAAGCGATTCACCCTTGGTGTGTCAGAAAAAAGTTTAAACTTTTAAATATAACACATTACACCAAAAAGCAATTATGCTACAATGGAAATTACTAACAAGTCTATGAGAAAGCCCCAAGAAAACAGGACTAGATTTTCAAGGTGCATTTTAATAAAGGTGTAAATTTAAAGGCATGATGGATGCGTAGGCTTCCGCGGCCTGTGTCCTGATGTGTGATCTTGGCTTCCGGTGAAGGCCGCGTCATCTTGGTCGAAATCGCCGACGTTTCACTCATCTTGTCATGAGCTTCTTCTGGGCTCTTTTCCGCTCTTTGTCCGGTTACTCCCGTTTATATATCTGTTGCGAGTCTCTGCTGGTCCCGCCCCTTTTGTCCCCGATTGGTTGCCTGTCTGCCAATGGGATCTTACACTGGTGTCACCGCTTTTTGTTGGTTTTGGAGATAATTAATATTGTGTTTTGTTGTCTGGTTCAATTCCTTAGGGCTTCCTTTTTCTGTGATATTCTTCCCTAGATCATTGTTTTGCAGAGATTGCTGTGGCAGGCCTCCAGACGCGGGATGGTCTGTTCGTTCCGCCCCTTGCTTTTCATTGGCTGGTCTTCGGCCAATAACTGTGCTAGTAAGTAGGGCCTTCCAGGTGTCGTGTAGTTGCCTTCCATGATCTCTGTTGATGTTATTCTTTTCTTTGAAGATTTCTAAGCTTTCTCGCGTCAGTCTGTATGAGAAATTTTTGCAGGTGGCTAGAAGTTCGGTGTTATCAAAGTCGATGTGATGGCCGGTTGTGATCACATGTTCCGCTAATGCGGATTTTTCGGGCTGGTTTAATTTTAGGCTGCGTATGTGCTCTTTTTTACGTGTTACGATTGATCTGCCGGTTTGGCCAATGTAGGCATGCCCGCAGTCGCATCTAATTCTGTATACTCCTGGGTTAAGCAGCGGGTTGCTGGAATCTTTAATGGGTCTGAGAAATGATCGGAGCTTTCTGGTAGAAGTGTATCGTGTTTTGATGTTGTAAGTTTTGAGGATGGACGAAATCCGGTCGTTTACGCCTCGGATATATGGTAAGGTGGTCCATGTGGTGTCTTTTTTTCCGAGATCTTTTTTGTTGTCCTTCTGGGAGTTTGTGCTGTTGTTGTTGTTCTGTATTCGACGTATTTCCCTGTAGGAGTAACCGTTAGCCAGAAGGATGCTGTTCAGGTACTTCTTTTCATTTCCGATGAGTTCTGGGTCGCAAATGCGGTAGGCTCGCAGGAATAAGGTGTTCATCATTCCTCGTTTTATCGCAGGTGGGTGATGCGAGGATGCATCCAGATATCGATCGGTGTGTGTCGGTTTTCTATATACAGAACAATGCACAATGTTGGTGGCTTCTCCTCGTTGCACCATGACATCTAGAAAAGGGAGCTTTCCATTCTCTTCTATTTCCATTGTGAATTGTATGTTGGGGTGGAGGCTATTGAGGTGTTCCAGAAAACCGACTATGGTGTCCTTGCCGTGTGGCCATACTACAAACGTGTCGTCCACGTATCTTAACCATAATGCTGGTTTGAGATCGTATGTGTCAATGGCTGTATTTTCGAAATCTTCCATAAACAGGTTTGCGACCACGGGTGAGAGAGGACAGCCCATTGCTGCTCCTTCCTTCTGTTCGTAAAGCTCTTCTCTGTAGCTGAAGTAGGTGGTTGTAAGGCAGTGCTCTACTAGGTGTGACCAGTCTTCAGGCAATCCGTTATATTCGAGCTTTTCTGTTATGATTTTTAAGGCATCTTGAATGGGGATCTTGGTGAACAGCGACTGTACATCGAAACTGATGAGAATGTGGTTATGATTCAAGGAATTTTCGTATTATTTCTGCAAAATGGGCGGAGTCTCTAACGAAGGTCTTCGTTTTACCCACCAAGACCTGTAGCTCTTCGGCTAGGAATCTGGCTAGGGAGTGTGTTGGCGAACCAATGGCACTTACTATTGGTCTTAGAGGTGTGCTTTCTTTGTGGATTTTGGGTAGGCCATAGATTGATGGTGTCCGAGAGTCGTGTGGGATCAGATCTTTCTGCTTTTCTTTCGGGATTGAAGAGGCTTTTATCATGAGTGTTGTGCGTCTCTCTACCGTGGAGGTAGGATTCTTTTCGATACGTCTGTAGGGGGGGTCGTTTAATAGGTCGAGCATCTTCTCATGGTAGTCGCTGGTGTTCATTAAGACTGTGGCGTTGCCCTTGTCAGCTGGTAGAATGGTGACGTCCGGATTTGAGGAGATTGTCTTCAGTGCCTCACGTTCTGCCCTGGTTGTATTGGCTTTGGGTGGTTTAGCCTTGCTGAGGATGCCATAAACTTTAAGTCTCATTTCGTTGGCAGCGTGATCTGGAAGACTTGCTGCAACTGATTCTACTCCTGCTATAATTTCTTCCTTCGGGATTTGCTGTGGTGAAGGTGCAAATTTCAGTCCTTTAGCCAGGATGGATTTCGTAGGCTCATCAATGACCGTGTCGGATAAATTCACGACCAGTCTGTCGTTGTTAAGTTGTGGTGTCGGAGGATGTTGCTGGTCATGTATTTTCTGAAACTTTTGCTGCTGACGTTCTACGGCTGTAGTATATGTGTGTTCAGCGCCGGTAGCTGAGACGCGGCCTTCACCGGAAGCCAAGATCACACATTAAAGGCATGATGCTATGATGCGCAAATGTAAGTTCCATAAGCCACACTCCTACTGAAACCATTAATCAGTTAAGCAGATGTATCTTGTTTCTTGATTAAAGTAAGAATTATTGGTGTTTTAATAACAATTACATTGATTTTCTTACAAAGAAGGATGTACTGCACTTCTGCAATGAAAGAGCAATTCAGTGACAGTTAAATGACAATAAAAATAAAGGGAGGTCAGTGTTCCGGCTAGGAAACATGATGCTGATTTCATTATCTGTCAGCATACTTGAATTAGCTTCTATCTCTACCTTTAAAATTGACTTTAGTAAGGTCTACGTCTGGATTTTCTCCCGCTAGGGGACCTGGTCCGGCGCACATTCAGTCCCGTTAGATCCCTGAGGGGCAATTGAAGGGCTACTTGATTGAAAAGTAGTGACCCTTGGTTGCGAAGACCGCATAACCGGTTGGGAGGGACCGGGGCGCTGACCACGTCCCACCTCCAGTACTGTACCCCACACCTGTGGTGGGTAGAGGTACTGGACGCAGCAGCCGGGGGGTACACCTTGGCATAGAAAGGGCTGTTGTGCCGCGCAGTAGATTATTTATTTACTTATTTATTATTTATTTACTTATTTATTTGCTTATTTATTTACTTATTTAACGTATATATTATATACGGTTTGGAGCGTGTGCTCAGGGCTATAACTAGGGGTAATCCTAAGCACATTCACACATAAGACTCTTGAGTACATGGAGAAACCTAGTTTGAAGAAAATATTATCAAGCCCAGCCAATATTCGAACCCAGCAACTCCTGCACAACAAGCAGTGTTTTACTGATTGAACTAGGCCACGAGAGTTCATCTTTGACCAGAGGATTTAATGTATAATTTGGTTATTTGAATAAAATCTATAGGCAGCGTGCCCAAACGTTCCAACAACCACTATAAAACTAAAACCGAATATGCTACGTGTTCGATGCGAGATGCAGTTTGAAAGAATGATGTTAACCCCGCTGGCCTTTGCAAAGGAAAACAAAAGCCTTTAAGTTCACGAGGGTTGCATCTTTACGCGCTTGAGAACCCCCGGTCCCAAGTGAAATTACTGGTGTCTTCTTCAGTGCATTACTAAAAAGAAAAACCCGAGTGTGGTCCTCAGTATATCATACATAAAAAGGATAAGGGGGCGGAGCACCCCAGAGTCTCACATATTTATGAAGCTTCCGCTACGTCCAGGGATGCCATCGTGACAGTAGAGGGGAGAATTTCCCTCCTTCCCTCGATGAAACTCTATATCATGATTTCCCTCTCCGTATTGCCAACTACTTATGTATACCTACCCTCCTACCACCCACCAACTCTATAAATTCACAAAAACTTTGCCATGACATTTCGCTGGTTCTCGAGATTACATTTTGCTTAACAAAACGCTAGTCCTGGTGCTGCAACTGTTTCAACGCAATAATCATCTCCTCCAGACTTAATCACCAACACAAGAAAAAAGAACCGGGACCGCTGAAATGAAAAGCACAACTCCTCCAGGCGTGTAATTTAAAAGTTTTACTGTCCTGTTAGCCATGTTCGCTTTTTCCTTGCCACTGTAGTGGATTTAATGAGGAAACCAGTGCAATTAGATACTTGTGTAAGCTGTAAATGATATCAGCTCGAAAACCTTTGAAAAAATAAAACTTTGAATTATCAAACAGATTTGCTCCAAGATTAAACTACCTTATTTGTACTAAAAACCTTAATGAGCGAATGATGAACAAAAGGACAGAGCAAATTTTTACTCCCTCAAAAACATACAGCAATGTATTTCCCCAACGATTCGATGTCCAGATCTCACCACAAATACATGTTTTGAGGCCCCTGAATCCCCCCAAAAGAAACAGTTTTAGAAAAAGCTCCATGTGTGTATATAAATGTGTGTGTGTGTGTGTGTGTGTGTGTGTGTGTGTGTGTGTGTGTGTGTCCGTGCGCGCCTGTGAACTTCATAACTCAAAAACAAAAAGTCGATTAAAAACCAAAATTCGTATTTAAGGTTAATATCCTTGAAGAATGCGACACGAACATTTTGAAGAAATTTGCTCCACCCTAAACTACCCTCCACATGGAAAATCTTTCGAAAATTTTGATTTTCTCAAAAATGATACTTACGACTTTTCGTTTTTATGTTAAGCAATTCAGCAACACGATACACAGAAGCGGATACACGCCCAAACGGACCTTTTTCTAAAATCCTCCTTTTTTTTTAATTCAGTGAGTTTCAAAATGTATTGTGACAGAACGACAAAATACAGTTCGGTTACTTTTCTATGATTTTATTATCTTCTAAAATTTTGTCACAAATACAGCTTTCTTCTCATCGTTAACACACTCTGCAGTCTTTTGTGCTGTCATAACTCACAATTTTTCTTCTCATAAACTTCCTCTGTCTCTCATGAAGTAATTACGACGATGTAATCACTCGCAACTCTCGTTGAAACCATCTTACGACGACCAACGCATCCTTCACGATGACACACACACGCACAGTTGTCTTGCATGACACACTGCCCCACTAATGTCTGTAACAGAAAAGTCACTCACTCTGGCCTCCTTATATACTGGGGATGACATCACACGGACCCACACCCATGCACCGGAAATGATTCAGCTAGAAATCTCGCGAACATTCTCGACACCTAGTTTATTTCTGCCGTCTCGATTGTTGACAGTCACATACACAGAGCAGTTCCGTGAGTCAGCCCGGCACGGGATGTGGTGTGAAGTAGCGTGGCCTCGTCCGTCCTTTGCTGAGCGCCGAGCCCGACATTACAGTATATTTCCAGCGCGATCTGTGAATGATGAATTTTTCGGTGGAATGCAACACTTCCTCTACTAACTATAGGTTGAGACGCTTTCTGTCTAAGCCTTCATAACAAAATAATAAACGAATAATAATAAATAGCAACACTTGGTAAAAGTAAAAAGCTAATGTAATGTATCTCAAATCTAAAAGAGAGATGTAAATTATGATTTATTCAGTGCGTCTGTATTTCAAAGGCGGTATGAATAATTATAAAACAGAATACATTATATTATAAGGTGGATGATATACAAGGATTAAGTCTTATCACTGTATTTAAGGTAATTGTAGCTTTTCCGCCGCTAATGCCTGCAGACAAGAGCTTTCAAGCGGGAACAATAAGCAGTAAAAAAGTGAGGAATTGAGATCTTGCCTTAGAAATAAAAGAAGCATCTTACTACATATAAACTGGTTAAATCACTACGCTACGAAACAGAAATAGTTTCAAAATTGCACTCCAACGAACATACAAAGATGCACACATAATTTCGAGGTAAGCAGTGGAGAAGGTTAATAAAAGATTTTGTCAGAATATTTTGTACATTTCCTTAGTTCCACATATCAAATTATCCATTAACTACGACATAAAAAATAATATGGCTGTAGAGTCAAAACTTGTGGAGAAAAGTGCACAAGAAGTATGAGGCAGAAAATTTTTTTGTTAGAAAACATGGTCACACTTATATCACTTTTGCACAAAATATTTTAAATTAACCTATATATTACACACTTATTAGAAATATTTGTTCTCTAAACACCCCAAATTTGATTTAAATCAGGGTAATTTTGGCAGCAAAAACGGAAATTAAAATAATCATATAAGTTCAGTATAGCAAACGCAAAATCAGTTGCTAGTGTCCTTAAATTATTAAACTTGAATACCAACTTTGGTTTTGAACCAAATTTTCGTTTTTCAGTTATGCAGTTCACGGATAGACACACACACAACGGAAAGTTTTCTAAAAATGCTCTTTTTTGGATTCAGGGAACCTCAAAACATACATTTCCGGTGAAAGCTTGACTTCCAAATTTTGGGTCGAATACAGTACTTCCCCTGCTTACTATACGTAGTACAGAAAGTAATACATGTACACGTGGTGCAAAAACATAAAAATAGTGCTTAGAACTTCGTATAGATTTAAATAAAAGGGCAAATGTGTAATTTCTCAAAATAGCTTAATGAGCTTATGAGCATGTTGCCCTCTTGGAAGTTCTGATTCAGTTCGTGTTTGCGTGAAACATGTGCACAAGGATCGCGAAGTAAGAAAAGAAAGTTGAAGGAAGTGCGTACTCTGTTGGAAACACGGAAGTGTATTTCAGCGCTCAGATTTGGTGTTCACGATGCTAATCGAATAACAATACCGGTGCTGGACTTTGTGCTGTTTGGTGCGTCTCGAAAGCAATTTCTGGACCAAACATACCGACATGTTTTATGTATGACAAGTAGACCGCCTCCTTGCTCCCATTTACACTTCCTTGCCAACATGCACAGCATGCCGGGAATTCGTAATGTGACGAGCGACGTGCACACAACCCCCCTTTCTTCCTGGAATCTCGCATTCCCTTGAGGAGGACCAGGTTCGAGAACCCACACTTTACTGCCTCTTCGTGATCCGCGTCGACTACGTGCTTGATCGCCAGTAGTTGAATGCGAGATGGACTGACTCTCTGGGGACGTCGTAACACCAGAATCCTTCCATTTATCGGAAAATTCTACCTCCATAACATAGTCACGAGGGTGGTGAAAAAACTGTCTTGTTTACATGAAAATGCTTGCTGCACGTTTTGTCTGTATAGTGAGAGGATGCTTTTGAATTCAAGAATGAAGTATATTACTATTGGAGTACTGCTATACCAGTCAAAATTAAAATTAAGTAGTCCTTGTCTTACCATTTAGCGGTGGTTTCATAAATGATGCACATTCCATAACCACCCCAGTCTTTTGTCTATTCCTTAATTAGCATGCGTCATTTATACTGTGACATATGACAATTTGACAAGTCCCACTCCTGACACCAGTTTGATAAATGGACGTTTTCATTCTGTCATTTTATTTCCTTTAAAATTGAATCACAAAATTGCAGTTCTCTTTATGGTTAGCACAACCTACAATTCGACGTGACCTTGGAATTCACAGCTATTCCTACCAATCGTAACCTAAACACACACTTCACTAATATTCTCTCTCTCTGTCTCACAAACTGCTTCTGACGATACATTCACTCACTCACTGACTCACTCACACACTCAACAGGCTTAACTAAAATCCCCTAACTACTGTCTCACTCAAGACTTCAAGACTCGCTCCTTTAACTCTATATTCGCTTATATAACCGAGAACGACGTAACACGAATTGCTGGAAATACACCTTTCGCGCGTGAAGAGTTTCTCGAACTATCTGGAAACGCCTTGATCTGCCGCGCTCTTTGCCTGGACACTCCATTGTCGCCGGACCACGTTATGTGAGGCGTCTCTTTGACACACTACTAACACTTTTTAAAATATCCGTCGTTGCCTGTGGTTTAACTGTTTATCCTTACAACTTTTAAAATTAGGTTGCACTAGCCCAATAGCCTTGAGTTTCTTTGGGCGCATTTAACAATATACAGCAGTTTAAGTGTTGTATTTTAGGTTTCTTAGACTGAACGCTTCTTTAGACTCGAACTTTAAAGTGTATGGATTTTTGTAGGTCTGCAACTTTCACACCCGTAAATTTGTCTGCAAATCGTCTTTCACTTGACGGGAAGACTGAATTAACACATAGGTACGAATCAAATACCATTGTGTTTATTACTTCACAAACTTTTACAATTTACAGACCATTAATTATGAATCAAAAGGTAAGTACATAATTGCAGAGACTGGGAAGTAATTGGACTTGCTTTTACTTTAAAGAGTAATAAAAAAAATCTTCTCTCATAACCAGAGGTACCAAAGTGTTTAATTACTGTGTATCCTTTTACATAAAATGACCAAATACAATCGAGTAACCTAGATCAAAATTGTTATATAATAAACTGTATATAAGCTGGAACGAAGTCAAAGCAGTTTTTGTTACACAATCTTTGGGGACATAGTACTTTTAAGTAAAATAGGTCAAATATAATGAAACTTGGAATTTCTGAAAGACCGGAAAGGAAATGAATACATGAAATGAAAGTTGGATTGAAACGTATCAGCAGAAAGAACGACTCCCTGAAGAAATATCCCAGCGGATATTTATATTGAAGGGTAGAGGAGATATTGGACAGCAAAGGAAACGACGGTTTTTTCTGAGTGGCTCTCTTTGAAGAACTACTTCTTCTTCAGAGAGAAAAAAGTCAAAAGTAAATAGTTATTTAGATGCAAATGCTCGTATGTGACCGCGGATATACACTATGATAAATTCTAAGATAGAAAATAATGCATTAGAAGTATTTTTGGCCATCTGTCTTGTCCTAGTAAAGGAAAGAATGTAATCTGTTTTTCCCAGAAAGACAGATTCTTTATCGGATGTCATAGTACTCTTACTGTGGACGTAGCTATTTACAAAAAAAGCAAAAACGCTGACTAGAAGCTTTCGTAACAGATGCAATGTTGTTTCAGAAGAGAGCATTTATCCAAGATCCTTATAATCTCAAAACATTAGACCCTGCACTTGATCACAGCAATTTAAGCAACTTTCTTCGCCGAAAGTTGCATAAATTAATATTCAGAGAACATGTCTGGTGTTTTAGACACATCAAACCACCAAGAATAGTTGCAAAACGGCTATTTTATTTAATTCCTTACAACTTACTCTATTTTTCTACATAGTTGCTATATTTTTTAAACATTTGTCATAAGGTATAATATTTTTTATGCTGACGTCATAGAAGCCTGCCGTCTATGAGAATATCCAATCTTTGGATAACCAGTGGATAGTCAAATAAATAAATAAATAGATAAAATCGAAATATTTTATCCCAGTATCTAGGTTATTGCATCGGGACATATATTCCAACTTTAATATTCATTTCATAATTACAAAAAAAAAAAAAAAAATGGAAAGAAGAGGAGACGATGGAATAGAAATCGTGGTAGATCGCAGTCGACCGCCAGCATTCGCTTCCAGCCAGGGAAAACCACGAACAATCCACGGTCCTAGTAGTTGGTCGACGGGAAACGAACCAAGGATTTCTGAATGCGAGCTTTACACGTTGGGCAGAGCCGTCTTTCTCGATTACACTGATAAATAAATAGAATACAACTTTTTCTAATCTAGACTTGAACCAAGTTTAATATCCTGTCACCTTATTTCTTCTCAATTAGGGTTGATTTATTCATTTTCCTACGGTTTGTGTTGTTCACAAGTGCACTGAATGTAACGCACAATCACGTCGCATGGATAACAGTTCAATTCAGCATGACGGCACGGCTGCCGCAAAACCTGGTGCGCTTAAACAAATCCAATTGTGTGCTCTAAACGCATCAAGTCATCCAAGATCAGCTCTACTCCGTAGTTAGGGGCTAGTAAACGGCGGCTGCTCATGCTGCTGCTGCAGCTTCCTCCAATGCAAGCGTTGATTGTTCCGTTCTTCTAACGGGAGAGGCAAAGAACTAAAAACCTTATACGCGACGCTTTGCGTGTGTACTCGTGATTCCGCACTGCTCCTGTAAACTACACTACTACACTTACAATAGTAAGTCACCATTGGGGTAATTTGTCTCTGATGTGAGACTGCCTTTGTGGTTTACCAGGAGAAATACAAACTGGTTTGAGACTTTAATGACATTTTGGCAGTTTGTCACAATAACTCAGTGGTAGAGCAGCCGCCCGGTAAGCGGAAGGTCTGTGGTTCAAATCCCAGTTGTGGCATTGAATTTTTAAGTTCCAGATCTGCCTCTCAAACATTGCCCACACATGGCTTGTGTGTTTAAAAACACCAACAGTAAGTTTGTTGGCATAAATAAATAATACACCACGCTGTTGACGCAGTTTTGTTCTGCTCTGGAAGTGCAGTACTGAGTTGCTGTGATACGGTATAGTTCAGTGATTACTAGCTATTTATTATTTTCCCCTGTACTTAGTCACAATAGTATATTATGCAACGACACCATAATGCCAGCAATTAAGGTGCGAATATATTTTATGAAACCAGTGGTAGCGAGTTTCATAATGTGACGCCGTGCGCGGTGCACAAGGGCCCGTCGAAGTTAAGCTACTCCACACCCAAGGCGGCGAGCAAACAGAAGCACTCAAGAACAGGCTGCCTCGAGCGAATGTTTGTGTATACGTGACCAACTACAATGAGCGGGCGCTTAACAAAGGATTGTTACAACTTCTGGCAGCCGGCGTGTTTGTGGAAGTCGAGAAAGGTCCATGTTATGTTATCATCGCTATATAAGGAGCCGAGGAAACAGCAGAGGAGACAGACATGACTCGGACAGTGTGTCAGTGAGTGCGGGACAGGTGAGTGTGCGTGTGTGTGTGTAGGTTTGCGTGTGCGTGTGTTACTGTCGTGAAATAACTTCTCTTCAAAACGATGTAAGGCTTAATGAACGTATCGTCAGAGTATGAGAATAAGAAGGAATATAGTTAAAAGACTGAGTCAAGATTACGACAAGAAAATAGTTTGAGTTGTCATGTTACTAAAGACTGTAGGCTGTGTTAATGTAAGAAGAGAACTGTGTTTTTGTGCAGAAGCTTAGAAGACCAAGTGACTGAGAAAGAAATTGGATGTGAATCCTGATGGATAGTTTCCTAAAGAGGTGTCAAAAATGTATGGACAACGATGCTGGCATCTCCTTTCATAAATGTGGCAAGTAAAGCTTTTAAACTAGTAAACGCACCATTCTATGATAGCCGCCGCCAGCGCCGATGACGCGGACAGGGAAAACGCCGCGAACCCGGTAGTTATTCATTGACTCACCCGGTATTCTGTGAAGTGAACAGAACTCTTACGCCACCCTATAGCCCGTCTTCCTCTTGGGTTATAAATATACCTACATACCTACAACGGCAGACGATCTGGAGGCATTCTTTGAGCATGTTGATGACGTTTTTTATGGTACGACATCACTTCTTCCGCCATACTTATTTCAACCTAAAGTTCTGATTTCCCGACTACTACTTTCATCTCGCAAGCTCGCACCGAATATGGATCGGAGAAGTCATTTCTGTTGCTTCGATGCGCCCTTTGTCGCTCGTTCTTAACACCCTTTCATACAGCAAATACGGTTTTGAGGCAATATCGCGTAGCTTTAATTGGATTCCTTTATTACTATTTTTCTCAAATATAGCTTAATACATTTCTTCATGTTGTTAGAGGGTGAATTAGAGTGAGCTGTTCCGTGATCCCAAGTTACTAATGCAAGACGCATATGGTCCTGGCATATCTCCCCTAGGTTCAGACTGTGGGTAAACAAATATACCGTAAAAGTTATTATTATTATTATTATTATTATTATTATTATTATTATTATTATTATTATTATTATTATTATTATTATTATTATTATTATTATTATTATTACTATTATTACTATTATTACTATTATTATTATTATTATTATTATTATTATTATTATTATTATTATTATTATTATTATTATTATTATTATTACTATTATTATTGTTATTGTTTTTTTAGTGATTGGGCTATAATTACTTTTACCTCTTGAATCCATTTTTTTTATAAGGGTCAAATATTCTAATACTGTCATTTTAAATAATTTTATTTAATTGTGTCACATAAGCTTGGAGATAATTTTCCAATTCTTCTGAAGGTTCTACGTGATCATCTACAAATAGGCCAGCATTAATTAAATAATATATACATATTTGATATTTTCTTTCTTTTATTCTTGTGTACTATCATCAAAAGATATCGTAAAAGACCATTGGTTAGTTTTAATCCCTGATTTATTTTATGCATATTTCATTTATTCCGTAGCATTTTATAAAGGGATTTTAAGAAAATTACTGGGATTTTATGTTCATTCTGAATATTCCATAGTATCTATCTAGACCTTGTTGGTTCTGGGTGACTCAGTCGGTTAGCTGGCCTACTGATCCCAAAATGGTGGGTTAAAACTCGGCCCAGATCGATGGTTTTTAAGTACACTCAGGCGGTAACATCTGTGTCCTGCATTCGGGAGCTCGCGGGTTTGATCCCTGTGGCCAACCATTTTGACCCATGTTTTTTTGGGCTCACCAGGTGAATGCTGGGAAGGATTTCCATATCCTCCGAATTTCCTGTCGCTCAATTTCCTTACATTAATCACTTCATTTCACCCTTCATCCCGTTAGGTTTTTCTTAGGGTTGGAAGCGTCGGCGAGCGGCGTGGCACCACCAGGACAGGGAGGAAATCTCGTCCCCGGATTGGATAGCGAGTCTACTGGCTTCCGGACACCCCCGTGGGATGGTGTAAGCCTGAGGGCTAGCCAGTTTATAAGTCCCGTGCCCCCGTTGCGAGTACGCACCCGAAGGGGTGGGAGAGGAGCCGGGCTGAGCCAGCCTCCGCCGGGGTGCTTCCAAAAGGGAAAATGTAAGGACCCTGCCGTCTGCTCTGTCGTGGAAAAATTCCGGTCGCCCTTCGGATACATTTTGACTCAGCCATCGTCCCTGGGGTGTCACATCAGGGACATAGGCACAAAAGATCGTCATTCGGTCGAGGTGGTATGTCCCCCTCCGAAAGCTGTCAGTCATCTTAGCTAGTGTATACTCGTTAGGCCCTTTCTTGCATTTCACATATGATTAATTTTATGAGGTTCTTCTATTCCAAACTAGCGAATTTATGAGATCATTGTTTATCTTATCACCTTTTTGTTCTTTAGGTTCCTCAGGGCATTAAACCTAACATAGAATCTGTGCATTTCTATCCGCAACTGGAACATTAAGTGACCACTGTGAGTTTTAAAATGGCAATGGCATTAATTGATGGAGTTCAAACCATGTCCTTCATGGCATAATACTTCAGCAGGTTTGTCTGTGGTAAGACACTTCTTATATTTCTAAAGCAGGATTACAGTTCCTTACCTTTTTACTGCTTTCGGGTCCAACCCAGTTGATATTTACATGAAACTTTTGTCTGCAGGCAAAAGCTATTGTCTTATGTACAATGACAGGAATTAATTCTGTATATCATTAAACTTTTTATCTTCTTTATTCCGATTTCTAAGCATTTATAACGACATTGAAATGTAGATGCACTGGATAAATTACAATTCACTTTTTTCACACTTTTTCGAAACGTTACTTCCCAAACAAAGCCTGTATATTTTACGTTTCATGATGAGGGCTTACGAAGAAACCGTCTCAGAGTGCATTATTCAAACACGAACTAAATCTACCCCTTAATTCGTTCGCAAAACAGACACAACAGCTATCCCAGCAGTTAGAACCTGACTAGATATAATATTTACCAACTTGTGTTAGGAATGTAGCTGCATGGATGATAGCGAACTGAGCTTTTTGCGAGCTGTTGTCGCATCAAGGGGGCGGTTTAATAATAAACACTGTGGTTTTACGTCCTCAGCGATTGAGCACAAGTGCCGGAATTCGCTTTATATCCATTGCATTTGGCGTTTACTGCCGATAAATATGACGACACCATTTCGTTGTCATAGCAACACCACGAGGCGCAGAACATAAAATACTTTTCAAATGTTGCCAAACATGTAGAGTTTGCGGCATAAAACGAATAAGTGCATTCTTGGAGGATGCGAGGTCTTAGTTAAGCATCTCTGTGACAACCTCGTGTCTCCGCAGATACACGAGTGAAGTGTAATAAGGGATGAAACTTTCAGGATTGATTTTAAACATAAAAGCAATTTCAGGAGTTGAACAATAGAAATTAATTGTTAAAAATCCTTTAAATGTGTACAGAGTCTTTCAAAAAATGTTCACAAACTTAAGCTATTGTAAGTTAGCAGTGATCTTTATATTACATACTTGCTGAAACCCCTGTCGTTGCTAATGGTTTGACGCTTTATCCCTACAACTTTTAGACTTTGGTGGCATTCACAAAATATTGCTTCATACACTTAAAATTTATATAAACTCTTAGGATACTATAAAAATACCAGGAAAAAGCACTGTTGAACAACCACAAATACCACAGGAAGCAAACCGAATAGAGAAACCCGTATGAATGTAATAAGTTGCATTTCTATATCAATCACATACAAAATATATGGCTTGTTTGTAGAAAAGTGAAGAGAAAAACAGATGTGAATATATTACGTAAAAGAAAAGTCAATATAAAGAAAACCGTGTGAATGTAATACGTTCCATTTTTATTTCAAACATAGAAAATAGTATTAACTGTTTACAGCAGAAAGTGGATAAACATATGTGATTGTGTTTCGTAAAAGAAACGTCAGTAGAGAAAACCGTGTGAATAATATAGGTTGCATTTATGTTTCAACCACATAGAAAATTGTACGCGTTGGAGGAGGGAGAGTGGAGAAAGACACGTGATTATGTTGCGTAAAAGAAAAGTGAGTAGACAAAACCGTGTGAACGTAACTTGTATTTCTATCTCTATTATAGACAATTGCATGAATTGTGTGTTAAAGGGCAAATAGAGAAGCACATGGAATGTGTTACGTAAAAGAAAGCGCGCGCGTGAACACACCCACATATCCCCACCCCCACCCTCGCAACAGCACCCATACCCCCCCCCCCCCCCCCCACACACACACACACCGGCACCGCCATTTAAAAGTCGGTCGTATATTTCGACTGGGTCAATTAAAATAACTCACCTATAGGACGCGGAAGCACTCATCTTCAAAAAATAAATAAAATTCAATAAAAATAAAATAATTAAAAGAAGGAAAAATACTCAAGAGAATGAAGTTCAACTGAATTCCAAACACACTCGTGAATTTCCATTATTTTTTTCTAATTTAAATAGAATATAGTGCTTTGTGCTTTGTAAAACATGCACTCTATGAAATTTGTCACATCTTTTTCGAGTAAACCAGGGTATTCAATAAAATTGCTTTGTCTGTTCAAAGCATAGTTAGGTCTTTTCAACTTGCTAGCACGTAAAAACGATCGAGAGAGAGAGGGAGAGAGAGAGAGAGGTCAGAATTTCAATGAAGAATGACGTATTTTTAAGTTAGTATTTAGTTTCTCGTTGTAATGTACTGTGGAAAAATATTTTCAATCAAGTCATGAAGTTGATACTCGTATATGCCAGGTCGTCCTGCCTGAACAATAGTCCAAGCAGAACAATAGTCATTGTGTGCCGTCTTTCTGCTCCCGAAGATTAATTGCGGAAGTCTCTAGCAGTTTTGTCCTCCAGAAGGTTCGCTTTATGCTCTGGCCCTATTATTCAGCTAGCAAGGATTCGGCCGAAAGTTTTTCAGTTGTCAGTTGACTGTGAGAGTTCAGTCGCGTGCAGTTCAGTTGTGAGTCGATTCGACGAATCAGTTGTGTTTTATTTTGGGTGCGTGCAGGAGTGCCAAGTGTAACGTTCGCGCTAAGCTACATTTAAAGTGTGTTTAGCCGTGACTGATGTTATTTATTACAATATACCTATTATTTTGCATTACTTGTAAGCCCAAGTGTGAGCTGGTTAATGCATTTTTTTAAACTGAGTTATAAATACTTGATAAGGTTATAAAATATGCCTCTGAATTTTCAAAACTCTGGCACACTATTGAAAGCCGTTGCTATCGTGCCTTGAGGAGGTTATCGGATTCCCCAGCCGTTCCATGTTTTGAAGTACCACTACTGTCGATATTATTGACCTATCGACGTAAAGCATTCCGAAGAGGTCAGCTTCATTTCAGTACACCCCTCTCTACGTGACTATCGGGTGCATGATGGATGGTGGGGTACGTCCCCAGCCACGGAGCCCCACTGCAACCCCTCTAAAAATGTGTCGCCCGCGGCCCAAATGGAGGGTGTTTATTATTCCAAACAAATCCCCTCTCAATATTTATTTCACGCACTTTAGCGTGGCGCGGGAGTAAAATGTTCCGCCAGTTGTATCGGCTGGTGTGTTCCGTTGTGCTATTCTGTTATTTTAACTCCAACATCCTGCCTACGAGTGCTAATAGCCTTCATTGTTATGGTGTACAGATCTCTCAGGCTATTGATTCTCCGGTGCAAGTGGTGGAATTATCTACTATTGTGTCCTGGCTTCCTTAAATACAGTTTAAAACAACAGCTCTCAAAACAACAGGCCCTCAAGTGCAGTGCAATAAACGTGCAAATTCAGAGAGTGTTTGTAAAATTAATTTGTAAATTTATAATGCATTTCTCCTTTGCTGCTTATATACCGGGTGGAAGGTATTACACGGTAATATTTCCGAAAATGTTGATTTTTTCAAAAAGTGTAATGATTCTGATTAAAATGCCATAGATTTAAGATATTTTGATGACAAATGAAACGTAAATCTTGAATCTCCTGAGTATAGTCCCTGAATCGCTCGTCATTCTGAGTGGCTTTTGTATAATGATTGATAAACCCCAAGATATAGATTAAATCTACACAACAAATGTATATTTTTTTAAAGTACACAATCTATGGGAAGTTGTTACTAGTTTAGCGATCATATGCTGCATTGTACCTAACAATTAGCTCATTTCCATATCATGAGGGCAAGTTCAAAGGTCACGCTCATTGTATAGTCTTGTAAATTGTGCAACCCATCGTTAGGGAGCAGCTGCAAATGAAAAATTCTGTAACAAGGTCACCTGATATGAACAAGAGATTCAGCTGCCGATGCTGAGAGCAATACCATAATCATACATCATTAGATGACGCCACGCGGATATGCATTTCTAGGTAACCGAACACTATTTTCAAAGTATGACGTCACAGTTTTGAAAGCGAAGGCATACCTAAAGATAAGCACGGTGTAAAATCACAATTTTGCGAACTTTTGAATCAATATGGTGGCGCTGTGGCCAAGTGGTTAAACCATCACCAAAACGGCCCAGGTTCGATCTCAGGCGGTCGCATGTAGGAGTTGCGATAGTCAAAGTTGTGCTGGGGCGGGTTTCCTCCGGGTTTTCCAGTTTCCCCCGCCACCTCATTCCACTGGTACTCCATCTTGATTCCATGTATTATCAGTGGCACCACATGCGGTGTCGCATTTAGTAAAAGCGAGCTTTAAACACAACAAAAAATTATCATAACGGCTAAGCTTACAGACCACGAAGAAAGAACCAAAAAAGCTTTCTGATGAGAACTAATTATAAAAATCCTTTGGACAAGATGCACCCATTCTTTCTCTTTATAATTAAAACTATCCAGTTTTAAAATAAGATGATTTTACAATGTTGAATTTTGTAGCGTAGGGTGCTACTCAACATATATCTCTATTGAAACCTTTACTTCAAAACCTCACACTCTAGAGGAAATGAACGTTCTTGTTTCTTCCCTTGAGCTATATCACAGGCAGCTGCATGGTTTTGAGTTTACGCCTCACTGCTGGAATGATTGTTTGATGTTGTGCCTTTTGCTGTGACGTCGGTCTTCTGTTCATGCACAAGGAGCTAATTATCTTGTTGTTCCCGAGGGAATAATAAGAAAATCAAAATACACAAACTTTCAAGTCTTGGCTATCATGGACATTAAGCTCTGCATTCTACTTCGTTCTTATAATTATATTATATTTGGTTTCGAACGGTGATTTATTATTTTATCATACTTATGAGTAGAGGCACTCTTAATTTCCATAAAAGTTGATACAGGTCTCGCCAATATAACCAACATACTTCAATATACTATATGGTATTTCAACTTAGTGTAATATATGGATTGCAAGACATTGGTAAGGATGCCTCTGGTAGAAGTACACTTTGTGGAGTGATGAATTCTTACTACTAACATGTTTATTACAATACTGTGCATATTTTAACATAGGGGTTTCAAGAAAAACTATTTCCTAGATTACACAAAAAAAAAAAAAAAAAAAAAAAAAAAAAAAAAAAAAAACATTACAAATTTAGAACATAAATACATAGTAACAAAAAGATTTATGTTTTATTAGATAGATACAATATCCCCAACCTATGTGTTAAAGTGTAAACCAAAGTGTAACCAAAATCAACTCTAAAATTTTTATTTCTGATAATTAATACAAAAGCAATATTGAATATGACAAATTTAATACTAAGGATAAATCCTTTCGGAGTGGTTTAAATCCAAACAATTATTTTAAAAAGGTCTGTATGCGTCTGTGTTTTTCATGCAGAGGGTCTTTCGTTGAAATCTTGACATCTAATTTTTTGGGGTGGAATGTCATCCATAACTGACACAAGTGAGAGCGTGTTCATGAATTCTGTAATAAAATGCTTCTCTCCTCAAATTTTATTTGTTACCTGGCATGTGAACCTACTCACCTCTCTACTCTCTGGGAGAAAAGTGAGTAAGTGTTAGAGACTGTCACTTTGCATAAGTAATCAAATTCAAATATTAATTACCCTGTATTTAATAAAGTACAGAGCTATTACCATCTTCGTTACTCAGAGAAAATGGCTTCATCTTCTCTCCATAAACTTCAACTTGAAATACAATATTACGTCATTATTATTGGCCAAATTGAGCCAATTATGAATGAGATTGAATACAACCACCTGTTTATAGAGGTAGGGTTGCATTAAGTAATATACAATATAAGGAAAAAGCTTCAAAAAGTCAATTTTTTCAGGGAAGGCCTTACGCACATAAACATCCGTTATTTATTTAAAATCATAAATTGGCACAATATATATAGTTGAGCTGGATCCAACTACTAATAACATTCAAATATATAACTTTATTATTTTGACGCTTTATCACAATGTAGCTTATTATAGAAGTAAATACATTCTATTAATTATTCAGAAAAAAATATTCACGTCCATCTTGCGAACCGTTGCTGGTTTAAAATTATTGCAGGCAAAATTTCTATTAAATGTTGTTTCTGCCATAGTATAGATTCTGTTTGGTTCATTTTTATAGCCTCCTTTAATTGTTATGGTCATATCGGAGGTTATGACTAAAACATGTGGTGTTTTATTGTTTTAATAAACTGAAGGTTTTCGTTCTCTTAACTTTATTTTCCTGAATATATTCATAGTCAACTCTGGGTGAGGAGTATTGATCTTTTACTTTTTGAATTTTATATTATGCTTATAATTTTTAGTTTAACGGCACATTTTCGTTTTTTCAATATCGGCCATTTTTAAAGCTCCAGGAAGGCATTTAAATGTCGCTGTGCGCGTGGGTCTTCCTCGCTAAACTTCGTCATTACAGCTTTCAAATACAATTTTTGCTTTCACTGGCTTTAACTTTAGCCTCTTACAGGGAATTTTGCTTCAGAGAGGTTGTGTATTGGCTACGCTGAAATGAATTCAATATATGGAACTAAAATGCCGCGAACCAGACACGTGTTTTGCCCGTAAACAGAGAAGCTCCGACAGTGTTCTGTAATTCTGTAGACTTGCCAGGTTATTTCAGTGTTCCAGGCATTGTTTGGGTATTTAATACGTTTTTAATTATTGGTTGGTTTATAGAAAAGCAGTAATAAGCAGATATTTTGTGAGTTTGGTGTAAAAATTAGCTAACATTTCTAAATGTTGTGTACAATGGAAAGGCGAAAGGAAAGTCTTCGCGTTAAGAAACAATCAAGCAAACTTGAAATTCTCAAAAACTGCTACCGAGACCAACAAGAAAGCAGCATAGGATACCACATGTGGTGCTGTGAAATTTTAAGTTGACTGGATTTAGTTAAAGTACAAACATACATTGTTAAGCTTTAAAATTTATTTTTCGCAATTCTTTTCTTTTTCAGCATTTTCAGTATTCAAAATGCTTCTTGGATACTAGTTTATAACCTATTAGCTTGAAATTTTTAGGAGAGCTTCAGAGATTATAAAAATTTGTCATGCAGTAGTTAAAAATATTAAATAACTGAACTCAAATTAATATTTTTCAAAACTCATACTGAAAAAATTAAAATAAACAACACAACAAATTTTTTTCTCTTAAATTAATTAAATTTAAGCATTTCTTTGTATCTGTATAGTGAGCTCAAATTAAAAATTTAGAAGAGATACAATAAACTGTAGGGACCAAGGTTTATTTCATATTAGCATATCAAAAAGGGATTTATTATTAAAAATGTATCAATGATTTTAAAAAAAAATTGAGATGGAACACTGAAATTTTGTGTATAGGCATTATATATTTTCTATTCTGTGTGGAAAAATAATTAAAAGCGATTAGAATAAAACTGGATATTCTTCTATTTTCATAGATGCATTGCGTTACAGAAGTATTATTTAGGCATGTCAAAGAAATGTATTTTGCGTGGGGAACTAGATTACAACGCCGTGATTATGTAAACAAATCCGTTTCATAGCCAGTACGTGTAGGCGTCTCTTTCAACAGGCCTGTAACATTACATATCTCTAGCAAGTGAAGTGCCGAAGCGAGGATTTTTAGAAAAGATTTCCCCTTCATCCACTGATACGGGCTTCCTTTGTCACCGCGCGCTTTAATTTCATCTTTTGCTCCCCTTGAGATTGTCTTTGTTTCCGTGCAACTCGAGTTGGGATGAATCGCGGACTAATGAAACAGCTAGCGAGGTGTGCAGTCTATTGTTGTTGAGTGACGTTGGGGTGGCCAGCAACAAGGGTTGTGTTAGTGACGGTGGGTAAGATTTTTAACATGGCCAACAAGCAAAGGTAATTTGTGGTGTTGTAGCAAACAGTCATGTCGGTATAGCTACCATCAGTGGTTTCGTGTACCTACTCCAGGGTTCATTAAACCGAAGGGTAGGATGTGCACATGCACCACTAATTTCATTAAAACTTTATAATGAGTTTTATTTAACAGTTTAGAGTCATTACACAGCTTTAATGTACGTGTTCAACTTGTTTTCGTTTTCTTTTTTTATTTATCTCTCTGCCTCTCCTTCCTCCAGGAGCAATTATTCCGCCTAAAACTTACTGTCAACATTTCACCGGAAAATGCATGTTTTGAAGCCCCACGTAATCACTCATATATCCCATATATCAGTGTCTTTATGATTATATCTTGCGGTAATTTTATTAATCATTGAGATATTCGTTACAGTTTCAGCTTTATCATAATGATCTACTAGATTTGTCCTATATACACACGAGTTAGGTGTATTAAGACGAATAAAATATTTTCCAAATGATCACCCTTATTTTTTAATATATTCAACTTCTTCAGCTACAGAAGACTCAAGAGAGAAGTTATCAGTTGCAGTGTCTGTAGAAATATAATAAGAATCTGAAGTAACAGCTAATTAATAAGAGTGAGGATGAATGTCTGTAGAACAGACTTTTCTGGAGCATTTGTGTTTTCCTGCCATTTTTATTTCAATTTGTGAGCAAAGTAACAGCTAATTAATAAGAGTGAGGATGAATGTCTGTAGAACAGACTTTTCTGGAGCATTTGTGTTTTCCTGCCATTTTTATTTCAATTTGTGAGCAATTATTCGTTATATTCTGTTCGTAACTGTTAGAGTGTACGTGCTTTAACCATAATGGACCTTGACAGACTTAAAATGATTTGCCACAAATGCTACGTATTTGCTTATCTTGTAAAGGAAAATCATTAACGCAATTATTATTTCCATTATCGGTTAAATTACGAATGAGCTCAATTTGTGGGGAAATACGACACTGTTTCTCTCTAGTAAACTTTTTATCACATAAGTGACATTAAACTGAAGGAAGTAAATTACCTGAGGTAATTGGTAAATAGCAACAGTAGAAGTCATTCTAGTAATAAATATCACTAATTCTATCCAAAAAGCATAAAAGGAAGATTCAGCGCTAAATTAAGATTATTTTGTTGGTTATCTCACCAGAATAAGGTTAGAAAATGTGTTGTCAATGTAGGTAAATATCGACATTCAGAAACAGTAACAATGTATACGTTCCAATAAATCATAATTAATCATTCTTGTATATAAATATCTCCATGAATACTTATGTATCTTCCCATATATATGCCACCAACTAATGAATGTAATTACTTATTTCATCTAGCACTATCATATCTGTTCATCTTTTACTTATATTAAAATTAAATTATTTTACTGTTTAACGACGATGTCATTTGCCAGGACCATATCAGCGTCGCCGGTGTACCGGAATTTCGTCCCGCAAGAGTTCTGTTATATGTCAGTAAATCTACCGACATGGAATTGTCGATTTTAAGCACACTTAAAAACCATCGGCCTGGGCCGGTTTTGAACCCGCGACCTTGGGATCAGTAAGCCAGGTCTAACCAACTTAGCCACTCAGACCGATATCTTTTTTACTTACTTCAATAGTCACAAAAATGATGAAAAGCGCTTGTTTATCATAGTGCCTACTGTATAAGTTCATATGAGCTTTCTTTGCCAACATTAGCTTTATTTATTCTTTTTCTATAACATTTTTCAGCATGAATCTGATATTTTCATGTCTAAGATGCGAATGTGCTATCTTTTCGTTATGATTTTCTCCTTGATAGAGTTTTTAATTTATTTGATTTGTTTTGAAGATCTCTATTTTATAATGGTATCCTATGTTACACCCCACTCTCTCATTTAGAATTTTGAAGTGATACACCTTTAACCTCACTTCCTCGTTAAGGACGATTGGTAAAATTAATTCAAGTGTGCTTCAGTTAGATGTTAACATTTTATTCTCCAAAATTTTAAAGTTTATTTTCCGAAATACTTTAGTTTAGGGTGGGCTGGATGTATTCTAATACAGCGACTATGCACAAGGTTACAGTAAGGCGGCGCTGAGCAGTCAAAACTATAAACAGAAAAGCAGCGCGTCTACCCAACTTAACACAAGCGCTATCGCCAGATAACTAGAACCTTCGGGTGTTTCTCCATCTCAAACGTTCTGGAATATTTCTACGACTATATAGGGTTATTCATAAGTCCGTGAAACATTAAACAGGCTAACAACCAGTTAACTACGTGACAGATCATGGTAATGTTGCGGCAATAGAGAGACAAACTCTCCAAGTTTTTCATAACGAAAGCGTGTGCTGAGTTGCTGTAATTTATCGCTAGGTGGCAGCGGTTATCAATAGTAGCCTACTAGGATCGGATGCACTGGATACGAAGACAACGCGTTAATAACATGGCCACCACGATCATCGGATTTAACTCTGTGATCTTTTTTCCTGTCCGGACATTGTCTAGTGCCTCCGCTACCCGCTAATGTCAACCGTGACATGCTGGAGCGATGTATGGGAAGAGATGGATTAAACAATTTGCAAGGATAGACACATTGAGCACTAGTAAGATACAAGAAGTAAGCAAAAGCTTGGAGCAGCCGTCTTTTAGAGTAGCTGTCAGGAACGATGGCGGTAAATGACACAACGCGCAGGTAGGTGTAATAGGGGAAATGCTGCTTTGCAACTGTTACCTAACGTTCTCAAGAAGAATTTGTACACATTTGACCATTTCTCTGTCTTGACTGTGAATAATACAACGTTTTTTTACTTATGCCATCGTCGGAACTCTTAAGAACTTACTATCATACAACTGAGTGAAGTTATTGCTCGGAATTATTTAATTTGAGTATTAAACTGTAGTCAAGTACTCTCACAAGCGGTCTGAGACAGACTACGCCTGATTGGCTAGAAAACACGTGACTGTGACATCGTTGGATATTTGTCTTCTGCGCAACCGCCTTCATTTGTGACGGCGACTATGGTGAAAACCGTTTGGTTATCCTTTGCTTAGTTTAGTAGTTATGAATTTTTAAAGTGTTTTCGGGACTTCCGAATAACCCTGTATAAGCGACCGCCCTCGAAAAGTCGGTGAGTTGGGCGGAGTTAGTGGGTCTCGATTATGTTATACTACCTAGCGAGTGGACTGTTCGCAAGAAGAGGTCGTGTCGGGCGTACTTCGCTGTGGTAGAAAGTGGAGTGACAATGAACAGTGGAGCTGGCTAACATTGATGAAGTGACAGTTAAAAAGTGGACAAAGCCAGAATACACACACCGTATAGGTGAAAGACTCGATCGATGTATCCTAAAGAGCCTTCAAATTCCGTTTCCGCACGCGTTGGTGGTCCTCTAGCATGATTCAGGCTTTAAGCCCTCATGTTGGCCTAAGAGAATGAAGTAATTTAATAAGCACTCAGGCCCACTTTTGGAGGTGCCTCGAAGTACTCAAAACCAGATAATAAGGTGTGTGTGTGCGTGCGAACGCACCAGTATCGGGGTGAAGTTCTGCACCCTTGCTGCATCAAGAAGCGGGATGAAAATGACCCCGGGGTAAAGAGCAAAGTGCTCTCCTCTAACACACAGCTGGCCTCAATTGATGTCTGCTAACAGTTTGTCTCCTAGCAACGCATTTAAGGAGCTTAAGGAATGTCAGGCTTAGTTCCGCCATGTTCCATTGTTTCTCAAGTCTACATTCTGCACGCAGCTATCCTCTAGTAATAGTATACTTACGAGAATATCCAGTATAATACGAGAAAAAGCAGTCCTGTTACATTCAAAATTTTGTATAGCCGCTCTTCTACACACCAGGCCCAGAAAACCTTTTTTCTTCTTCGTGTTAATCGAAACAAGATGGTTTCATTCGCCAGGCAAATGCTGGGATGGTTTTATTGTATCCCCAAATTTGGCGTCCCTTCATTTCACTTCATTTCTCCTTTCATTTCACCTTGGCCTGCTTGGTTGTTTCAAGGCAGGGAGTATGTTCTTTGTCCTCTGGATAGGGGATGGTCTCTACAGTGGGAGGTGTAAGTCTGCAGGGAGGACAGGGCCGTTGTACGAGCTGCCACAGGGAATCTCCATTATACTGAACACTAGCATACGTCGTATCTCAACATTCCATTGTAGGTACAAGGGGCACAGGAGGTTGAAGCGATAGTAAAGTCTTTAAATCTATGGCTAGCAGTAACAAACCAGCAAACTCACTTTATTTCGAAGATGAACTACTAATTCTAAGTGTGTTTAGAGAGCGGATTGAAGTAACCTGGTCCTTGATTTCAAGTTACTGATGCAGGAAACATACTGTCTTGGCTCTTGTCCACTGCGGTGTGCAAACAAATATACCCACATATACCGTAAAGGTGTGTGTATGTGTGTGCGTGTGTGTGCGTGTGTGTGCGTCTGTGTGCGCGCACGTGTGTGTAAGGAGAATTGGTATTGGTAGAAAATTCAAGACGGGTGTTTTGTTAGTCATGCAAATATTTTCAATCAGATCTCGGTATTTGAGCTTTAGATTCGTATTTGTGAAAAAACTAGTGAAGAAAAATTGCCCAAGTGAAGGACAGTTCAGCGTGGAAAATTTTACTGAAAATCTTCCTGTCACATTTTTCAAAAATAGTGCAGTTGTGCATCTATTTTTCGTTTTGGGATTCTGGTATTTATACAGGTGCGCACATATTCTTTTTCTTCTTTTTTTGTCTGGAAGTATTGTGGCGTTAGCTATTTTTTAAAATACTCCATGTTGTATGTTTTTCACTCTCCAAAGCATTAGTTTGTAATCTGAAGAAGATCTGAAAGCATTCAATAATAATGTGTTTTCCTTTCCCATAGCTCCTGAATTTATTCAACCATGCTTTAGACACTTTAGTAGTGGTTTTACATGCTCGTGCATGCTTAATTTTACTATGTCTGTTAATTCATGTAGATTCTGAATTAACAAATACCATCACTTCCAGTCTAACGCTGCAACTATTTTTATTTTCAAGTTTTGGAGCAATAAATATTAGGTTCCGAAAATTAACCATGCAAGTATCCGGCAAGCAATTTAGATTAGCTTCAAATGTTCTTTGTGATTGTCACCCAAGTTTATTGCAGTTACAGAAGTATAAAGTTAGGTATTGCTATACTCTAGTTATTACTTTTATCTTCGTATATCAAGCAATTTTTTATATCGTGCTTCAGTATTCCCGTCCTTACAGTTAAGCTGCAACAGTGAGATCATTTAACCCTCTAACGCATATGTGCCATTTGTCAACAACGATGTTTAGTCAAAGTTTTAGAATTTGTAACAGCTTTTGTTGTTATTTTCATTTTATATTAGCATTTAACAATGAAACAAAGGTGTTAGGTACTATATAAATGATGAATGCATCAGTTTATTTCAGTATTACTGTAATTTTTATTTTCAAGAATTAAAATCCATGCAGTTATACTCTATGAACCCATTATCCAAGCGTATATCACTTTATTTTATGTGGAACCTCCCCATCCTTTACAACAACCAGATTTGATTGCAGTAGCTGGGATAAAACTCACGACTTTCGGCTTTGCATAGATTGGTCATCCATTTCGTCTGGCCTTTAATAATCGTGCCTATTTGAACTACTTCCTGTAAGGTGACTGGGACAGATATACTTAAACCCATACTGGAATTAGAAGAATGTTATATGTAGCAAAATGATTCGGGTTGCTACCAACTCCCTCCCGCGGTCAACATATTTCCCCGATTCCCTCCGAAGCAGTCATGATAAATACGCCGATTCCCTTCGTGCAAAAAAATGACCTTCTGGAATTAAATATTCCGATTCCATCCGTAAGTCGATTTTGTCTTCAGTTTTGTGTTGATAATACCTAGTAATCGACAGTAAAGGCCCTAATCAATTCACTATGACCTTGGATGTACCAGCGCATTGGAATGTAGACTATGGTGGTGTAGACTAGTCGTGCCCAATTGTGTCTTTTATGATCTAATGACGTCATCTTGTCGTCTACTCCACCTCTTTTGTTTTGTGTATGAAATATTTCATTCAGGTAACCAAGCATTAGAAAGGTTCGTTTTCGAGTCCAATGAATGCATCATAGCTCGGCGAAGAGTAGGTGGAGGCAAATCCGCCCCCCTCTTTCCCATAAAGTTGGACATTGTAGATAATGGTGGAAAAAAATAAATAAATGAAAGGAGCAATGGATGATTCTATTACGTAGCTATACACTTTGGTGTCCGAAGGAGAACGTGTGTGTAAAAATGGTTTTAAACACACCATGGGTATTGGTTGGTTTTTTCGGTTATTATCTTTGGCCATCCAGAGCCTGTAAAGTGACGTAAAATTACGTGGAGGGAATCGGGCCACACTTTATTTGAATAACAGAGCATTGCGAGGGAATCAAAACCACATTTTTGGGAGGGAATCGATCAGACCGGAATAATTCATGCAAAAGAGGGTTGAAATAGCTACATTTTAATAATTATGTTCCTATGTTATTTAAATCAAGTGAATTTATTGTTGCCAACTACGAATCCAAACACTTGTGAAGTAGGTATGCTGAGTTTTGACATACGCGCACCAGCGTTATGAAGGCGTACCAACTGGCGGTGATATTTACTATCCTGTATCACTGATTAATCGCGCTTGACCCGTGTCACATACAAATCAACTACTGGTTAATCACCGCTTCATCGTCTAAGTTCACCAAGATCACTACTGAAGCAAAAGAGCTGTTTATCTCAACACTACAAGCAGTAATCAATCCCCTAGTTTGCAAGCATTGTCATGATTAACACGCTGTGTACGCAAGTGGCTGCCTTGGGGCGGTAAATGTTCTGGATAATGTTATTTGTCGAACCCTAACTGACGTAATCTTCACCAAGCACGTTCAGAATTGGCTCTACGGCCAGAAAATGCAGACATTCGGCAGATACGAAGCAAAGCAAATGCACTTCCCATGTTTGTACTACTACATCAGTGGGCGAATTTAGTAAAACTTTTACCGAGGAGGCAGGTTTGTGTCGTCAGCTTGTTTTTTTCCCTCCTGTCGGTTGTGTTAGACATGAACATAAGTGGACAAGCTTGTGTTGCTATGGGAACGCAACTGATGACTCTGCCCTCTTGCGTGGAGTGCAGCAACAACAGCCACTCGAGATAAACAGCTGCCTGTCACAACATCGCCCAGTGTTGACCAACACAACAATAACACATGTTACGCTTGTTCAGTGCTGCCAACTGCTGTTTACTTCCTCCGGAATACCTTTTGTTATTTTGAGACATGTTTAATTTTTCACCGTACACGTGTAAATAATTGCTGGGCCTGTAATTACAAAACTGTCAGTTCAACACTGGCTCTGTGTTGAAAGTACATATAAGCAAGTAAATCAATAAAGGTTTCACCGCCTTATACATTGTTTTCACTTTACAATAAAATTCTGTGGTGCATTCGTACGGCTTTTCCAACTCACTCTTCTACAAACAGTGTTTCAAAACAGTATTATTCTACCTACTTCTGCTTAATGGAGATGTATCAATTATTCACATCTACGCGTTTCGTCGTAATGCAGTAGCTAAACATTTTAAAGAGCGTGTTGCTGTGTAATGGCTTTAAAATTCCAAGCTCTTTGCATGGCCAAGAGACAAATCAGATGTGTTGCACTCACTCTTCTCTACTCTTGTTCTAACCATTCTTACAAACTCTTTTTCCAATATGTTCTTCGTGTTAGTTGAGATGAACATTTGCACAAATTATCTTATTGCTCGTTTTCGTGCACGTGCAGCGGGAATATGGGAATACAGTAGGCTTTGAGCGATAGTCAAATCTTTTAAAGCTTTCAAATTCCGTTCTCCTGCACGCTTAACACATACAAATGAATTGCGATGTTTCATTTGACAGAAGTATAAGTTCTCCAAAACTTACACAAATAACGAGGAATATCTCCGAAATAGTTCACTCTACAAACAAATTTATTCATATATAAATTGTGTGTTTTAACAAAATCTACATTTGTTGTATAGTAAAATTTGGTATATCTCTTACGGTTTACCAGTTATACAAAAGTAATCCAGAGTAAATAAGACTTCATAGGCTATAGCCAGAAAATTCAAGATATACATTTAATTTGCCACAAAAATATCTGAAACATATGGCATTTTAATCAAAATCGTTAAAGCCATTTTCAAGAAAATGAATATTTTCGAAAACTTTTCCATGTAAAGGGTAGTTTAGGGTAGAGCAATTTAGTTCAAAATCTTCGTGTCGCATCCTTCAAAGACATTAAACTTAAATACCAACTTTGGTTTTTAACCGACATTTCGTTTTTGAGTTATGCTGTCCACAGACAGACAGACACACACACACACACACACACACACACACACACACACACACACACACACACACACACGCGCGGATTCTTTTTTATTCAGGGGGCCTCAAAACATATATTTCCGGTGAAATCTCTTCATCGAATTTTTGGGTGGAATACAATACTGCCTCTACTTACTAGTAGAGAAAGTAAAAATAGGGGAAAAAATCTCAGAAATGGTTAACTCACAACTTAAATACCAAGCGGGTATTTCATTTTCGAGTTGTGGTATTCACTCACAGATACGAACACACAAACACATACATATCAAACAACAGGACGTTTTCACAAAAATGATTTTTCCTAAATTCAGGGGTCTCAAAACATGTATTTCCGGTGAAATATCGATATCGAATTCTTGTATCAAATGCAATAGTACCCCTGCTTTAAGTAGGTAGCAGAGAAGGTCTAAACGGTTTTCTTTTGTCACTTAGTTGTCTTCTAAACTCTATCTGTATCTATTGATGTCTAAACGTTACGAAAAACCAATGTTCTAAACGTAGCTACACTGTTGAATCAATGGCGGCTCATGCAGCGTTGTTAATATCGCGGCATAGGATAAATAATACTATTGAGGAATTTGGATTATGTAGTCACAGCATGGCCGCATAACGGGCTGCATAACTGACAGGCGAGGGGCGGTCTAGTTAAAACTCCTGCTAGTGAAGCGGATAATGTCTATGTAATTTCCACACCGCCTTGGAGCCTACAGGGGCACTAACTTTGTTTCATCCTGTCCACAGATAATTTCATGAGAATGTCAGTGTTCATTTAGGCCGATAGACTGCGTTGGCGGGTTTAGGGTGGGGCTTTTATGTATGTTACATCCCTCCTTTGACCACCAGGAAGTAACGGCACCGACATCAAGTTAATTAAATTACACCCATTCACCCTGGAAACAAAAACTGTCGTTTCTATAGCGTTTAAGTAACTGGAAAGTTTAACCTGATGAACCTAGAACTTATAATTAGTTTATTAATCAAAGGCAGCTTGAAAAATCAAAGTATCACTCAAATTCAGATACAAGTTGTGTCCTTGTTGTGACACATACAATGTGACAAATCCCACTCCTGACACCAAATGACAAATGACAAGTCCTGACTTGCAACTGTTCTGCCTTCTCGTAACTTCACACGTACTTCAGTGTCTTCGGTTCTGCTCTCACTAACAAACTACTTCCGACGATACACTCACACTTACTCAAACAGGCTTAACTAAAAACTTTTTCACACAACAAAACTCCAATGTAACGATTAAATATTTACAACTCTCTGACGATACTCAAAGTCACGCTAGCATGCACGCACACACAAAACTGTTACAAAACTGTTAACAGCTGTCTCATTTAACTTGACCTTTAGCGTCTTTGAGGTACGTAACATTTTGAAGAGAAAGGTCACTGGCAATGCAGACTATTTTTTATATTTATTATTCTTTTACTCCTAGAACAGGCCGAAGACTATTATGCATTGTACCAAAATATCGGATACCCTTCTTGGTTCCAAGAGTAAAAAACTGAGTGCTACACTTGTAAGACTTTTTTTACTGGCTTATCAAAAAGGTTTTCTTACAAAGGGTTATTATATCCACTTCTTGTTAATCCAAATATACCTTCATTACACGATTATGCATTTCGTTGAAGGATACAGAGGTAAAGCAACAGTTGAGTTTTAAAAAGTGCATCGCTTTTCAAGACCACAAAAAAGACGAAGAAAAATCCAATAATGCTTACCGGTTGAGAAAGGTAATAGGCAAGGGGTACAAACCCAGAGAGGGACACCTCGCTCATGTCGACCTACACAGATCTATTGTGGCTACCACCTCCCAGGAGACAGGGATGAAACGAGAGAACCGAAGGTACCACACAATTATTTGAGAATTAAAATCAATAACAAGAAACATCTTGGAAATGGTCCACGGCATAAGAACTTTTTGAGTTAATGTATGTCTTCATGCTTTTTGTAGTAAGATCTTGTCCATCTCTTACGGTTTATCAGTTATGTAGAAGTCATTCAGAAACAAGAGGACTTCGCAAACTATTCCCACACAATTCAATGTATATACTTGTTTGAGCCATGAGTTATAGGATAAAAAATAACGAAACCTTTTCCGTATAATCGGTAGTTTAAGGTGATGGGTTTTCTTGAAAATCTTTGCGTTAATTTAGTGAACTTTTTTTTTTTTTTTTTGAATTTTTCTATTCACTGATGAGACATACATGCATACAGATTCTTCTATAAATTCTGTTTTGGATACAAGGAGCCTCAAAACGTGTATTTCCAGTAAAATGTTGTTTTATAAGTGTTTCGCGGAATGAGATATCTACTTTCTAATCTTACTTACGCATGTGGTAGAAAAGGTAAAACTGATGTAGATTTGGTACATAAGTTTTAGTATCTATTGTTATTTATAACGCCCCCATATGGCCAATGACGTTTGGAGAGCCTTATGTCATTGTTTATTAGCTGGAGACACCCAATGAGCGGTGTCCATTATCTCCAATAGTAGAATGACCATGAAAATGGTGATGGAACGAAGGGACCTAGAGCTTTAACCGTGGACAGCGAGCAGCATTGCGTGTAGGGTGTACTTCATATAAGCTATTAACTTTAGATCTGCTCTGAAAATAGTTTAAAATCTTCCTAAGACGTTCATAAGAAATTGTTTCAATACACTTTTTGTTATAGTCCGACAAAAGTATTCGAATGACCGAAAGAATTGCCAGCTTCACAAAAAGTCGATGTAGCATTTTATATACCCTTTGTCCAGTTCATGATTGTTTAGCCTTTCAGTTTGCTGTTTAAAATAGCGAAAAATTCAAACAAACCATGGCGAGTATTTCAGAAATACAGAATGCTAAGAAAAACGTAAATCATATTATCACTTAATGGATTAGCAGGTATCTGCTCTTCCAGCCGCCTGTTTATTTCCGTCTTTTCATGGGTGTTGCAATATTTCTTTTTGCGGTTGGTATTCGCGAAGTGTCCGGCGGCCGGTGTATTTGTAGAAGTTTCAGGAAAGTTCGAGCTCCGTGTTCCTCACTATATTAGGTGGTATACTTGGAGTCAGTCATGTTTTAGTTTGTGTGTGTGTGTGTGTGTGTGTGTGTGTGTGTGTGTGTGTGTGTGTGTGTGTGTGTGTGTGTGTGTCAGTTGGAGTGAACAGTCGGCGTGAGAGAACCGTCGCGTCGAAAGGAAGACAAAGAGAGAACTGAAAGACAGAAAATTGTGTGTTAAAGTTAAGAGAAAACAATAGTTGTGTTTTCATACAACGAAGGACTCTACACTGTGTTAATGTCAGTAAAACAGAACTGTGGTTTTGTTATTCAGTTAGAAGAAAACGAAGGGACACAAAAAACAATTGGACGGAACTTTTGTAGATTTTGTCACAATATTTTCGCCACGCTACATGTAATCAAGGTGACAGTTAGTGTATTGCTTCAAAACTGCGACAGACGCCATACCTTTGAGTATCCTGCAATAAAATCTTCAAAAGGGTTTCTAAGAACATTAACTGAATGTATCTTCAGCAGCGCGTATGATTTTTAAATCTTTTAAATTCGAAGTCGGCGACGCAAGCTTTTCATTTTCTCTTTGAAAGACACGCCGGAGATAATTTTCAAGCTGCCATTCACCTCCCAGAGCGTGACAGGGAGATCATATACAAAGAGTACAGAATCAAAGGATGGAGGAACGTCCTTTGTGAACTGTGCACCTGTAGTGCAATATCCCTCAGACTCATCCTATACGTCTGTTCCGACAGGTCTGCCAACATTCGCGTTCCCAACACATCAACAGGGCGTATACATTATTCATGTAACAGATATGTATGCACGTTCGTTTGGTGTTTTGTACAGGGCTGAAAATATATTAAAATGAATACTGAGGAATAAGCGTATGAACCATTACATTATACACCAAGAAAACTGCGTATATTAAATTAACAAATAATAAAAACTCTTAAATAACTATCACATGGTATTCCCAATTCTAATAACTGTTTACTTCGATCCAAAAGATTCATTTACAGAGGTACTAAATATAGGATGGCAGATTAATAATAATGCTTATACTGGTGGAAGGTAATGCTTCGGTCATTACAATTATTGTCAATAAAGATAAAATAATTTGTGTCAAATATTTGGAGCTTCTTGATGAATGGATATAAATGGTTTAATATTTCACTAACTGTCGCGCAAAAATTGTGTGAACAATGCTACAAAGTCTTTATCTTATTTTAGATGAATTTAGTTGAAATTTAATGTTAAAATGCCATGCAAAGTTTAATTTGTAAAAGAAACGTGGCAACAGCACGTCGCGTGTCCTTACCTTGGCTGAACGGGCAGCACATTTGCATGGAGTGAAGTTTAGATGAGGTACACCTGGTGTTACTAAAAGTGAGGGGGGAAAGGAAGGGCAGGCGACTAATTCATGCGCTAGGTATAAGAATTGTTGGATGGCGTAACAGCTTCAACTGTCATTTCCAACATGGAGATCATTAATTTTATTCCAGTTCGGTAATGTACAAAAGAACGTAATTGTTTTACGAAAATGAAAATGGAATATTTATTTGTGTATTAAAACAATCACTACTGTTTTAGCTCGTGATGGATAATAATGTGCACTATTAGGAAAATCTGTATCGCTTTATGTTGGCATTGTTTTAACTTAAAATACTTTTTTTTTATTTTTTTATTTTCTTGCTTTCTTAACTATGCAAAACGCATTCATCATCATTACTTGAACAAGCACATCATTTCAGTAACACTCACACCTGCCAGGCATAACATTGCGATTCGAGTGGATTTGCCTGAGTTAGTGGCCGCTTCAGCGGTACAGTAAGTGCACTGGGCGAGTGTCTTGTTTATTCTGAGGGCAATGCTTGCCCCGAAGCACACGAGGTCGGGTACAACACACGCCGCTGGCGTATGCGAGGGCTAATACCACCTTGCCATTTACATTGTCAAAAATGCATATTTTTACAAAACAGTTTAACCTACCGAAACGAAACTTAGTATTTTATATTTCTTACACTTGTATCTATTAGCCAGGTCATTCTGACCAAAGCAGTACATTCTACCCTGTGTGCTACTTCATCACTAATCTTATTAGATGAGCTACCAAAAGAATGCAGTTGTGCAAAATTTGTCTGTACAGCAGACGGTCCATAATGACGAGTGAGAAAGAGGAATCAAGTTATCGGCGTCCGTAGTGCATGTGACGGCACAATGTGAGGATTTGGAATTCTTGATGTATTTTCCCCCATTCATTTAGTATTTGTGTATCGTATATTGTTTGGAATGGAGCATTTGCAGCATTTGTGAGCAGAGGGAGAACACCAGACACCATCACGGTCAATATACCTCGCACCACTAGGCGGCTGGTGAGTATGTGACCGACGACAATGAGCGCGACAGAGCAAAATATTCCCAAACTGTTCGCGAACCTTCTACGGCCAATTTGTCAGATATTCGTGAATATGTGGACTTCGAGAAAAATCCGTGCTATGTCATGTTCGTGTTTATCGAGGCGAGTGGTAAGAGGAGTCAGTTTTTATGGTGGAGTCAAGTGTGCTGAACGAGAGCTGTTACCATTGTATGTGTGTGTATGTGCATGCGTGTACAATCGTGGTTGAAAGAAATGTATGTGTCGTCAGACAGTTTTGGTACGCTTAATCGTCGCGTTGCAATCACTGTTTGAAGCACTTTAGCGAGTGTGATCGTCGAATCTACCTTTACACAAGGACAACTAAAGACAGTAGAGTGTGTGTCAAGATTACGAGAGGACAGGACAGCTGTGAGTTGCAAGGTCACAAAGAACTGCAGATTGTGTTAACAATAAAATAGAACTTGTGTGCTTCAGTTATAGAAGAGAAAATAAAGTGGCAGAAATCAACTATGAAAGTGTCATTGCTCACACTGGTGTCACGAGTGGGATTTGTCTAATTGTAATTTGTCACAGTATTTTATAGCACCACTCCATCAGAAGGAATAGGGTTTTTCAATGGTGAAAGAATTATGGGTGTTTTTTTTTAGATTACTCAAAACACACACAGAAGCCGCACTCCACGTACAGAGAAATGTTCTCTCCTATAATATTAGAATAGATAGCGGAGCAATGATGTGTTCATTAGTAAGCGAATAGATTGTTTGTGGCCTTACATCAAAGTGTTTAGTGCAGCTTTGTTAGTCATTATGCAGGAATCTGTAGGTGAGAATGCAATATAATGTACGATACAAGCATCCTATTTAACACGTTCCGGCTGCCTTAATTAATTCACCATGAATAAATAATGCAGCCGTGGTAGAGGTTGTAAGAGAATTAATTGTGTTATCTTGCAAAGCAGCCGGGACAACACCCACCTAGCCCCTAACATGGTCGCAACATGATTTCCCATGTCGGCCTGTTGATGTGGGACATAAAACATGGACTCGAACCTGTAAGGGGCGTTCCTGGACAGCTTACAATGGCTCTCGTGAAATTTGTTAGCTCTTGGCTAAACACTGACCGTCGCAACAAAATAACAAGCGAGGGGTCGAACCCATGCACGTACGGCCAATACGAGAAGGTGCATCTCTCTTGTTCAATCCCGTGCTATGAAGTTTTATATAGCGAAACAAGAATGGATACAGGACACATAACGAAGCTCCATTTTCAGTTATACACAAAGGTGATTCTGTAATACTTTTTCTATGTGAAATTCAACTTCATAAATTCTCTGCTACTAATAATACATACGTGTTAAATTCCAACCACAAATTTTGCCAACATATTTCACAGAAAATACAAGTTCTGAGGTCAACTGAATATCACCCCAACATACGTTCTCGCGTCTGCAATAGTAAGCCATTGTGCTACTTTGCATGGTCAGGCTTAGGTCCCATAATCCACAAGTCACAACTTTAGATCTGAGGCGTAGGCATTTGAGTAAATGCTAAAGAAAAATTAAATGATTTATCTTTGTTATTTTAAATGTTTCTAAAATATTCTATGGTGGAAGAAAGTTTTAAAACATCTTGTATTTAATTCACACAGTTTCCTCAAAGTATCCCTAATATGTTTCTTATTATCACCAAAATATTTTACATGCCTTTGTATCCATATGTTTTATGGTGTTTTAGTATGATCTCCAAAATTACTAAAAGAGTGTTGGCAAGTTATCTGAAATGACGTTTTTACCTTTTTGCATGAGATGGCTCAACTACCTCCTTCTTCTCCTAGTTTGTGCTCCATATTCGTAACCCAAAAGCACAAGTTGAATAGTAAATGCCGCCGCTACCTACACCACCACCTCCTCAGATGAAAGTTTTTGATCTGCCTGCCGGAGATTTTGCTTAACCATCAGAAGTTTCAGAGGTTCAAGTCTAACTAAAGTTTAACTGAATGTTAAGGATAGATGAACGGGATGAGCCCATGTAGGACTGTGCAAAGTATTTGGAAACGTTTCTTAGTTCTCCTTTGAGTACATAAAGCTTTCATTCTTAGACTGGGCTACCTTTCTCTCATTTTTCCATGTTGTTCCAGCTGATTTTCTTCTGTTTGTCCTTTCGGTCAACTTGCCACTTATACACTTTGATTCCAAAGTTCTCTGTTTATGATGTCTTCTTGATTAATTCCTACCAATTATACATCCGATGCACTTCATAGTATCTCCTCGTGCTTATATATTGTTCCAAAAATTTCAGTATTTGTTTTGTGAGCCTACTTGAGTTCTTTGTTTAATATGCCCATAAAATTTTATCCTAATTTATCTAATATCACTATAAATGCCACTATATGTATATTTTTATTTAATTTTCGGTGTATACTCTTCACCTACGACTTGTGGAGCTACAATTTTTCTTACAATTTTGCATTGTTTTTTCACTATATTTTGAATAGCTGCTTTTCTATTAAAATTAATATTTCTGCTCCATAGAAGCACTCAGGTTTAATTACTGTGTAATTTTAATTTTTCATACTTAGATATGCATGTGTATATTATCATCATCATCATCATTATCATTATTATTACTATTATTATTATTATTAATAATAATACTATTAAAAGAGAGGTTTCTTGTGACAGTAATTTATTTGCGATACCTTATACTTAGATCTAAAGTAGGTTTAGCGCGACACTGCTACTGTGATTGCAAGAGATGATGTGCACTTTTATGCGGTTATTTTTCCCATTTATAAAGGATATTCAAGATAGTATATGTACTTACCAAATATCAGCAATTGAAAACCCAGTGGTATCGGCACATTCACCCATGAGAACAATGTAGGCATGAACTCACCTGAAACAGAAAAATAGAAATCAATGTGTATATATGCGTATGTGCGAAGAGGATACATATATGGATGGACGTATGAATAAAACAAGTTAGTGTTTCCAACAACTTTTCTCAATGGGAAGTGGTTATTGTTTCTTCCCTTCTTTTGTTTTCACCTCCTGGTGATGTAAGGAGAACCGGCCCAGCTCCTCTGTGGTTTATAGCTACTGTATTCTCATATTCTCATTGTACCTTTAGGAAAATATGCAATAAAACCATTTCTATAAATGTTTATCTTGATTAATATGAAGTAAATAGAACTATTTTTATAAGAGTGGTTTGTTGAAGAATTGTGATATTTTTTCCTCTTGTACTTCCGTATATGCACCTATTGTAGGAAACACTTTAGATTTAATTAAGTTGGTTATTCTCCAATGGAAATTTTTGTACATTTATTCATCAACATTTTGGCTGTCCAATAAAACTAGCGGGCGCTTTTCCAGATGCAATGTCCTGCCAAATTTTTTTGCTGTGCAAATATTTACCTGTCATGTTCCATTTGTTAATTTTCGAAGTACTTTTCTTACTGTTATGCCTTCAGGCGGATGTAATATGTAATTATTGAGAACTTCTTACTTTCATAAGGTACAGTATTTAGAAAATGTCATACATGTTTACATAATAATATATTGCGACATATGACAACCCAGTTAGTTTTAATGTCACTTTGTTTCTTCTAAACCTGAACCACAATTCACAGCTGGTTTTTGCACCGCAACCATGACACGAACACAACTTTTCACAACTTTCTCTGACAATTACAAACTACGATAACTCTTCGTCCTTGCCGGCTGCTTATATAGTCTCTGAAGAACCGGCGACTTTCCTGGAAATTGAAGTTTCTCGGCTTACCCTAAACAAAGCCCGGCGCTTCGTTAGCTTCTAGAACTATGTGAACGACGTTTGTTCTGAGCCGCCCACTGTCCCGTGTTACATAGTAGTGGCTACAAAGGCGATGTGTGAGGTAGCTGTCAATCCTCCTTTGATGCACGGCCGCCGCAATAATATGTACGTTCGTTCCTATGACACAAAAAGTATTTCATAAATGACTTTAGAGTTTGATATCTTGGGTGTATGTTTAGTATGGTTTAAAACAGAACATAATACACGTGTTTCGCGCATGTTGTTGTAGTGCTTAACGCCCGCTTTTACTACTACGGCACCGCAGGCGGTGACACTGGTGATACATGAAATGAAGATGGAGCACCGGTGGAATGAGATGGCGGGGGAAACCGGAGCACCCGGAGAAAACCCGCCCTGACGCCGCTTCGCCCACCACGAATACCACATACCGGCCCCTGGGATCGAACCCGGGCTGCCTAGGTGGTAGGCCAGCGCGCTAACCGCTCGGCCACGGCGCCGCCGTATTTCGCACAGTAACTTATGATACATTAATTAGACTTTACAATCAAAATATAAAGCACATATAAAATTGTAAATATATTGTGACGTTGGCACGGAGCACCCGTATATTTGATGTTCCGTGGCTGGCTTCACGTTGCCAGGAGTAACTTTTAGCAGTTTTTAAATGCGTGATTGTAAAGTTTGTGTAAGTAAAAAGCTTTTTAAGTGTATTTCAGTGAATAATTGCGATTGAAGCCATGACTGATGTAATTAATGGGAATAAAGAAATAATTGAAAGGTAAGCGAAGAGTTATTTTGGCACAACATGCCGATAACACTGGCATCAAGTTATACACGGCTTACATCTTAAGTGCTTTTAGTTTACATAACAAATATTGTTTTCATTTAAATTAAAGGTGAAATCTTAAAGCCAGTGTTATTTATGTATATTGTATATTTAACTTTCTATTTGTAATTCCATACTTCTGCATTGCATACTTAATTTTAAACATAACTTAGTAGCTTAGGTGTAGATATAGTTTATATATTGTAAGGTGACATCTCGTGCAGTACGACTTACACAGTTCTTTTGTGCCTAAAACCCTCCAAGAAGAAGCCATGTAATGAAGGAACCATAGACACGTGGAAGTCCCTAAGAATTCCAGGCTCTAAGACACGTCCTACTGCTGGAGCTGTCTAGAGAGGCTGATGAACAACCCGTCGACCAATCAGTCCTCTAGTGTACACGGGGAGCACTCTTTCCTTTGAGTAAACATCCATGACATCTGCCATTCACCACAAAACTTAGATGAAAAACCATCACAGTATTCGCCTACCTACTAGGGAAAACCACAAAAAACCCAACTTTAAAGGTGGTCGAGGGGCTCAAACCAGGACATCATATTGTGAGCCTCACGCATTACCGCGGAGCTATTTCGCTCGGTAAAAATAAACGTACTCAGAGATGGAAAACTCTCTGGCAGAGCATATTGTGTACGGAGTTCGGATCGATGTATGAAGTATGAAATAAGCTCATAATGACATCAGAAAAACGCTAGAATTACGGACGAGCACAGTCTAGCTGGTACACATTATGCCCAGATATTGACACCGTGACAAAATGACAATGTCACAGATCCCACTCCTGACACCAGTGCCACAAATGACACTTAGTTTTGCTGCCACTTTATTTATATTTTAAAACTTAGGTACAAAAACAGCACTCTTTATTATAGTTAACAAAAATCACAATTAGTGGTGACCGTACATTTCACAGCTGTTCTGTCTTATCGTAACCTTGACACAGAACGCTAATATTGCTCAACTGTTAACACAAACAAGTCCTACGATTCACTCACCAAAAACTGTTCCAACACTGCGTTGCTACTTGTCTACTCGCTTTTATAGCCAAGGCGAAGTTCCGGCAAACTTCTGGACATTTCTTGAAACTACTCTCTTAAATAAGCACGTGAATAGGTTCTAGAATTGCGTACAATCGGACTTTTTTTTCTGATCAACCCACTGTTTTCTGGCCGCATGTTTACAAGCAGTGGTGTGAGATAGCCAACATCGAGCTCTTCTGATGTGGGCCTGGCGGCTTTCATCACAATACACTGGGACGCCTAATAGGATCCTGTGAGCAAACTCGTGACATCTGGACTCTACTAAGGAAGTGCACAGAAAAATAGTGTCAGGCGGAGGCACCACCAGGGACTCAGAATCTCCAAATTTTGCCTCAAGAAAAGGTAATTCCAAAAATGAATTGGTAGATAACGGGATGGTTACTGTAGATCTTTAAAATGAATGTAGAAAATTCGGTAAAGAGGAAAGAAAGGCTCGGTTTCCTGGGAGAGGAAGGACGGCTAGTGATAAATTCTGGATCCATCTAACAAAGCAACCCTATATCTCTCTGTCCGAGTTACTGTCCGAGTATCCTACTAACTGGGGCCCTAATGACCAAGTTGTCGACGGGCCCTTAAACCCAACACACACACTCACTCACTCCTACCTACTGTTGTGCCAAGACCACTGGAGTATGAAGGCCACTAGATACATATGTATTAAGACACGGGAAATTGGCCACTCCTGGAGAAACCATTGTTGCTTTGTCAAAATAGCAGGTAGAGCACTGTTGATCATTTTTGATCAGTTTATGTTTGAAATCTGAACAATTTCGTGGAATGGTTTTATACGACTTCAAATGTGGCTTAAGTGAAACGCAGTCACTTGAGCGTTTGAGGAAGGCTTTTGGGGACTATTCCGCTGGTTTGCAGAGCAAAGTGGCAGACCAGCAATAGTAATGACCAGGAAGTGGGTGTTTAGTATGAAATCCATCAAGTTAACCATGCATCTACAACGGGAAGTGGAAGCGCCGGTGACCTTGCTGTGCTCTTGTAGATTGGAAGGCAGTACAGCCCTCATGCTACCTGCTGGCTCTATACTCCGTGCTCTTAATCTCATTCCTTTGTTTACTTACTAAAGCCCCGCTCCCTGCTAATGACTAACAAAAACATCACCGCTGTGGAAACAATGATTGGGGAAAATCCAAGACTAATCTACAAGGACATTGAGCTGGTGTTAAGGATTATTTTGGCGACTGTTTCAACCATCCATAGTGAATACCTTCGTGTAAGGGACACATTGTTGCATCATGACAATGCATCAGCTCACATCGTTAATGTAACAATGGAGCTTCTACAAGGAAACTATTGACTCATCACCCTATAGTACCGATCTGGCACCATGTAATATCTTTCTGTTCCCTATGGTGAAGAATCAACTTCGAAATCAGCGTTTTTCTAGCCCTGAAGAAGCATTTTCTGCAGTGATGGAAACTGAGTGGTGTGGATGCTTCCAGAAGTGGTTCCTGAGGTCAGAATGCTGTATACACTGCCAGGGAGAACACTGAGAAAATGCCATAAACAAAAGGCTTCTGTGAATATTCATATTTTGCTGTCTCAATACGTTATCTAGTGACCCTTGTCTTACCAACGAAAGAAACAAAAATGTTTAATAACGTTTGTTTTTATAAACAGGTTTACAATTGATTTGCTTTAAACAACATCGCGAGAAGCCTCCCGCCAAGGAGTATGGGAAGTTCAGAATACACACTTTATGTTTTACTGGTTTCCATTTATAATAGGCTTGGAAGGAATATTTTGCGTGGATTTCCTTATGCCACCAATATGTTACACTAGTGGGCGGGCCTTAAAGATCTAGTATTAATAGCAGTTGTTCTGCAGTTGTTGCCAGTAGTTATTCTTATGCCCGGCAAGGTCGAAACACTTCAGCTGCCAGAAATAACATGCTATTATCTCCTGTTTGACATTTCAATGTCAGCTCTGCAACTTCATTAGGACCTTAACATTTATTCATTAAATGTTTGTGTGGGAAACGAATTAATGAATTGTAGAGCAACACACGTGCACATCTGGAAGTTGTTAAACTAACGAAAGGTAACTGAAATTTCTATGTAGCAATATGAAGAAGTAGTTTATTTCTCTATTTTCAGCTCCATCAAAATAATATACATAAATGTCATTGACAAACAACAGGGTAACATTTAATTCTTGACTCTCAGTCTGGTTTGCAAAAATGCAGACCAAATTAAGGAGGTTGATAAGGGAAACAAACTACACTATGTGACTTGCATTCCTCATTTAAGAGATAGGAACAAAATTTCACACTAGGAAGCGTTTGGTCTATTTTTGAAGCGGTACTAAGCTTACTGTTGATCTGTTCCGATGTTTCGAATTACAACTAAATGCTTTAGCCTACTGTATTCCCATGCTTCCGTTGCACGTGTAAGAAAACAAGCAATAAGATAATTTCTGCAAATTTGTATCTCAGCTAATACGAAGAAGACAGAAGAGTAAGAGTTTGTAAGAATGGTTAGTACATGGCTAGAGGGTGCAACACATCAGATTTTTTATTTATGCAACTATGCGCTATGTACGCTATAAAGGAAAATGGCAGAGGCAGCTATGCTTAAGCTTAAAATCAAGAAGTACACGCACTCGTATAAGAAAAGAGAAAATTCCAGCTAATAAGACTGCACTTTTGTCTGTCACTTTTGCCAACTTTCGCCATTTATTCTTCTTCAAAACTATTTTGCCTATGGGGTATTGAAATGGATGAGGAAAATCAGCGATATTTCATTCTAATGCACATGTTATATGAATATTAACAGAGTAAAATGTATGGATTACTTCGAGTTGTGAATCTGCAATAGATCTAGCCCCATTTACATAATTTAAATTTTGTCATGAAGGCTATATCATTACATAAAACAAGCAAGGCTCGTAGGACCGGCTTCATTTAAATGCCATTATCAAAGCGTTGTCATTTTTATCAAAGCTTTAGAGGAAGAGAGATGGAGAGAGTTGGCAAGCATTAGGAATGTGCTTAGACAAATCTTTCAGTCCTGTCGCAAGTCAAAACATTAGCGTTCCACAACATTCACTCGTTCCTCGCCTATAAACTAGCCATAAACCTCTCTTCATGCCAATCATCTCTTTAGCTCCCAGCAACATCTGCATTTCTCGTTTTAAAACATTATCTTCAAAGAAAAAAGACGACTCCTTCTTCACGAAAACGCAGTGAGTCAGTGGAGAAGCTATTGACCGATTGTAATTTTATTGGAAAATTCTCCCTCAACCACCCTATAGTGTGGACTTAATTCCACCATATCAGGACGCTCTTACGTTTGAATATTCAAATAAATGCATTTATTTCTTGCCTCTTTTACTACGTATATAACACGCTGAGAAGGTATTGTCTCCACACAAAAAATTGACCCAGAGATTTCACTGGAAATACACGTCTTGAGATCCCTCAAAAAAGAACATCTTGGAAAAGGGTTCGTGCATCTAAAGGGCATAACTCAAAAACAAAGTCGGTTAAATACCAAATCAAGCTGGATGGCTAAGAAGGTTTTTCCTGCGGCCCGCAATGTTTTTTTTTTTTTTTTTTTTCCCGCCAGGTGGATGACCGGTAGGTTCATTACATGCCCAAAATTTCCTGTCCCTCCGTTTCACTTCACCTCTCATTTCCTTTCACCCTTCAGCTAGTGGTCTCTTTCAGCATAGTAAGTGCCGGAGGTCTCGGCGTTGCATGGCAGGGAATGCGCCCTCGGTAAACCTCTGTCCTTCGGCGGAGCGGTCTACGGTCTCCGAGCCACCGTCTCCGACCTCGGGTGGGCGGAACGCCAGATGTATTAGACGTCGCCGGGGTATCTATTTCTAATGATAGGGACCTTGCCCTCTGCTCTGTCGTAACTCCTGGGGTCGTCCGCCCGCTGTCTCCGCTTCATCCTTCCTTCCGGCAATGTCCCACAAGGGGCACAGGTACAGAAATCTTCAAGGTCCACGTGTCGAATACCCTCTGCGACGTCTTATGTTATCCTAACCTAAATGCCAAACTCGGTGTTTAAATTCAGCTTCTTCAGGAAGCGGCACGAAGATATTCAAGGAAATCTCCCAATCTAAACTAACCTCTACATACAACATATTTTTAAAATATTTATTTTCTCAACCACTGGTCCCAGTAGTTTGGTTAAAATAGCATATTTAATATGTTTCCATGACAAAATGCATATCTTGAATTTTCTGCAAATGGAAAGGAATTTCAAAGTCATCACAAAGTGACCAGCTTTAAAAGATTAGACTGCCGCTTAAAGCGTACTGCCTTCCTATATTTCCGTTGTACCCATTTTTCGATTCGAATTTTTGGATGGAATATCTACGAAACTACCTCTATTACGTACTTAAAGTACAGGAAATGAAAACATTTGGATGATTTCTAAGGAATGGTTTTAATTGCAACTGTACTTGAAACTTTCAGGAAATGAACAATGTAATTAAACGAAATATAATTAGAATAATCAACTCAGGCTTATTTACCGCAAACTTCAGGAAACAAACGACTGGCAACAAAGTATGCTGACAAGTATTATTATACATGAATGTCTCTGATTTTATGGTTAGCATGACTAATCTTGCAAATCCTGTGGTGCCGGGTTCGATTGTGGACTGGAAGAGGGAATATTTTTCAATCAGGACTATTCCCCATCCTACGTAAAGCCTAGAGGTACGAAAGTGTGAATGTGTTTGTGAATATTATGTTTATAAAGAAAATACCCAACGTAAACAAATCCTACATGTACTAAACGAGTGAACTTCATTACCGATGCGCAATTGTTTCAGACTGAAAGCTGTCGATATTACCTTAGTTGTTCAAGTTAGCATATAGAGCAGGAAAAAGAAACAAAACAAAAAATAAACAAAATCCAGCTACTCACTTCTGAAATGTTTAAGTGAACGCCGTTGAACATGGTTCAATTATACTGGGATGCCGGCCGACTACCGCACGTCAAGGGACAAGCTACCTCACACCACATGTGATGCCGACGTGCGTCAAAGGCGCTCAAGGTCAGGCTGAGTCACGGCACTGCTTGTCAATACATGACAACAATCAGCGGCAGAACAAAAGATTTGTCAAAGTATTTCCGAAGGCTCTACTGTAGACTTATTTGTGGCAGCTTCTATAAAATGGTCAGTGTCGAGAAAGATCCGTACTACGTCATTCCTGGTATAACGTTTACGGGATGTGAGAGAGCGAGTAGTTTGAGACCAAAGGGAGCCGAGAGTGTTGAACGAGACAGCTAGCAGTTTTAGTGAGTGATGAGTGATTATATCGTCAAAGTTAAGTGTTTGTGTGTATGTGTGTGTGTGAGAGAGAGAGAGAGCTGGAAGACAGAAAATTGTGTGCTAAGTTATGAGAAGACAACTGTGAGTTGTAAGATCACATCACGAAGAACTGTAAACTGTCTTAACGATGATAAAACAGAACTGTGTTTTGTGTTTCAGTTTTAGAATGAAAATAAAGTGATACAAAAAGTAATTGGACTGGACTTGTCATATTTAACATAATATTAATTGCATTTTTGTACCTGCAGAAAACATTTTTGCTACTAAACCATATCCCAAATGATTTAGGAAACAAGATTTTTCCGTCGCAGCTGTTTTGTTGTTTAGCCTGTAGGTTGCTACGCCACTGACTTCATGAAATTCGTCTTCTTGAAATGGAATTATAAAGGTAGATACTCAGTCAAGAGAATGTGGGAGGAAACAAAATCTTTTCTACGCTCGAAGGCATAGCTGAGAGAAAATCAACTTTGGTGATTTTTTTTAAAAACATTCTCCGTGGGGAATCTCGCTGTAACGTTTCAGTTGTTACAGGCAGCAGTAACAAAGAGAGTCCTCTCATCAAAGTGAATGGAAGGAAATCGAGTTAAAGGAACAGACATTCCATTCCATTGCCCAGGAATTTCAAAACTCCTGGTTTAATAATCTTCCACAAAGAGATCGATTTGGCGTCTTCCTGCTTACTACCGCCAGGTAGACGCCACAGGCTGTTCCTAAAACCTTTCAACAATCTGCAAGGTATTGAACACACTCGCAAAGACACCAGTCAACCAGCCATTTCTCTACTTTAAAAGTTTTGTCGGTGTAATGGTAAAGCTGTGATCAGTTACATGGGTGTTTGATGCTAGTACTCTTTCTTCTTCTTTCTTCATCTGACTACCCCCCCCCTTATGGACAGTCAGACACCTGTCGGGGAGCAGAGGAACTTATGAACCGGACAGAGTGAAGACCTGGAAGCGGGTGGTCAGTCAGGCACCAGGTATGATAGTGAGGAAGAGGATGATGTGGAATGCAGGCGAAATAGATGAATGGAAAGGTGATTATGGAGCAATTGGTGGAATAAGTGGCGGGGGAAACCGGAAAACCCGGAGAAAAACAGCCCAGACGCCGCTTCGTCCACCACGAATACCACATGTGGGTCCCTGGGATTGAATCCGGGCCGCCTAGATGGTAGGCGAACGGTGTGATGGTAGGCGTACTGATATTCCATATTGCCCTCCATTTATATCAAGTATTTCATAATACACGCATTGTTTTTGATGAATAAAGTGTATAACTTTAGAACTTTTCATAATGCGTTTAAGTTTCTTTTTCTTCCCCGCAGAAATGTCAAACAAACTACATCGGATGGAAATGCAGCGTGCATTTTCTATAGTGGCGAGTTTTCGGAAGATAAAATAAGACAAATTTGGGTCCAGTATCTATGTGACATGTGGGCACACAATGAGTGCACAGGAGCGGAAAATCTTTATTATGTTTGCGATTGCTGCAAATAAATTTGTCAATGCAATCAGCACTATTCACACTATTTTAATTCAATTCAGTGCATTATTGTGTGAGAAAGAGTTTTAGCAGGAAACAAAAAAGTTCTTATGTAAATTGGTTACTTGAATTATTAGTTGGGAAATTTATGTAGTACTTATTCCACATTACCCTTGCTATTCCATATTACCAGCAATAAACAATTGGGTACTATCGAAAATTAATGACCAATTTTAATTTTTTGTTCAACGTAAGTTATAAGAGGCTTTTAAAAAGGTTCAATTTACTTACTAAAACATAATTAGACAACTTATACTATTGCCCAAACTTCCTCTACGTCCCGTTTGTACAAGGTATATGCTAGAGGAAACAAAAATATGAGCTCTGGAGTTCTACTACTCAATGCTGCCAACTTTCGGCAAGCATGTTTCTTCCTGGGAGACTGTTGACAGGAATAACTAAACAGTATTGTCTGCTCCATGGTATGCTTAAGATAACGTGTTAGTCATTAAATTCTTTTGTATTAGTCTAAATAAACCATGTTCCAAACAAAAATCAGCAATAATTCCGAGACCATGACGCAAGTTGCAGTGTTGAATGATTTGCACATGTGGAAGACATTAGTACACGAGGACGTACACTGGCGGCGCCACTACAGCTGCCCGTCGTCGACTCAATAAAGCAACACACACAACACAATATTCCGAGTAATCCATCACGTGGTGTATGTGTGTGTGTGTCTGTGTGTGTGTGTGTGTGTGTATGTGTGTGTCTGTATGTCTGTGTGTGTGTGTTTGTGTGTGTGTGTGTTTATGTTGTGTGTGTCGCAAGCGTTTACCAGTGTAACAAGGAATTACATTACTGTAGAAAATACAGGAAAGCAAAGTAAGGTTTTGGCACTGAATAATTGCACCTTATTAAGTTACTATTAAACACAAGATTTCTGTACACTAAAAATATCTAACATAGCCTGCATTTATGCTGCCAAATTCTTTAAAACCTGCTCGATAATTTCGAAAATATGCGTATGCCATGTACTTAAATTATTAAATTTACCCATATACATTTTGATACATCATTTTAGTAAATTTCAAGTGTTTTTCATTCGTTTTTAGGAATAGCCGGGGCTATATGACATTACAATTCTGAAGGGGATGTTTCACCACAAAGATCTCATAAATCATTATACCACCATAGAAAGATACTGAGCGCATTAGCAGAACAGAATATTTCTATGTCCCACTTTGTCTTGTATCACGGTTTACACAAGTCGATATTTCCAATAAGGAGCTGAGTTTATTGACACTCTCTGTTCTGTATGTTGTCGTCTATGGGTAAGAAATAGGCTGGTCTAACAGACGATAATTATGGAACAGAGACTATCAATAAACTCAGCTGCATGTTGGAAACGTAGATTTCTGTAAGCCGCGCTGCAACACGACATGGGACATAGAAATATTTTACTCTCGTAATGCGTTCAATATTTTTTTCCATGGTGCTACAATAATTTCATAAAATATGTCTAGCAGAGACAAATGAAATAAGTTAAAACATTCAATTTAAAAAGACACCAGTGTTACGTCATAGTCAGCTAGTAGATAAAAGTACTAGGGCTGACACAAACTTTAATGGCGGGTGGCTCAACACAATCAGAGGCTTGCCGCACCTTGCTGTATGGTTAAACACGCTGTAAAGTCGGTGATATAAATATCATTTTCACCCCCAAAATTTATTTGCATAACAGGAAAGAGAAAAGTAGTGGTAAACTATCAGCCGCCATTAAATTTTGTCTGCCGTATCAAAGATGTTACGGAATAATTATTGTGAACCGTACATTTTATTTATTTATTTACTTATTTCCTTCTTTCTTTAGTTATTTAGTGGAAGTAAAATGCATATTCTGTATAACCTATTACACTGTTTTAAAAATACCTGAGAGAAAAAGGCAAAGTTCCAACAATAAGGTACTTTAATATATTCATAGCCGGATGAGTCTCGCGCGCAACAAAGTTAGGGAACTGTCCATGTCACAGGGATGTAATTGTATTATTGTTATCCCCTGGGTAAAGGAATAATGAAATAACGTGTAATTCTACACATAAAAAGAAGAGCGCATAGGTACCTCTCTGAAGGGAAATTTAAATCGGTATTGTCGGTGCCTCAAAGGAATTCCTCTTACGTTTAGTTGGAATTTGCTACCCCCTGTCTAGAATTAATCCCTTTCTGCCTCCCTTTTGTTTGAACAGTCCGAAGAGTTTTAATAAACATTTTCAGCTGAAGTCACAAAAATTCAATGTTTTAGGTTGGGACTAAAATTTGCTAATTGCACATGTCTGGCCTATTTTATTTCAAACTAGCAGAACCCACGGCTCTTCTTGTATTATTGCGTCAAAAACAGATATTATCTCCGCCGCTTTCTAGCTGCCTCTCGTTCCTATTTATTTTCATGTCTCTCTCGCTTTCTATAGCTCCTCGTTTACCTCCTCATTCTCTCCCCTCCTTTCTCCCCTTCCTCCCTCTCTCACATTTCCCTATCCCACCTCCTAAACTCGCACGTATCCCCTCTTTCTTCTGTCTGTATATTGTGACAATGACAAAATCAGTCCGGTTACTTTTCTACCGCTTTATTGTCTTCTAAAGTTTTATCATAAATACACAATAGTTAACACAGTCTAAAGTCTTTCGAGTTATCACAACAATCTTTGTTTCTCATAACCTTGCCCAGTCCTTTTTTTCTTTCTTCACCTCTGTCTCTCATACACTAATCACTCGCTTGTTGGATCACGCACAGCGTTAGCCTACTCACTAACGCACTGCCCAACTCCTAAACTCCAAAACTCACTCTAAAACTCTGTTCTTTTCTGGCCTTCATATATACTGGGAATGACGCCACAGGGACCTTTCTCGAGTTTACACACATACACACACGCACCGGAGATGACTTAGCTAGAAGTCTCGAGAACGCTCTCGAAACCTCTTTTTGTTTCTACCGCTTCGATTGTTAAAAGTCAAGTACTCACAGCAGTCCCTCGAGGCACACCGTCCCTGAACATATTTGCCTGCTCGCCGGCACGGCAGGTGGTGTGAGGTAGCTGGGCCCCGTCCATCCTTTGTCGAGCACTCAACCCGACTTCGCAACATATTGTGATGGTTTAACAACAGGTGTTAATATCACACTGCAATACTGTGACTATGTTCAGTTTTTACTGTCACTTCCCTAATGTGACTTAGTTCTGTGTTACTTTACTTTTCCCTCTAGCAGTAGCACCACTCATTGTAAACCGCAGCTGTCGGATAACCTCACTCGGAGAAGGCAAGGAGTTACCACACTTTGTGCCGCATCATAAACGCACTAACTCCCTGATTGACTCGCAAGCACGCTCAACTGCGACAGTTTCCGGAAGCTTCGCCAGAGGAAGGGAAAGGCACTAGAAAAATGCCACTATCTCTCGATAGCGCTCCTGTAATTTACGAGAGCGCCCCTCCTTATCTCTCAGCATTTCTTCTTTTAGCCAGTCGATGGGCGCATCCACTTGATAAGCTCCATCACGAAACAAGGACTAGTATGTTTTTGGGCACCTCTTCCGTTTAACTACTACATGTGCTATAGTCACATGACTTTCTCTACCTATTCTTCGACAAACTATTTTTACAAAATAGAATGTTTGGATCTAGTTAATGTTAACCGATACAAAAACTGGCAAAAAATATTTCACTTTAATATACTTCATTGTGCACACCAGAGGAACACAGAAGACTGAAGCTACGGTTTATGCTTACAGCTGGGTTAAATATGATGGATTTAAACTCCCTCCTTTTTATGACCATGAGAAAAACTATTTGTGCTTTACGCTTCAAAAACCTATTAAGTATTTGAAAATTCGAACTAATAACAGTAAGTTTTTCGGAAATACTTTAATAGAAATGTTCCATGTAGAGGTAGTTTGGGGATGGTGTTCTGTGTGAAATATTTTCGTGTTGCATCTTTGGAAGATGCTCACCAAGTATGGTATTTATTCAAGATTTATCTTTTTAATTATTGTGTGCAAACACCCAACACACAAAAGAATTTGAAAGTTTTTCTAAAAGCCCCTCGTTTTCAAGAATCTGAAAATATGTAGAGCTGGCGCAACAAAAGTATCCCTATTACGGGCCCCAGAATCCAACAGCGCCTCGAGGTGCACATATTGCAGTGAAAGCGTAGAGGGAGAGTATACACTAGGAGCGGTAGGTACAATGCAGGGAGTATAAGTGGCATAAGGCCCTCAATCAAGCGAGGTAACCCGACTTAATCCGTGCAGAACCGAAGCCTCGCGCAGCTCCCGTTGGCACGCTTTCGTAGCGTTACATCTACTTTTGGCGAAATCTTGATATAGAATATTTGGCTACTTCCTCTATTTAGCATAGGTATGTAACAGGGAATGGAAGTAACTTGAAAATGATCTACTAGATCTCCATGTTTATCATAGCTATTCTAGATAGTCTGAAAATATCTAGAGATGTTAGAACAGCCAATGTTGTCGCTTGTTTAGAATTTGAGGTAAAATTGCCCAAACCGAGTGAGATACCTAATCGATAAGGTGGGAGGCTCGCATTTTGGAGGTTCACGATTCGCTTCTCACCCCCATTCAGAGGGTGTTTCTCTTCTACCTTGCCAGTGTCTGTTGCCCCATCATTCATTTCATGCTTCACCTTCATACGTTTCAGGGTTGTCGGACACATCAACGGTGATTGGTGCATTGTACTGTGTAAATATTTATCTCCGGCGCATGCTCGGCTGGTCCCTCGTCCTAGAAGGCTCGACACCTGGACCCCTGGATTGATAATGTCGCAGGAAGGCTCAGCTTGCGTCCGGATTACCATAATTCTGGAACCGTTAAGCATCCCGGTTTAGCTAGGCACATTGTCGCCCGGTTCTGTTTGCCCTTTGGATGTTCGCTTCATCCGATTCCCAGGGGTCACATAAGTTTGAAAGATCCTACAATGGGGTTGGTGTAGTGCTGAGCTCCAGTGCCTGGAAGCCCTTCCGTCAAAATGCCGTAAAATGTACCAAAATAATAATAATAATAATAATAATAATAATAATAATAATAATAATAATAATAATAATAATAATAATAATAATAATAATAATAATAATAATAATAATAATAATAATAATAATAATAATAATAATAATAATAATAATAATGATGATGATGATGATGATGATAATGATAACAATTTTATGTGCGTGCGAATGGTGTTAAAATGGAGAAACACCTTCGGATTATTGTATCTTTAAAAAGGTTAGAAACTTTATAACGTAAATTCGGGTTTAGAAAACTTAATTCGGATCTGAAAGAGTAAGTTCTATTAATCTTCCTGAAGTATCATCCTCAAATAGATCGTTCGATCTTATGCTGGTTCTTGCATGAAGTGATTCCAGAATTTTCTAGCGCCACTCTCGGAGTGTGGTAGGCCGAGATGGGGACGGCAGCGGTCGGGCGGTAGGCCTTGGCCCGGATGGGCTGTTGTGCCACAGAGTTACGTTTTATTTCACACATAGAGGGGATAAGTTATCATGTAGGAATTATCATCTGGTCATTCTTTATTTTGAACACATTATCATTACGCCATCTTTTGTTCAGTCAGTGTCGCCAACTGTATCCTATAAATTGCTGAAGAAACATTACACATTACAACCGATTAACAATCAAAATAGCTCTCCATTTCAATTTGAGAACTGTGTTTTTAACAATTGTTCTTTTAATAATTTATCTATTTTTCCAGAAGAAATATCATTTTTTAATGTTAAAAATAAAGTGAGTTTTATTTGAGTTTATAAAGTAGTTTTCTGTTATAACAAGAGAAGATTGAAATAAGTGCCATTCTTGGGTTTCATTTTCCTCAATTGGTAGTGCGGAGTAAGTCGAACTACACTAATCGAAATTAAATGTATATTAAATTATATTTAGTATATAATTAGTTAATATTTATTAATTTATATTAAATTAAATTTATATTAGATTATGCCTTATAGAATATGACATTTTCTGGTGAAATCTTTATGATATAGCATTTAATTTCCTATTTAATTTATCAAATAGGCGAGATAAATATCATAAGATGGTCTGACCTTCCCCAATAAATTCTCTTACTCCCTCGAGAATTCATCGGTTAAGCCAGACGTCTTATATTACCTGGCAACATCGTTTGACATAGAGGTCATGAACTATGTACATATGACAAAACATCCGTAGCTGCAGAATCCACGTGTTAGACAAATGAAACACGATCCACTTAGACAGCCCAGACCATATGTCTCTGTTAACCTTTACAGGCAGGAATGATGCCGGATTAATGATGCAGCGCGAGTGGACCAATAAAATAAATCAAAACAGTGTTTAAAAGTCACATAAAGCCAAGTTAACACCCACTTGGAGATAACAAGTGAAGGCTGTTTCTCATCCGAAACTCCCAGCAGTGCTGTCACACGCTGAACGTAAAATTTCTCTCCTCCACGATATTTTCACTTTATAGTTGTAAAACGGCACGCCAATGACGACTTTGCGAAAACTTTACGACTCGCACAGCGAAGCTGAAGATGAGAATTGCCAACCATAACATCATTAACCTTCCTGCTATATAAAAACGTCCACTTTCGGTTCATAATGTTGTTGTTTATGGTTTGAGAACGCTGTGAGCTTAGGCTTCGACGAAGAGAAAACAATGGGAGGCCTTGTTTACACTTTTTATTAAGTTTATACGGATTAAGTCAATTTTAAGGAGAAGATACTGCTTCTTAACATTTTTCTTGTGATTTTAAGCCGTAAATTCCTTTATAAACATGTTTATTAGTTTTATGCACACCCAAAGAACTATTAGAAGTTACGCAACTCTTACGCGGTATTTATTCAACCACACATCTTTTTAAGAGGAAATCATCCACTCTAAGTTAAAGCATCTAGGCAATGGCTCTTTTGCAAAGGGCGACATAAATTCATATAAAACATGCACAACATATTGTATTTTTTGGGGAGGGGAATAAATGTTTTGCCTCGCCCATGAGGGCGGGTTTTCTCCGGGTGCTCCGGTTTCCCCCGCCATCTCATTCCACCGTTGCTCCATCTTCATTCCAAGTATCATCAGTGTCACCGCCTCCGGTGCCGTAGTAGTAAAAGCGGGCGTTAAACACTACAACAACAACTCGCCCATCATCTTCAACTCTGCTAGGCTTATTGCGTACTTCTGCACCTCTCTCTTGCTGTCCTTTGAAACTTACTTTCTTTTGCACTCTCTCATTCACTTCCTGGCGCCAAAACTCTGACGCGTTGCTTTTCTTTTTTAACCTTGTTAAACAAGCGATATGTAATGGTGTCATGTGCTAATTGTGATGATTGCAAATTAGTTTGTCATGGCCCGACTCGTCAGCTGAGCACCAATTAGACAGGTATTTTAACTATAGCAGACGTCTTCAGAGCGAACATGTTGACGTAACACCGTCACTACCTGTCACCCCCCCCCCCTGGATTAGGTTACCTTTTCATTATGCCCTTTTACAGGATTAATTTCTCACAGTGCTCGCATTGACTGTTCACAGTACAAATCATCAAACTTAAATTTACTACAATTCGCTGTACAGTTAACCTAAGTTATATTTGCAGCCGTCTAATTTCTTTTATCTAAAACGGTATTCTTTTATCTGGTATAACCCACATAACGATTAAATGACGACAAATACGAATCTAGAATAAAATGAAAGGAAAGAGTCAAGTGAAACTGCACAAGCTGCAGAAAAAATATCACTAGAGCTACTGCAGGCTCCCCCCCCCCCCAAATCAAAAGAAAAAAAAAAAAAAAAAAAAAGAAAAAAAAGAAGAAGAATGAAAAGGAAACCGAAAAAGCAACCTGAAATATTATTTACTAGCTCCATTGCCTGTTCTAAGGTAAAACATGTGAATCAACAATACATGTGACATCTCGTTTATGTCAATACACTCGTTTCAAGAATCTCGCTAACCGCGAGTAGATCATGCTCTAAAATTAATTTAGTTTGAAAAAGCAAATAATGCTATCAATACTTTACAAACTCTAGCACTGTATGAAAATGGTTTTATTTTGTTTGTAGGATTGCGAACGAAGGCCGTTAGAAGGCACTGAACGTTTCAGATCACATGAATACTAACTAAACGTGCGGTATTAATTCAAATTGAAGATAGTACTTGTGTCCACTTTAAGAAGTTCTAGCAACCATATCAAGGGAATGAAAACTATGCAGCAAGAACAAAGAAATTAGGGGTTATCTGTTCTTGCGAACTTCCAAGACTGCAGCTTGTTCGTTTTATACGTTTTCGAAAATCAAACCAATGTCAGTCAACATTAATCAAGAGGCTTTAATAAACTTTAATTCCTCGGTTTTTAATTTAAAATCTATTCGTCTGTCAGCTTAATATGTTGTGCATCAGTTACTATTAGACCTCGGTTTGGGTCACAGAGGCAGACTTGGGAACACAAGAGGTGGGTTGGCAACCCTGACCCGTGAGGTTGGGTAGTGAGTGAGTGAGTGATTAGGGTTTAAGGGCCCGTCGACAGCTAGGTCATTAGAGCCCCTGGGTTGGGTAGTACTTCAAAGGTTGTTGCGTAACAAATGTCACTGCCGTCATCTGTACTGCTGCTGTTAACTCACAAACACATTTAACTCAGAGAAATGCAGTGCAGCGACTATTGTAAAATCTCTCATTAAAGTACCTTTTCAAGGTTTATGTAAAACTAAACCGCGCTTGCAGGCGTCAGATTCAGTTCATAACTGAACTACTGCAAAAACTGGATGAATCAGACTGTTATTGCCTGATTAGAAACGTTCTGGTGAAAAATTGTGTCTTTGCAGACATGTGCGCCATAAAGAACATTTTATTGTACTATAACAACGAAGATTCACCTGATACCTCCGTTTCGCAGCTGTAAGGTTATGTGACCCAAAACGAAACTTCTCTAGTTTCAGTTATATCAAGTGAAAATATATGTTTTTCTTTCGATATATTGCGAATGCACCTTGTAATTCGGTTGTAATTATTTGTAAATTGGTGTATTGCATTAAATTGTTCATGCACTCTTAGCTTCAAGGGTTTAGGATCTCTGCGCCAAGCTCTGGTTATTATATAAAAATATTGTGTTACGTTCATATGAATTTATTTACATACTATTCTTTAGTTATATATAGCTGTTAGAAACTATTCGTATAGAAGCTTATCTTTCCATCCGGCACATTTCAAATGAAATAAATATTTGCAGAAATACATTACACATTTTGTTGTATATAAAAGGGTATATAGAATGCAGAATTGATGGTCATATGTAAGGGGTGGATCAGTCTGACCGGTTTTTATGAGGCTACCTTGCCTTGCACTATAAACTGTTTATGTTGAAGGAGAGGCGGTCAGAGCAGATGTAAACAACGGGCGCGTGCCTGCAGTGCTCGTACAGGTTATATTAAAGGAATACGTGTACTATCTAGTACGTGGCGACTGTTTATATTTTTATTTCGTTATAGAACACTATCTTCTACGTATATGTAAAGTGAATACTACATAGTCTGTACAATGGAATTGACAATGCACCCCATGGAAAAAATGATTCATATCTGGAATGCCAGACTATAACAGCAGAGAACAAGTTCACCAGTACGAAATAATTTGTAATTTTCACAAAGTATGTCTGAGTGTCTGTATGTCTCTGTCGTGTATGTGTGTATCTGTCTTTATATGCATGTAGACAAGTATTTATGTCTGTCTGCATGCATGTAGACACGTAGTTAGGTAGATAGGCAGGTAGGTATGCGTTCCACACATTACTCTTTTGTCCACGGGTGCACGTATGGATTTTGTAGAACGTGAAAACTCTCCGTCTCTCACTTAAACAAAAGTTATATCGTGAGAAACTTCTCTCGACACTGCAAGCGCTAACAGGTGCATACTATATCACTATCATATATTTGTTACAGCTTTGGATCTAGAGGGTTCGGAGTTCGGTTACATTTTGCAGCAAGACATATCGTGCGGCACACATTATTTCAAAACGTATTTTGGTCTAGCACATTCTGGAGTTTATTGCACATTTTTCCTAACTTATCCTGCTTCGACTTCCATAATTTTTGCACGTACGGTTTTCCAGCGTGCGTATAGCCTTTGGTACATATGTATAACTCTGATGTTTCTAAGGATATAAGAAAAGCAAAATTCTTTATGAAATTTATACTACTCAAAAGATACACTGAAATGAGGGATTTTACAATTTGAATAGCACGTGATTCTTTGAAATCGAAAGCATTGATTACTTCTCACTATATTTGCGTATATTTGTTTACCCACAGTGTGTGCCCAGGGGACATGTGCCAATACAGTATGCTCCCTGCATCAGGAACATGAAATCAAGGACCGGGTCACTAATCCGAACTCTAGTCTCCATATGCTGGCATAGAAAATTTATATTCTTTCCATGACATTGCAGAAATGATTGTATAGGGCAGCACTTTGATCAGAATAAAATGTGAATTACATAGTCTTCTGTTTAATCTTCCAGTATTTAATAGTTAAGTGGAGAGAGTCAGAAGCACGAGTAAGTGTAAGAAACATAATGGCGCACAGAGGGGTCGTTATAAAGTTGCGATTGTAACTTTTCACTCTCTGTGATACTGAATCTTAAATCTTGGACAATGCTCGCCAAGGGGAAAATAAAATGTCTTTTTAAAGGTGAGAAAATTTCTTCAACTTACCTTGGGGTATTGTAGAAAACAGTTTCATTATCGTTAAGGGATTTACTACATAAATATTATATTGTGTAAAAATAAAAAAACAATGAGTATGGATCTCTACTTTGTACTATTTTAGAGCTGCACTGTTAGTCTGGAAATTGGCAGCCGAACAAATGTAATTTATAGCATACCAATTACCTATGGGTATAGGAAAACGTGTTTCATTTCACCAATTCCAACACTTTCATAATCACATTTAATGCAAAATTCATGTTCTGAGGTTGCTTAAACCACACTAAAGTTCCTTCACAAAATAAAAAAGAGTTTCTACCCTCGCGCACGATTGAATTCAATTCCCTTGTTAACTTGATATTTACTCAACTAAACCCTTAACAGAAAGTGTTTAATTCCAGACAAAAAGTTTTGAATTCAGATATGTAGATAAACTTACCCTGAGTAAACCATGATCCTTTAAATCGAATTTGATCTAAATTGCATTTTTTGTGAGGATAGACTTTTGTTACATTTCACTTACACTACTCTCCTCAGTACCCCACCTGTTTATGAGTATATGTGTGTGTGGTTGGGTGAGAGAGAATAACATATACAAACAAAAAATCTGGTAACTATCAGTTTTGGTTATAAGTGCAACATCAGAAGAGTTTTAATAAAACCCTAGTGCTCTTTATATTTTCACATTGGGTCGTTCAATTATATACGGACGAGAGGGGGCCGGGTGACCTAGGTTACGGCGAGTGGCTGTGTGCATACGTGACCATAATAATGGTGGTAAAACACAAAGGAAAGGTCCGAGACTTCAGGGCAACTATGACTGTGTATGTGATCTAACAGAGCGATAACATCGTAGTGTCCAGAAGCTTTCAGTTAATTCCGCTGAGTAACTGCTGCACGTGTGTATGGAGGATTCTCGGAGGTCACGTGACACCGGCTCCAGTATAAATAGGATGCAGTAAGTAGCAGTTAGTTGACTGTGTGACAGAGTTAGTTTAGAGTTGAGTTGTTTAGGGTGCTAGTCGTCGAGTACACTTACATATTAGTTACGTAAGTGAGTTGGCCAGCCTGTCAGCGAGTGCGTATGTGTCGTCGAGTGATTTTATCGTAATAGTAAAGATATAAGAGACAGTGAAAGTGCAGAAAGACATTGAAAGACTGAGAAAGATTTTCAGAAGAACAATAATTGTAATCGCAGAGAAGGCTACAAATTGTGTTAACACCGAGAAGGAAATTGTGCATTTGTAGTGAAATTTAGTTGACAATAAAGTGTTAGGAATGTAACCGGACTTCGAATTTTGCCGTGTTTTGTTACAGTATGAAAACTATCTCTGAAGATTTTGATTTAAAGGTCTTGTGTTTATATTTGCGTTATGATAAAATGGGTGTTTAATTTTATATGAATACCCTGTGAAGATCCTGTCATACTGTTTATAAATCTATACCTTAACATTATAAGTGATAGCCAAAACTATACAGTGGAAAGTCACCGAGCTTATTAAAATTGTTGTACAAGCTTAGCAATATGTGAATATTTCGATTTTCATGCTGCAGGCATCCTAATGTGTGAATATATTTGAGAGACATAGGCAGTGTGCTTTGTGCTATCACTGTACTCGTGCAATGATGTCACACTCTGGCCATGTGGCAGGTAACTTGCGACCGCCTCATTTCACGATACCTGTGACTCGGGAAAGCACACGAAAAGAGTCATGGGTCAGGAAGGTCGGCTGTGTGAATTGAACCCACATACTCCCGAATGAGAACCTCACACGTTACGGCGAAGCCATCTCGCTTGGTTCAGTTAAGAGGAAGGATAATGAAAAGGTTATTTTGAGCTTGAAGTAGATTATTCAGGGCAATAATCCTTGATATTTCACTTCCTTTCGCTACACAGTGGTTCAATAATGTTTTGCATATCCCACTGGAACAATGAGCAACTAAACACTGAGCATGTTTGAGTCCTCTCGTAAAACAACAGGAGGCCAAAGGAGTTAATAGAGATATCGAAAATCCTCGCATGTTAGGCGGCTTTAAATACTCGATTCTATTACAGGAGGCCGAGACGAACGAAATTAGCCCAGACTTAGTTTGCTAATTGGTGCATGTCGAAAGCGGTATCTCCTGCAAGTGCGGTTCGCTCTTTCTAGCTTAATGAGTTCCTACTTGGAAATAAAAAAGTCAAGAACTAACACGTGGGCCATTTCGTAGCCGGACTAGCATGCGACACCAACTGTAAAAATTGCGAGATTTATATTAGAAAATAGTTTTATAAATGTGAAAAATACATTTTAATGCTAAACTAAAGCGTCCATACAGTAGCCCATACCATTTTAGATGTACACCTGCCTCATATGTTAATCTACTTATATAAAATTATTTATTTTCTTTGTCTGAATCAAAATAAAACGTTTCCCTGGAAATTATTGTTATTTTCTCTAACACTTATATCTAGTAAGTAGAGGAAGTATTGTATTCCACCCAAAATTCGATGCCGATCACATATGTTGCACTCACATGAGTTTCTCTACTTGTGTACTATTCTTACAAACCCTTATCCCTCTATCTTCTTCGTGTTAGTTGAGATAAACATTTGTAGAAATTATCTTATTGTTTATTTCCTTGTAGGTGAAAGGGGAATACGGGAATACAGTAGGCTTTGAGCGATAGTCAAATGTTTTCAAGCTTTCAAATTCCGTTCTCTTTGCACGGTTAACATATAAAAACTGAACAGCGATGTTCCATTTGACAGAAGTATAAGTTCTGCAAAACTCACACAAACAAAAAGAAATTCTCCCAGATTGTTCACTCTACAAAAAAAAATATTTACACATAAATTGCCTATTTGAGTAAGATCTACATTTTTTCTATAGTAAGATTTGGTCTATCGCTTACGGTTTACCAGTTATGCAAAAGTCCTCCAGAGTAAACAGGACTATGTCGGCTATAGCTAGAAAATTCAAAATATATATTTCATTTGTCATAAAAATGTCTCAACATATGGCCTTTTAATCAAAATCGTTAGTCATTTTCAAGAAAATCAAAATTTCCTAAACATTCTCCATGTAAACGGTAGTTTAGGGTGGAGGGATTTTCTTCAAAATCTTCGTGTCTCAACCTTCAAAAACATTAACCTCAAATACCAACTTTGGTTTCTAACTGACTTTTCATTTTTAAGTTATGCTCTCTAGAGGCACACAAACATACACACGGGCCTTTTTCTAAAAATCTGATGTGTTGCACTCACATGACTTTCTCTACTCTTGTACTAACCGTTCTTACAAACTCTTCTTTCTGTATCTTCTTTGTGTTAGTTGATAATTTGTACAAATTATCTTATTGCTTTTCTCCTTGTAGGTGAAAGGGGAATATGGGAGTACAGTAGGCTTTGAGCGATAGTCAAATATTTTAAAGCATTGTGATCCCGTTCCCTTTGCACGCTTAGCATACAAAAAATCAACAACGACGTTGTTCCATTTCACGAAAGTTTTAAGTTTTCCGAAACTGACACAAATTACAAGGAATATCTCCGAAATGTTTCACTCTAAAAAAAAAAAAAATAAAAAAAAAAAAATAAAAAATCAGAAATAAATTGTGCCTTTTAGCGAGATCTACGTTTTTTGTGTATTAAAATTTTGTTTATGTCTTACGGTTTACGAGTTATTCAAAAGTCATCCAGAGTAAACAGGAGTACAAAGGCTATAGCCATAAAATTCAAAATATACATTTCATTTGTCATACAAATATCTTAAACATATAACATTTGAATCAAAATCGTTAGACCATTTTCAAGTAAATCAAAATTTTCGAAACATTTTCCATGTAAAGGGTAGTTTAGGGTGGGGCTATTTTCTTCAAAATCTTCATGTCGCATCCTTGAAAACATTAAACTTAAATACCAACTTTTCGTTTTTGAGTTATGGTGTCCACAGACTGACAGACTGACTGACAGGCTGACTGACAGACAGACAGAGATAGAGATAGACGCACACACACGTACCTTTTTCTAAAAATTCTTCTTTTTGGATTCCGGGGGTCTCAAAACATATATTGCCGGTGAAATCTCGACATCGAATTTTTAGGTGGAATACAATACTTCCTCTACTTTACTATGCGTCGTAGAAAAATCTGTGTTACACTCACATGACTTTATCTACACTTGTACTAACCATGCTTACAACTCTTATTCCTATATCTTCTTCGTGTTAGTTGAGATAAACATTTACAGAAATTTGTTATTGCTTATTTCCTTGTAGGTGCACGGAGAATATGGGAAAAACAATAAAAGCAATAAGATAATTTCTGCGAATGAATGCAGTTTCAAACCCAGAATTTGTAACTTGCATTTTGAAACCTACCTATTGCTTCAGATTTCTCTGTTGGTTGCAACTACAACGAATTGCGTTCAAATTTCAATTAATATGAAGCATATAAAAATACGCGCTTTTGTAACGAAATTTGTAAAAGAAGTCTAAGGTATAAGTACAATGAGAGTGACCTACGACCTATGGGAGATATATTATGGCTACCGCACGCAGAAGGCAAGGATAAACGGAACGAAGCACAGGAGGGTGCAGGTTACAGGCACACGGTTACAGAGGCGCGCGAAGATCTCTAGCAGTTCCTGAGCCGAATACCCATCCCACTGCTGAAGCTATCCAGCGAAGACAGTCAAATTTTACTGTGTCAGGAAACACTCTTTTGGAGCAAGCATACACGCCAGGCACCGCCACACACCGCTAAACCTAGGAACCTGAGAAAGAAGCCGAGTGAAAGGAAAACATAGTAGGTGAGAAACCATCCCGGTATTTGCCTATCGATCAGAGAAAACCATGTAAAAACTTAGGTCATTGTGGGCGATTGACGAAAAGAACCCAAAACCTCCCGAATACGAACCTCGCACGTTACTGTGGAGTCAAACCACTCACTAGTTAGGTAAAACTACCTATGGTGGGAAGAGAAGCTCATGTGAATGCGAAACGTCATGCTGATCATTGGATTTAAATAGTTTTGGAGTACTTAAAACTGACCCACGTCACTGCTTCACTCATGCTTTTCACATTCAGCATAATGCAGCAAATTGTTCTACTCAAGGGGGGGGGGCGGCGCCGTGGCCGAGCGGTTAGCGCGCTCACCTACCACCTAGGCGCCCCGGGTTCGATCCCAGGGACCCGCATGTGGTATTCGTGGTGGACGAAGCGGCGTCAGGGCGGGTTTTCTCCGGGTGCTCCGGTGTCCCCCGCCATCTCATTCCACCGGTGCTCCATCTTCATTCCATGTATCATCAGTGTCACCGCCTGCGGTGCCGTAGTACTAAAAGCTGGCGTTAAACACTACAACAACCCCCTACTCAAGGGGGAGTTAACATGGGTCTTCCATGAGAAAACGCAACTTTTTCTTTCTTCTGAATTAAATTGAAAATATTTCTAATTTATAATAAAGTTCGTTTTTCGTCGAGATTATGATAATTACCAGAACTAGAAACATTTAAAGTCTATAAATTTCATAAACGTGGCTGGTACGCATTTTCATGCTTGTTTTCTTCACACAAAATCTTTCATTTCAAAGTAATTTTACAGAATTGCATGAAATTTGTATCTAGTGTACCTAGATGCATGCTTGTTAATGTGAACTACGTATGTTTACTTAATATTTATGTACATTTTGTTATAAAAATTTAAATTTGCTAAACAATTATTTTGAATTTTTATGTATAAACTTTTGAATTTAAAAACAACTGAACCCACTAAATAATTGGGAATTTAGATTACTTCTGAGAGTATATTTAATGGGTTGCAAAAGCACGAAATCTTTAACATGACAGTGAGGAAGGTAATTAACATCACAAATATGTACAATTATAACTAATTAACAAAGCTCGTAACAAGGGAATGTGAAATTTGAACTATAAGTAGATATCTTTTTTCTGGTTAATAGTGTCCTTGTTATAACCCAGGGCACAAGAGCCCTTTCCGGGCCAAGACCTACCGCCTAGCCGCTGCGTCCCCTACCTCTGCCCATCACAGGCGTTATGAGTGGGATGCAGTACTGGAGGGTGGTTGGTGGTCAGCGCTGCGATTCCTCCCGGCTGATTATGCCGTCTCCGCAACCAGGCCCCGCTACTTTTCAATCAAGCAGCTCCTTAGTTGAGCCCTCAGAGACCTAATGAGGCTGAATGCACCCCGGACCAGGTCTCTCTGCGAGAGAAAATCCCTACGCCGGTACCGGGAATCGAACCAGGTCTCCCACTACCACCGCGCTAAGGAGACGATCAATAGAGTCCACATTATGCGAGTTAATTTTCATGAAGACTACTTGAGTAATTCAGAAGATACAAATTTTAGAAAAAAGTGATGGGAACACGGTACTTCGTTATGCTGTGCATTCCGTTATGAGAATTACACTCGAACCCTCCGACATTAAAAGTTATAATTAAGGCGACCACTAGACCAGAGATTCCATTTTACTAAACCTTTGAAAGAGTATGTTTGGAATACCTACCCAGCGTAACGTTTTTTTCTCGACTCTAACACATTCAGATTTCGTATGTCTTGAAGCTTGAAAATCCCTAGCACATAGATGCAATATTTTGTTGTCCAGAATGCATGTTAACGTTGCCACAGTAATATTATATGCCAGCAGACGGTGAAATGTGTTAGAAACATAAAACTGAATTGAGAGAAGCTGCAGAGTGCGGCAGTACGTGAGCAAGGAGTGTAACGTGACTAGCTTTTGTTTCTGCGATGCACAAACAGTTTATTCTCCACAGGAAACCCAATGCCTACATTACTAGATGAATATTCTCGCAGGCGCCATCTGCTGCACTTCCAGCAAGATGATGCGCCGCAGCAACAAGATGTACGGCACCACAGGGAGCTGTTTCACCTGCATCATGTTATTGAAAATGCACATCACTCTTGTGTATGCAAGTTATTGCTATGAGCAAAAATATTCACCCTTATCACTTTTATTACTTTCTCCACTACGTATAGTAAAGTAGAGGAGGTGTTGTATTCTACCCAAAACTTCGATGTCGATATTTCACCGGAAATATGTTTTGAGGCCCCCCGAATCAAAAAATATATATATTTAGAAAAAGGTCCCTCTGTGTGTCAGTCTGTGGACAGCATAACTCCAAAACGAAAAGTCGGTTAAAAACCAATGTCTTTCAGGGATGCGACACGAAGCTGTTGAAGAAAATTCCTCCACCCTAAACTACCCTTTACATGGAAAATTTTGATTCTCTTTAAAATTGCTCTAACGATTTTGATTAAAATGGCATATGATTGAGATATTTTTATGACAAATGATATGTATATCTTGAATTTTCTGGCTATAGCCCATGAAGTTTTATTTACTCTGGATGACCTTTGCATAACTGGTATAGACCAAATCTTACTGTACAAAAAATGTAGGTCTTGCTAAAACACACAATTTACGTCTGAATAAATCTTTTTGGAGAGTGAACCATTTCAGGAATATTCCTTGTTATTTATGAAAGTTTTGGGGAACTTTTGGGGAACTAGAACATCGTTATTCATTTTTTATATGTTAACAGTGCAAAGAGAACAGGATTTGAAAGTGTAATTGCCTGTAATTGAACTACTTAAAAATTTATTTTATTTTCTGGAAATTAATAGCTGCATATTGGACTGCTTATAAAATCTTTCCTGATGAACCGTGAAACTCAGCTTCACTCATTTTTGTTTTAAATTCACATATGGAACAAGCATTCTGAATTGCAAAATATAACAACGATGCTAATGTATCGTGTGTTTTTTTCCCGAAGCCCACATTACTCATTCTCAAACATATGGTTTTCGTAATAAATAAATTATACTAAACATATAACTATACTAAAATATTTTTAACGTAGATAAAATATTATAGACAACACGATACAAATTAGGATTGGTAATTCGGACTCCATTCGGTCGTGTTCTAACTGGAGCCTGTCGTTACTAAATCTTCACTTTTGTGACTAGTACTCTAAATATATATTGTGATACCCGTATCTCCCAGTAGGAGTCCAGTGAACTGAACACTGGAAGAGTAGCTGAGTATAAAGGTCCAACGGCTATGGGTGGGATCAAACACGGGGACGGCAAGTAGCAGTTTAATCTGCCTTTCTTTCCGCCGTTCTAGCAGGACTCTGCGTGTGTTCAGCCCTGACAAACTTTCGAGTATCGTCCGACTGCCAACATGCTACTGTCCAATTTTACAATAATGGAATTTATTTTTATACCGCAACAACATTCTTGTTGAAACTCGTGCAATCCAGTAAAGCGCAAACAAACTATTCTTGCAACAGTGGTCAGTAAACAGCGAGGGAAATACGGCCGACGATGTGCTGTTGTTTCAGAGTGACGCACAGGTCTGTATATACCTAGCGCATCATCCCTCGGTGGCGGCGGCGGCGGCGGCGGTCCTGTCGTTCAGCGTAGGTTTTTGACGTTGATTTTTACTAATGCTCACTACAAATCACTCTCCCATTCACACATCCATACTCTGCGGAGAGTAGAGAATGATTCTATTTAAGGGGACAAGATAGTCTGAAGATACAGAAAGTACACCTTAGTGAGATAAATTATCACGGCTCTTAATGTTTTCAGTATTTATTTCTGAAATATTTACCACTTCTTCTATAAATTATGAAAATTATTTCAAGTTTTTTTTCTGCATTCATAGCTTATTTCAGTACAGTTATACGACACATAATTAAACTTTCTGATGTACAATAATAATTTTATAATATATTTTTATATCATCCTGTTCATCACTCTCATACTGGTACCCGGTTGACCACCCGCTTCCAGGTCTTCACTCTGTCCAGTCCATAGGTTCGTCTGCTTCCTCACTGGCATCTGACCTTAGGCATAGACTTGTAAGTCCCAGGGGGTAAGTCCTCCATACGGGAGTGTAATCACTAGAGAAGAAGATATATGTTAGAGATGTTAAGCAAGCAAAAACATTCCAAATTACCCACATTTTTACTTTTTTTATTTCTAGTAAACTGATATAGATAAACTAAATAATTGAGGTTGATTAAAATGGTTGATAACAGTAAAACAAGTATGCAAAAGTGTGGTTCTGTATCGCAGGCAGTTTAAGGGACTAAAAGATACATAAATTCAGATGTTTTAAGAGTAACTTTTATTATTTTTCCGCTGAAAGTAATAATTCTTGTAGACTCAACCACATAAGCTGCCAATACAAATAACTACTTTAAATAATGTTAAAGATTTATAGAATAACGCATAAAATTTTCAGCAAAGTCTATTGAGAACTTTAGGAGTAGATTTAACTCACTAAGCTGCAATTTCTTTATGTTCGGGCTACCTTGTTCTCCACTGCATAGTCTAAAAGCTGTTCTAAACAAAATTGTATTAAAATGCGATGTTTCACATATATACAACTGATGTTTAAACTAGAACTTTGTAGCTTAGTGCACCTTTCCTGAAATAGATGGCTTAAGTGGAATATTGATGTGCCATGTTGTGTTATTTCATATTGCATCTTGTCTCGCAATTTTAAAAGCGCAGATAATGTGTCTTCATTCCGTTGGCAACGTGTTCTCCGTAATTCAAACGTGTAACATGTGCCCATTAGATAATCACAAGACTCAGAGTATTACACTGTTTTTACTGAAAATGTACTACATTAATTATGTAATATGTGTATTACATTGTTGAATACCTGTGTTGAGCATAATGCAACATAACTAGCAAAACCAAGAATGAAAAGTCAGATAAATATCAGGATTCATATTTAATTTCAGATATTAAAAAAGACGAAGATTTAAGAAAATTCCCCACACCAAATTATCTTTTACATGAAAATGTTAAAATTTTGAATTTACTCAATACAAATATAACAAATAAAACGTGCGTCTTGAATTTTATGGGAATAACATGAGATATTCTCTTCATTTAGAAGGAATTCTGTATAGTTTCGTGAAACGATTAATCATAAGACAGAGAAAAGCTTACAGCAGAAAATGTAAGCAAATTTTTTTGAAATAGCTTTTCCTGTGGCATCGATTATTTCCAGATACCCATTATTTTTGTTTTGAATTGTTCAGTACTCGAGTCATTTTTAAAGTTCTGTCCTATTCAGTTGTTTCTCGCGCTGTGAAGGAACGAGTATGCAATTTCGAGCCCAATAATAGAGTGGAAGGTAGGTACTGTTTCTGGCAAAATAATCTGGCTAATAGATGCATGTATAAGAAATATAAAATACTACGTTTCGTTTCCAGTAGGTTTAATAATTTTGTAAAAATGTTAATTTTTTCGGCAAAGTAAATGGCAACGCTGAGCTGATGGAATTAGTCCTCGTACATGCTAGGGTCTGTGTTGTTCCCGACCGGCGTGTGCTTCGAGGCAAGCACTGCTCTTAGATCCAAATAAAACACTCGCCCAGTGCATTTACCATGCAGCCGAGATGATAATATGTTCTGAAAAGTCCACACAAATCGACATGTTATGTATGCTAGGTGTGAATATTACTGAAATTCGTTCAAGTAATAATGATTCGAATTAAGATTCGAAGGCATTACAACATTGTTCACAAAGTTTGCCCGACAATAGTGAAATAATAAACCATTTATATCCATTCATCAAGAAGCTAGATGACTGCAAATATTGCTGGAAATACGATTTTTTATTTACAATAACGTATTGGACATATTTGTTACACTCATCAAATAGAATCCCTGGTTAACGTATGGAGGAAGCAGCATTTCCAACCGGAATAGGTACATTTGAATATCGTTGTACTTTCTATACAAGGGTTTATTTCAATTAACATGTAGTAGCACAAAAGCAAGCTTACATCTAAATAATCTAAATCAATCCGTTCCGAAACCAAAATCACAGTGAAATCAAAAATATTTTATTTACAACATTCAGTTAACCTACATGATACCTCTGCATAGTCGCCGCGCCGACGTAGACGTAATCATTTTTCATAGCGTGGTACCGACTTTCCAATCTCCTCATTATAGAAGGCAGCCGTCTGTGCTTTCAGCCACTTCTCTCTGCTGGTCTGCATCTCATTATCTGTGCCAAAATGCTGTCCTCTTAGCCACCGCTTCATGTGAAGAAAGAGATGAAAATCAGATGGCGCAAAGTCCGGACTATATGGTGGGTGATCAAATACATCCCTTGAAAACGCTGAAGGAGCATCTTGTTACAGCTGCACCGTGCAAGGCGTGCACTGTCATGAAAAAGGACAATGCCTGATGACATTCCTCTTCACTTGTTCTGAATTACGCTTCCTAGACGTTTAATAGTCATGCTGTATGAGGCTGCAGACGAAACGGACCCTTGTGTCGTCCCCTGTCACAGTTTTGTTAAAAAATATTTCCATCACGGCAGTACTGGAGAAAAGTTAAGGCAGCACACATTGTCTGTATTTCGTGATGATCAGACAGCATCTTGGGAAGACATCTCGCACACAGACAGAGAAATCGTAAACCGACGATTTTCTCAAATTGCCTGATCCACTCGATGAAAATGATCATCGGTTGGTATTCGTTTTCTTTTGTTACCGCTTGCATCATGAACATTTGTACGTCTTGCTTCAAAGTTTCTGCACTTTGCTGTCACTTATGAAAGTTTCACTGTACATATCACACATTCGTCGATGAATTTTGGCTGCAGTCAATCCATCCGCATAAAGAAATCGAATTACAGCACGCATTTCGCATTTGGCGGGACACTATTGTTTTGGGCATCTTTAAGTGTTCACTGTGCGCTCAGAACTGCATACCAGAGACACTGCGCAACACATCTGCGCAAAGTTTCAACTGATTTTCACTTAGTTATGATTCCACGACCGACTGGACCTTGAAAAAATAGTCCTCGTATTTTAATCATAATCGCTAGACCTATTTTTGAGAAAATACTAATTTTCGAAAAATGTTGCATGTGAAGGGCACTCTGAGGTGAGGGATATTCTTGAAAATCTTCATACCGCATTTTTGGAGGATGCTGAACTTAAATACCAGATGCATTTCCGGTAAAATCTCGGTATCGAATATGTGAGTGGAATACAATAAGTACTTCTCCTATTTACTAGACGTAGTAGTGAAGTTGGTAAGTGCTAGTAGGTGGATAAAGTTGTGCAAGTATTGTAAAACATTCCGCGTATGCAAGTGAAGTTCATCACACAAGAATACTTTCATTTTTGCAAGTGCTCTCAGTTTATGGCAACAGAGAGCAATTCTGGAGCTTGTGGGAAATGGATAAAGTTGAACGATAAAGCTAGTGCAGAGTTGGTGGAAATATAAAGTGAACTAGGGTAGAAAAGCCAAGGCATCTGTAAACATAATATTTCCAGAGTAACGTTGACCGTGGTGGGTGGGTCATCAATGTGGTGAAGGTAATTGCTGAACTTTGTAACATATCAGATCTTTCAGGAGGCTGGTGCGCTGTATATACAGGTCCTAGTTTGGATCTTCCTCTCTTCCGGCAGGATCTACTAACAGTAACCCGCCAATATTAAAGCTTTGAATTCATGGCTTACTATCCCAGAAACTATTCACTATCAAACTGAACATTTTACCGGATGGAAATGCTTGCTTTCTATGTTTATTGATGTACTTTTATACAACAAGTTTATCTCGGAGTATAGAATTGTTTAATTATATTGGATTAGAATGTATCAGAATTATTTAAAAAAATAGTCAGTTGTTATTAACACTGAAGTAAATGCAGAACAGCACTAGGAGCAGGCATGGCCAAAATCGGTTCAAAGGGACCGCTCCACTGAAACATGTTCTTGCCTCACTCCACCGGCCATCCCTCCCCTTCACTGCTGTTTAGCTTCCGACATGCCGCATTCAGTCGTGAGTTCGTGGGGACGTCTGTTTCATGAAGAGTGGTAGAGAGAAGGAGAGGTTCTGTTTAGTATGCTGATTTCAATTTGCAAATGTAAAGCATTACGATATCAACCGCACCACTTTGATGAGAAGAATAAAGCAAACTTTGGTGGTCTTACGGGACTTTATTTACAATTTCAAAAGGTATTTTTTGAATACTCGTATTTGTAAACATATAAAACGGACGATATGATTCCACTTTTTAAGGGTTTAGTTATTATTAGTTTATTTAATATAAATTATTGTATTTCGTATTTCAAAGTTTCAGTACAATATGAGTTTAAAGCCAAACAAGTTATGTTGATCAATAGTTTTAAAATATTTTTAAAGGTAAATGGCAATGGAACCTTATTGGTTTATTTATTGTGAAAGAGAAACAATTTAGCATGAGTCATGTGCACGAGATAAAGGAAGGCTGGAAACGTGACTATGAAATTTACCTAATCACAGGTGACTTTAATAATTATTGTATGAAAAATCTGTTTAATATAAACAAAATAGTAGATATTATTAATACTGCGCAGGTGGAACGAAGCCACCACTGCATTTGTTGTATCAAAACAACCTTCGTCACTCGGCAAGAGAATGTCGGGTAAGGCAAGTTCGTCACTACCGCTCCTCTCGTGGCCATACCTGAGTTAAGAGTTTCATTTCAGCAACAGTTATCTCATTGAAGTGTCTTTTTATCTAGAGAAAATCACAAATTTCTGGGATTTAATTGACTATCTCACAATTATAAAAAGGTATGTAAAGTTTACAAAAATTATTACAATAATATAGTAACTTATTACACTACTTGATCAAACTCTTCCTATACTATTTCTATTTCTCTTTGTTTGGTATCGCGTTGTTTGGACGACGATAACCTTTAATATTATATGTGGAAAACAAATAATGATCGCAACGAAATTAACAGGTGCTCGGGAGATGAGTAGATGTAACGCAACTAAAGCTTGCCAACGGGACCTGCGTGAACCTTCGATACTACTCGGATAAATTCGGATTACCTCGCTCATTTAAAGGTTACATGCCACTTCCACTCCCCGTATTGTACCTTCCCCTCCTACTATCTACTCCCCCTCTACTCATTCACTGCGATATGCACATCTCGAGACGTTGTAGGATACTGGAACCCGTTATAGGGATACTGTCGTCCTACAGCAGGAGTAGCGGTACGTTTAAAAAAATAATCTTCTGCACATCCTGCAGATAGGCAAGCTTTCGTTGCACCAGCTCTAACAGACGAATGCTGGCCTCACAGCACAGTCGGTAGGGCGACTCCTTGTTGTGTGAGGGGTCCTGTGTTCGATTCCCGGCTGAGGGTGGAAATTTTTCTCTAGTCAAGATTATTCTCTATCCTTCCCAGACTCTGAAAGTATGAATGAGAGTGAATGTGTGTATGTTTGATCTAATGAGCAAACGCCAAAGAGTTAATAAGGTTGCCAATATGGGAATAGGTTCCAAAGTTAAAGACAGTCGGTCTGACCATTGCGGGGATATAGATGAGGAAGAAGAACAAGGTTTGATTCCTGCTGCAGGTGGGAATTTTTCTTTAAATAGGGTTGTTTACTACCCTCCATAAAATCTGGAAGTGAACAGGAGAGTGAAAGTACGTGTGAAAGGAAAATTTAAAAAAGGTTAAAATGTTTAGCATCAAATGTTGAAGCCAAGGCCTTCGACATGACCATAGTAGTTAACCTGGGCTATGGAAGTAAAACTACAGTGTCCATTTCTTAAACTGCTACTGGTCTCGTACTACTGTTCTAATGATTAATTCGTTGACACCTGTATGGTAAGATAGCAGCAGTCAATAAAGTTGGAAGCAAGGAAAAACGTGATGAATCGCCAAAGCCTATTTCACTCAAAAACGCAAATTCCACATGAAGTTGTAAATCACTGTCGAATTCTCTCATAGCCGAGGGGCTTAGAAATTTGCAAGTGACAGCTGCTGTCTTTCCAATAGGAATATTGAACAGGAGACAACTGCACTTGTCTGCTACGTATCACAAAACCCTGATGAATTTCCTATTTTAGTTTGGCTACTGGTCATAATACAGTATCTATGTCAAAAAATGATCCAGTTGTTTAAAACGCTCAAACAAAATTGTTTTTAATTAAACTGTTACAATTATTCTGCAGGTTCTAACTGTATTGCACTCACATGACTTTCTCTTCTCTTGTGCAAACTATGTTTACAAGCGCTTATTCCTCTATCTCCTTCGTGTAAATCGGATAAATATTTGCAGAAATTACTTGTACATGCATTTCTTGTACAGGCAACGAGAATATGGGAATGGCTTTGAGCGATAGTCAAATCTTTTAAGAGCTGGTAGCTATGTAATGTATGGCCGAGTGATAAAAACGAATAACTTATTGGTATTTGAGAAAGTATAAGTTTTGGAAAATTCAAGAAAATAACCAGGAATAACTCTGTAAGGGCTTACTGCACAAAACGTTATATTTGATATAAATTGTTAAAACGAGATGTAGACTCTTTTTTGTGTATGGTAAGATTTTATCTGTCTCCTACGGTTTACCAACTGCGGAAAAGTCATTAAAAATGAAGGACTTCGAAGGATATTCCCAGAAAATTCAATATATACATTTCAATTGCCATAAAAATAATCAAAATTGTTGGTCACATTTGAGAAAATCGAAATTTTTCGAAAATGTTTCGCGTAAAGGTTAATTTGGGATGGGGAACTTTTTTTGAAAATATTCGTTTAGCATCCCAGGAGGATGCTGAACTAAAATACCAAGTTTAGTTTTTAACCAACTTTTTGGTTTTGAGCGTCAACACACACGCTCTCTCTCTAAACATATTTTCCCTACTTACTATATGTAATAGAGAAAGAAACAAAAAAGCACAGGTACTTACTAATTCGGATGAAATACAGCCACTTACCTGAAACAAAACAGAAACGTAACATTAGAACATTAAGACATTGTTTTGTAGTTCAACGAAAAATTAACCCCACAAACACATTGATATTATTTCGATAATTTTTGTCATAATACAAAAAATACGTTGATTCGGACTTGCTATGGAAACTAAACATGGGGCGAAAGCATCTTTGAAGCTTAACTATATCGCACGTGTACGCATAGAAGTGGAAATACCCGAAAATTGATAAGTAACAAACTCTATTGTATTACATATACTTGGTCAGGAACGAAGGGATAAATACTATATTATCTTATTCTTGGTCACTATATTCTGTATTTCGAATTCTGGTGCCTGTACAATGGAGTTATTTAAAGCTTCAAACCGTCTAATTCCACTGTTAAAGGGATGCTCCAATGGTAATGCTATCGTTTTAAATTTTGGTCTATTTGGTTGAAAATGCAATGTGGACTTCATATACATAAACAATGAACAGCTTTAAATTTCGTTCCAATAACTATACTTTTTACTTTTCAAGTTATCGAGTTTTATGATTTTACTGCTCAACACAATGCAATTTCAGTCTTTGTTTGATATAGCCATGTGATTTATCCGTTCATAGAGCACAAAATTGTCGTAGAGTTTCCTTTATTTTTATATTTTGGTTTTAGTTTGAGGGAACATTATTTTCAAACACGAATCATTGTAGGTTCATCTCCTTTTTGGTTTGAAAAAAAAAATGAGCCAAGCACCCGTTACAGCATGAAAAAGCTTACGTGTGTACTCGTATGACCTCCCTTAATCACTCTTGTACAAATTATTCTTACAAACCATTATTCCTCGATCTACCTCAAGTTAATCAAGATAAACATTACCTTATTGCTAATTTTCTTATAGGTGCAAGGGGAGTATATGAATACAGGAGGCTTTAAGTGATACTCAAAACTTTTAAGAGTAGGTGGTTGCTTTGAAATTGCGTTCTCTTTGCATGGACAAGAGAGGAAACAAATAATGAATAACGTATTCCTATTTAAGAAAGTATAATTTTTTCAAAATATAAACAAATAACGTGGAATCTCCTGCAAAGTTTTCACTACACAAGTTTTATTTAACATAAATTATGGTTTTAATGAGATGTATATTTTTGTTTAGTAAGATTTTGTGTATCTCCTACGGTTTATGAAAATATTCTCGTACATGGAATATATTGTTATATTCCTATTAGGGAAACGTGTAGTAAAACCATTTTCACAAATGCTCATATTGATAAGCGTAAAGTAGATTAAGGAATAAGGTTTTGTAGGAATAGTTTGAAATGAATGCGTGGAGAAAGTAATGTGAATGTAACGCATTAGAATTTTATGCATGATACACCTAACAGAACTAGTGATGCCATAACAATATAAAATAGAATTGCTTTACAGCGCGGTTTCCGTAGGTTTTCGTATTCCTACTAATTTGTTCCATATCAGTGTAACTATGTCGATTCAAACGAAGATCAATGATAAAGCAATAGTTAGAAAATGTCTGTGCCTTCTAGGAAGAGTACGAAGGCAGAAGCATCGCAGTGGCCATAAAAATACGAGAGGCTCAGAGCAAAGCGACCGCTGCGACGCAAAATACGACGCCTCGCGTTTCTTATCTGTTTTCTGTTGGCGTCGTGAGAAAGGGAAGTTTAGTGAAAGTACCCTCGAGTTGCCTTTGCTTGAAAGGGAAATTGTGTCTGTGCATATCGCAGTGCGTTCCTGGTTGTGACAACCCGCTAAACTTATACCTACTGTTGTATGTACCACAGCAGGAAGAAGGCGACGAATTGCTGCCTCAGAACAGAACGGCGAAATAAGAAGATAGGTGGGAAAGTGAAAAGACAAAGTCGTCTTACAGGGCGTTACAAAAATTCATTACCCAGTCCAAAACAAAGACTTTGGTAAATCTTGAACGTGAACAAGCAGCAGCGGAACTTTCGAAGGCCTCCTGTGGTGCTAATCCTTATTCCTTCACTGAGTTGAAATCCAAGTTAGCAGAGGATAACCAAAATTACTCGTAATATCGAGCGAGATAGCTCCGTAGGAACACTTGAGAGGTATCGTGTTAATTATCCGTAGGACTAGCGATTCTGTCCTCGGGGTCTTCGTAGTTTCCCGAGATCGGCAGGTGAATTTCCGGGACCTTCGTCCTCTATCATGAATTTCATGTCCATCAATTACTCTTCCCTTTCATCTTCATGTGTCTCAGAGTTGCAGGACTAGACAATACCGATTGGTGCGTTGCGGCAGGACGGTAGAATTTGCGATCTGCAAATAGTTCTTGCGACCTAGCTGACGGACCTAACTCGTTTCATTGCGGGTTGCAAAAGACCCAGGAGGGATCTTGTGGTGTCGGTATTGGTGTTATACTGAAATCACTAAGGACCACATCCATTCTAAGCTACATGTTCGTCCAAATCTGGTCGAACTTCGGGTCTCCCTTTATTTCGTTCCTCCTAAGGTCACGCTGGAACCAAAAAAGACCTACTAAGAGCTATGTGACTGCTGTGCCCCCCCTCTGGCTGTATAATCCTAATCCAAAATACATCAGAACCAATTTTATGATTACCATGTTCATTAATCGAGCAAGAGAAAGAATTGTTTTCAACGTAAACATTGGACTACAATATTTTAGCAGGGATATTCATTTTAAGACACTTCAATAAAATGCTTAAGTGTTTAGAATTACCCGACATTTTGCCATTTCTTTTCGTACCTTCTCTGCAAAGTACTCACAAAATATATTGGCTTTGTAAAAGTTTAGACTCTTACGGCCGGCGCTGATCCAGTAGAGAAAGCATTTTTGGCCTGATTGGCCGAAATCCAGTAACTGATGAAGCACCTGACGTTTCGCCCGTCTCACCGTCCGGCATCCTAAGAGGTAACCTACTCATAGCTGGAATCGCGAAGGTCAACTATGAGTAGATCACCTCTTAGGATGCCGGACGGAGGACGGGCGTTACGTCTGGTGCTTTATCATCTACTACACCACGATTAATCAGCCTGGAAACTTCTTTCTGCTGGATATCTGCTTTATACTAAACCTGATAAATAAGAGCATAATGGATGCCTAGATTTAATATACATGTTCTTTTTATAAACAGAAGTAAAAGAGCTGTTATTAAAGTGTACTACTTAAAATACGGTAACATTCATAGAACAACTGATACCTAGGAAAGGCTAACCTAAGAGGAAGAAGGCCTGTTTCTTAAAACTTTTATGAAATAGAGAGATCTGGACTTTATCTGAAGTCTTTGTCTGTTTGCTATAATTTCCGAATTCTATTAAATTATGTAAATTTTACTAAGACTGAAGAAGGCTTCAGAGATTCTTTAGGGAAAATGCAAGGTCTAAATTTAATTTCTCATGTTTATGTCTCAGAAAACCTTACATATTTCCCTTAAATATATTTACAGACATTTGAGAAAATAATTGTTCGCCATACGTTTGCAAAATCTTTGCCTACCATCCTTAAGCGCTGCCTGACTAATATAACAGGGCATTAATTCCAAATTTTATATTTTATGCTGTTTACAGGCAGACACACGCAAGCGCGCGCGCGCGCGCGCGCACACACACACACACACACACAGACACACACACAAGACGCATACACATACACAAAAACTGGTTTTTTTTTTTCCCCTCCAAACACTGATTTGGGATTTTGGGATCTCAACACGTGTATGGAGGCATCGATATCGGCTTTTCTGTTGAAATGCAGTCCTTCTCGCTTCTAATGGTAGGGCAATTAACATGGCGTATTCTCAGACAGCATAGTTATGAAATGAAAAAAATACTAAAAAGTCTCTAGTAAGTGTACATTCTAGGGGTTTTAGTGAATTTTGTAGAGCTAGCTTGAAATTTCGTTTCTAATTAAGGCAGAGTAAGATGTGTACATATATCGTAAAAGTTGAATAAAATATATACAGGTTAAATTCTCCCCATAGTGGCCATAACTATAAAAACAAAATACAGAGGAGTAAACAGGTTACGACAAAATAAATGTAAATCATGATAAAAGTAACTGTTTATGTAAAGGAATTACTATTTAACAACAGTATAGAAATATAATCAAACATAGAACACAAATATAATATCTATAAGGTCATTTTGGAATTATTGGTTAATGACAGTTAATAGCTCGAAGATTTTAACCAGTATTCTTTAAACATTTTAGCTACAGTTTCTATTATACGGTGACTAACTTATATCGTCTTGTAAATAGCTCTTTCACCTTCATATATAGACTCGCATTAGCAAATCAGCTGTTATCTTTTATTGAAATAGTTACATTTTCATGTTGTAAAATGTGATAGCCTTCAAGGAACTTGACTATCCAGCCAAGGCGACCCTGGGAGACGCAGACCTCCCCGTGTGACATTTGTGCAGCTGCATATCTGTGTGGTCCTAACTACGAACAGCAAGAAAACTGACCATATGACGAGCAGGAGACCTTGTGAAACAGCTAAGATAAGCCCTGTGTCCTGGAAGTATTCCTCCTGGGAAAATAACCACCTTCCATCCAGCGGATAAACAGCTGATCAGCCTCAAAAGACGAGAATATGACGTCGTTGAGAATATACTTCTACAAAAACACTTTTTCAGTTTAAGTAATCCTACTATTAAAATGGGTTATTATAACTTCATAAATCGGGCGAATTTACCCTCTTTCTGGCACCAGTGCCAGAAAATTAATGTAATAATTACCATGGCAATAAGACAGCAATGACTTCATCACCACAACAACATAATTTTCTCTAATGTGCCTGTAAGAAAACGTGAACATCTCAGTAATGTGGTTTCATTATCAAACTAACGTGTTTTTCGTTTCTGCAACCACAAATAATTTCCTATTCTTTTTCATCAATATATTTTGATTTTTCTGGAATTAATAAACTCTAAACAGTCTGCTGCTTCCAAAATTTGAAGCGGAATATAATCCATATTTTCAATAGTTTTATTATTACCTTCCATTTTCCTCCATAAGTGTTGAAACGAATGAAACATCTGCTTAGCAACCATATTACGTCATAACTTTGACATATGATACATTAATATTTTACATTTAGCAAATGTATAAGTTATTTTTACGCATTTTATTGCTAGAATTGCATAAAACGTTTTATGCAACACGTGTATAATCCTTTCATTGTGACACTCGTAAAAGTTACATATACATACATGTTCGTCTGCAATCAGATTATACACTAGTTATATGAATAACCATGTTAAAGTAGATACCAGTCATTGCACTTAGCCTAATGTGTGACTCATAAGCTGATTGTCTAATATAGACATTTGCCCTAACTGCAGGAAT